>OY978225.1:770455-1272955 GCA_963854785.1 Vaccinium vitis-idaea | reverse complement strand
ATGCCCAGAAAACCGTAACCAAGTAGTGTGTGTAAAGTTGTTGGTGTGCAAGTATGCAACTTATGAAGGCTTTAATGGCAACATAAAGTTGCAACTTGCATACTTGCATTGTGCTATTCTTTATGGGCTATGATGATAAAAAAAAGTTCAAACAAACTTAAGTGATTGTGTGGCAACTTATGAAGGTATTAATGGCAACTTAATATTGCATTCATGTGCACTTCTATATAGATCTGAGCCCAATTGTGTTGTGTATCATTGTGGCATGTTCTATAGTTGTTGGTGTTCTGTCTATTGCAAGATATGGTTATAATTTTCTGGGCATTTGGTTACTGGATTGTGGATGTGTGTGTGTGTGTGCCTGTGTGGACATGGCTGGTGAATGGTGATTTAAGGTTTTCTGGTTATCGATTGGGGTTGTGGTGAGTGGTGGTGCAACTTAGTTAGGGACAATGATTTCTGAGCCTGAGCCCTTTATACTTATGGCAGTGATTGCTAGTTATTGTTGTTTCTGAGCCCAGTAATTGATTGTTGCACCTGTTTTATACTGTGTTGGCTATTAGCAGTACCTATGTGATTGTGTGTGCATTGCATTACTGTCTTTGGTAATTGTTTTTTGGGCAGTGATGGTTGCCTGAGCCCAATCATAGGGATATGTTAGTGTATCTGGGCTCTGTTTGTGTATCTAGACTCTGTTTGTGAATCTGGGCTGTGATGTTGCTTTGTTTTTTGGGCTATGATGATACCTATTAGTGTTCATGTCGAGTTATGAAGGTGAATTAACTGGCGGGGCAACTAAGTTACGGCCAGTTAATTCACTTATGATTCCTTGTAATGACTGAGCCCATGTATTGACTAAGTTAATTCACTTCTGAAACGGCTAGTGGTGTAGGAAAGAATTATGGGCAGTAACCTTCATTTCTGGGTAGTAATGCATATTCTGTTATGTTCTGTTAAGTTATTTTTGGGCAGTAACATGCATGTTCTGTTATGTTATTTGCCAAACCCTCCATTAGCTGTGCAGGTTCTGTTATGTTATTTCAGTATGGGAAGACTGAATGGTACTCTGTTAGCAGGACTTGTTTGCGTGTGCACTCTTTTTGGTGCCACTTTTCAGGCCATTCTTACTGCATCTGAATGTGCTTCATCTGAATTCTGGGCAGTTTGTGTGTGTGTGAAAGAATTCTGGGTTGCATTGACAAATGTGTAAGCCTTCACTTCTTTCCCGACTCTTTTCTTCATTAACTTCAAAACGTTTAGTATCAATTAATCCCAGATTCCCAGTAAGATGTAACTGACTTTTTGTATTTAATGTTATTCTGAATCCAAAGCAGGTTGCGCCTAAGCTGTTCGAAACTGAATTACTGAAGTAATGTGGAGAATAGCCGAATAGCTCTATGTTATCGTGTTGTTGTAATTGATTTTTTTGTATTTAATTTTTTGTTAATAGCTCTAGTAATGTGGGGACTAGGGAATAGCTCCTTTAATATTTTTCTGAATTCAATGTAACTGATTTTTTGTATTTAATGTTATTCATAAGCTATGTGAACTTTTTTTGAATGTTGGAGACTTGAAGTTCTTGAGTTAAATCAATAATAGAATTATAAAGTTCAAAACCAATGTTTCAAAGAGCAATGCTACAAGCACTAACTAGTTTACCAACTATTGCACTAAATGCATACATGGCATTACCACATTAATGCAATATTCAATACATGGATAGATTCACCCACTAAAAGAGTGTCACATGGACAGTTAGTGTAATAGTTGGTACACTTGTTAGTGCCTGTAGCATTAGCCTGTTTTCAAAACCAATAGATTTCAACCTACTTCTAGCCTCTTTAAATGTCCAGTTCTTCATTAAAAAAACAAATTGTGATGAGCTGGCTGTTATTTCTACAAGTCACATACCTCTTTAAATGTCTAGTTCTTCATTAAAAAATAAATTGTCACATAAATCTATATCAATTAGGAAATTGCAACTACAACTCTACAAGTCTACAATGCTTACTAGTTGGTTGGCTCCAAAAGAAAAGAAGAGACCTCTATGTTAGTTTAGGCCATGTCATACCTGGTTGTGGAAAGTTTTTGTCAATCCAATGTTTCAAAACCAAGTGTTCCACACTTCCACTGGTTATAATTTATAAAGTTCTATTTCATAAAATGATAAAATTAGTTTTTATGAATTGGTCGCGGCTAGAAAATAGGGAAAAGGGGTACACACTCATGACAAGTCACGAGAGTTATCGTTGCAACTTGCAAGCACAACACGATTAAGTAAACGGGCGGGCACGGCCCGACACGACACGATTAAAAAACGGCACGGTACGACACGATTAAGTAAATGGGCACGACAAGGCACGACACGAGTAAAACGATTAAGCGGGCTGGCACAACACGATTAAAAAATGGCATGGCACGGCACGGGCCGGCACAGCACGACACGATTAAGTAAATGGACCGGAACGGCACGGCACGAATGAAGAAAAATGGCACGACACGGCACGATTAAGCATGGCACGGCATGGCACGATTAAGTAAACGGGCACGGCACGGACACAACCATAGATTTAAATATCGGCTGAGACGTCTCGTATCGGCCGATACGTACCGATATTTGGGGCCTCCGATACGGATACAGGCCGATATCTCGGTGTGAGGAAAAATCGCACCCTGTCTCGGCCGATACCCGAGACGTATTGGTGTCTCGGCCGATACGGGGAAAAAAAAAAAAAAAAACAGAGCTCAAACATTTTGAAAAATTATCGGTGAACCAAAAATTAGCAAAAAAAAGAAAATGAGAGATTATAATTTACAACACCGAGAAAACCAGATCTTGAACACCAAAACAACCAGATCTTGAACACTACAATAGATTATTTCAAAAAAAAAAACAAAACAAAAGATCAGAAAAATAAAATACATATCTGCTGCGTCGGATCATCATCGCAGCCAATCATCGTCGTCGGATCATCATCGTCGGCGAGAGAGAGAGAGGAGATCGGCAGTTCAGATCGGCTGCTCTGTGTAGCGGCGGCGGCGGAGAAAGAGGGAGGTCTGGAGAGAGAGAGAGAGAGAGAGAGAGAGAGAGAGAGATATGAGAGAGACAGTGTGGGTATGGGTTTGTAACTGGTGTAAATGAAACTATGAAAAGAATAAAAGTCTTTTTTGTGTTTTTAATATAGGCGGTGGGTGGTTAACAGATGGAAGCAATCTTCTTTTTTTTTTTATAACGTTACATAATTTTTTTAATTCATATTTTAGGGAACACTACCATATAATCACCCCGAAAATTCCGATCTGAAACCAATGGCGCAGCCGAGTTACCCGCCGTTAGGAAACCCAGCACAGCCGAGCAACCCGCCGTCAGGTAACCCGATGGCAATCATCAGCCCACAGTTCTGCGCTCCGTACCCGGTGGATCTAACAATCGTGAGGAAACTCCTGACGGTGACGGAGGGCAACTTCGCCGTCACCGACGTCAATGGCAACGTCATGTTCAAGATCAAAGGCAAGTTTTTCAGCCTCCGTGATCGCCGCGTCTTGCTCGACGCTGCCGGAAACCCAATTCTCACCCTCCAACAGAAGGTAGATCGAATTTTTGAACCATTTTGTTTCGGATAGTATATATAAAGGGCATGGTCTTCCTAAATTTGTACTCAAATTACTCTTTTCTGTGTTAGTACTTATTCTTTCGTAATTTTTTGTTTTGTTGTGATTCACTGAATTCTTAATTTTTAGTAGGATTAATTATTCGTCTCGAATGGAATATGAACAAAAAGGAAATTTGTTTGGTTACTTTTCGAATTAATTTAACCAGAATAAAATTCGGAAGAGCATGGCAAAATTCAATCACAAATTTCCGAATAAAGATTGGGGCACGGTCAGACTAATGCGTTTGCAGTCGTTTGATGTATGTGGTTTCATGCGTATGATGCGAAACCCATCCCGGTGCATATAAATTATGTAATGATGCAAGATTTCGAATCTGCGTCTGGACATCTGCAGCGTTTTTAGCAGGAGAGAAGGAAATGTTTATGTTCTTTCGCTTGGTTGCATGAATTGATGGGGTCAAAGAAAATCTTTTTATTTTAGTCTGAATCTTGTTACGTTGAGTTCATCATTAAAAGATTTGATTTTTATAATGTATGAATCGGCTTCTTCAAGATGGAACTACTTGATACTGCTGCCAACCTAAGGTGACATGGATTCATGAGAATGTATACAGCTTATACTTTAATACGTCTTTTTAATGACATTGGTACACCAGAACAATCTAGTTACAGGAATGAGTTTTCAGCGCCGAGCGGGTACCCACGCGCTGCACTTCCGGCCATCCATTTTGGTTTTGGACGGTCCAGATTATTGAGAGAGAAACAGGAGAGAGAAGGGGGAGAGAGAGAGGAGGAGAGAGAGGGTTTCGATCTTGTCCGTCCAATACACTTTTGCATGGCGCATCCGGGCACCATGTAGGCTCAGCCAAGTGGTACCCGCCCAGTATACAAAAAAATTTCTAGTTACAGTGTTGGTGGATTGATCAGCCTTTGTATTATTCATTTACTAACTTTTTTATTGTATGTGTGTTTCTCCTCCCACAATTAAAACTTTGCGCATGGTACTTCGGCTGATCTCTTGGGTATATGTATTGTACAACACATTATATACGAGCCAAAATCATGAGGTGACAAGATCAGAGATTCGTAAAACAAAGTTTATGAAAACTAGTTCTTGATTGCCCTTGAAATGCGAAGACGAGACCTTTTTTAAAGGCCCTTTGAATGGTGAGAATGAAGGGAAAAATAAAGAATTGTGAGTTCTTATCGAATCTCACCGTATGACGAGATTTAGTAAGAAATACAATGGACATTTAATTTTACTCGCTTTTTTTTCTTTCATTTTCATCTTTTCCACTATATTGGATCTCTTTGAGCTATCTAAATAAGTGAAAGAACTCTCCTTTCTTTTCTTTTTTCTCTCTTTCTCTCCGTCCAAAATCTTTGTCAAGGTCTGGCACTTAACTTGAAGGGCATTGTCAGATATTGACTGCACATAGGAGGTGGCAAGTGTACAGGGGAGATAGCACAGACGAAAAAAATCTTCTCTTTAGTGCTAAGAAGTCTTCTTTGATCCAATTCAAGACAGAGTTAGATGTGTTCTTGGCTGCTAACAAGAAAGAAGATGTTTGTGATTTCAAGATCAAAGGCAGTTGGCTTGAAAGATCATGCACTGTATATCTTGGAGATACTTCAACCATCATTGCCCAGGTAATTAATCACATCAAACCCGTTCAAATTCCCAAATTTTCAATTTGAACGCTGCAATATGAGCTGTATGCACCTTAATCATTTGACAAAATGCTTAATCCATGAATTTTAGGAACCAAATGGGCCTTAGCTGAAAGAAATATCCTCTGCATAAATTTATGTGCACAGGTCCAGACTAGGGATGGCAATTCCGGCCGATTCAATCCGATCCAATCCATCACCACCCCGTTCGGGTTGGAGTTTGTAGATTGATTCTAATTTTGCTTTTGTAAGTTAATTTAGGTGGTAATTGCAGACGTCAAGGTTAGAATCTTGACTGTTATGGCTGTGTTCGGTTAGTGGGTTTGGCCCAGTTTTGACACTATTCCAGTTTTGATTACATCATCACTTTTTTCACTTTTCTCTCTATCTCTCTCCACTTATTACACCTGCTTACATCATCAAAACTAAAACAGTACAAAACTAAACCTACTAACCGAACACAGCCTATATAATTTTATTGGTTAGTTGGATATCCGATATGTTGGTAAAGCCTTAACGGATAATTTTTCTAGATTTTTTTTATTTTTGTTTTTTGGTTTGATGACTTTCGGATCGGGGCGGGGGTGGAGGGTGAAGGGATTCCCCCTTTCGGGGAAGGGGGCGGGGATGGAGGAAGCTATGGGGTACGGGAATTGGAGGCGGGGATGGTCAAATCCATCCCCGATCCTCCCCGTTGCCATCCCTAGTCCAGACACCTCCTTATTTTGTGGGGTCTACGTGCATCGAACGTTTCAAGACACATCTACATGAATTCATATCACTGCACATAAATAATTTCACGTGCACAAACTTTAACTTTTCTTTGACGGGTATTTGTTTAATGCAGATGCATAGGAAACACAGTGTCCAAAGCATTGTGCTTGGAAAAGACACCTTTGCGGTGACCGTGTATCCGAATGTGGACTACGCCTTCATAGTTGCACTTGTAGTGGTTCTTGAGGAGATTAATGAAGACAGAGATGATGATTGATATCACCTCAAGTGAAGTAAAACCTCCCGTTTATATTACCGATCTTCTCATCCAGATGAAGGGTTCTATATCATTCTCGCATATCTGGAAAGACCAGAATAAATGTTGTTTGGACTTATAGAGTGATCATGTAAGTGGATCTGAAAATCCGGTGTGTAAAAATAGTTTGATTTATGAATGCTCATGCAGTTGTATTTGATATGACTCGCTGTGTTTTTTAGTTGCTTTTTCAGAAATTGCAATGTCAAACTGGGTAGTGTTATGGTTTGGAATACTTTTTTCCATTTAAGTTACCGAAAGCCATTCTCAGAACCCTTTCTCTTTCACTGTGGGGACTGGCTGGGTTACTCCTTGTGCCTTGTTTTTGCGTTGGAGTCGTGGCATTGTCATCTCTCTTTCAAATTCATCTACTATTGGTAGAAACTGATGAAGCCCTTTGAAATTCTTGAACATGACAAATACGATCTGAGCCTGAATTACCACATAGGCAATGCCACTCTTGGAGTTCCTTAAAATTACAGAAGAGTTGCTACATATTAATGATCTAATGCAGATGCACAAGAAACACAATGCTGAAAGCATCTTTCTTGTACACAGTAGGTTCATTTTCATAGTGTACCCTTAGAATGATTACGACTTCGTAGTTGCAAGGGCTACAAATGAGCCAACTCAAGCCAAGCTTTAGAGTGTTCAGGTTCATTGGTTAAGTTTTTTAGTAACTCGAGCCGAACTCGAGCTCAATGTAATTTTGATGAGCCGAACTTGAGTTGAGCTTGCCTAGATTTGAGTCGAACATGAACTTGCTAAGGAGTCTTGACGAATCAAAAATATTAGATATTTATGCTCTCATACAAATCTAAAACTTGAAATAAATTTTTATTTTACACAAAAATAAGTTTCTTACTTGTATAATCTATAAACTTTTCATCACGTACATGTAAAAATTTATATACATTCAAGGTTATATGTGAAATTTTTAGGAGATCTACATATATGCTCTATGTTTGTGAGCTTATAATCAAGCCGAATCTGTTAGATTCTTTCGTTAAGTTTTTTAGTGAACTCGAGTTGAGCTCGAGCTCAATGAAATTTTGACAAGCCGATCTTGCCTAAATTTGAGTTGAACATGAACTTGTTGACGAGTCTTAACGAGTCAAAAATATTAGATATTTATGGTCTCATATAGATCTAAAACTTGAAATAAATTTTTATTTTACACAAAAATAAGTTCATACATGTATAATCTATAAACTTTTCATTATGTCCATGTAAAAATTTATATACATTCAAGGTTATATGTCAAATTTTTAGGAGATCTACATATATGCTCTATGTTCGCGAGCCTATAATTGAGCCGAATCATGTCAAATTCAGGTTCGGCTTATTTGAGGCTCAGGTTCGATTCATTTAGTACCCGAATCAAACTCCAACGAATATTTATCGAATCGAGTCTTGAACATTTCACAAACGGCTCGATTCTTTTACAATCATGCCTGAAGTACCTATAACGATTCCTACCAGCTAACCTACTAACTATTAAACGAATCACGTGGCTCAAAAGTTGTAATTCAGGTTAATGGTTAATAGTATCCGGTGGGCCTTATCTTGTATGCTATTTCCACTTTTTTTTTTTTTTCGGTGAAAGGCACTTTAATAAAGAAAGCCCAAACCAAATATACAACCGACCATTGCTACAGGTACAGTGCCATTTGGTACGCACCAAATGCACATCGCATTATGTGGGATCTATTTCAGAATTCCATACAAGTGATCGGAGCCGCTCATCTTATTCATGTTTCTAAGAGCATCTCCAAGAGTCTCTCTACTTGATCCGGATCTGGTTATTATAGCAAGCCAAACCCAATTTTATTGATCCAAGAGGCTCTCTACTTGCCTCACTACTCTGCCTCTGATCATTTTGGTTGGCTACTGCCTCTCTACTAAACTATTGCCTTTTTCCTCCACTTTACCTCTTTTTTTTTTTCATTTTTGCCCTACTAGAGAGGGAAGTGGAGAGTGTTGTTGGAATCTATAGGTAAAAAAGTGAATAGGCAAGTAAAGATGGTAATTTTATTTTTTTTTTTTTTTGTACTTTTGAGTCGGCAAAGTAGAGAGTGCTCATGGAGATGCTCAAACCCAGTAAAAAATCATCTCAATCGGACATCGGTAAGAGCTGAAATTGAGTAAAGAACCGATCAAGCCTCTACCGATATTTGATCGAACTGATTTTTTAAAGGGATCTTTGAAAAAACATTTGAAACAAATTGAGTGATTTCGATCATTTGTGTGGAACCTCGAGATAGGCTCCACAGAACACGGTGTGCAATTAGTGTATACCGAATGATGTACCCATAGTTTTACTGTATACAACCATAGTCCGAGGGTTCTCCGTTGCCTTCAAACAAACAGACAACCTACATAAGAACCAAAACAATCAATCAACAAAAACTGAAGACAAGACACAGGGGCTGCAGCCTCTATGGCCCTAATCTGCTTGTGCCCATTCATATTGACCCACGAAGGAACAACCACCACCGTCAATTCCGTGGCTCTGAAAGATTTGAACGTCGATCTCGCATTTACAACGCACTTGAACGTCACCCTCGACGTCAATCTCTCCATTAAAAACCCGAATAAGGTTGGATTCAAGTATACCAACAGCTCCGCGTTATTGAATTACCGTGGCCAAGAAGTCGCCGAGGCTCAGATACCGCACTCCAGATCCGCTGTCCCACTTCGGTGTCCCTCTATGGTGTCCGACCCCTCCAAATGCTGCCACGTGGAACACACTTAACTCCCCTACCAAATTCATTAACTCCGTTAGTTTATACTTTCCCCGTTAAAACACAACCAAAGTTTTCGATGACTGCATCAGTGTTAAATGGTGAAAACTACGTCGGATGTCCAGACTTCCGTATCGAAAAATGGGATGTCTTGGTTCAAAGCCGCTTTCAAATACGTGATCTCTTCGGTCGATTGCCTCTCTCCACTCCACATCCAACATGCAATTTCTGCAACCAATTTTCAATCATCCCAAAAAATTTCGATTTCAATTACGTACAATATGAAATATCTCAAAAAAAAAAAAAAAAAAAAAAGAAAGTCTAACTGAAGAACTGATCACCTGCGCACGAAGATACCCAAATTTCGGTTTCGCCATGAAAGGTCGTGGCATTCGTTGATTGTTTCAATTTTCGCCGGAAAAATATGGGTTTCCGCAGGCGCCGGAGTTTTCAATGCATGTGAGGCCGGAGAGGAGGATCCCAGCGAGTTTGATTCTTTGTGGGTTTTGTCTTCACCCATGTTGAGTTTCAGTTGTTTGGGCTAACATCCATTTCCACCAAGGTGGGTTTGGAGATTCTGCCGAGGTGGGTTTGGAGATGTCGGCAAGTGGTCGGTGTTTGGGAAGGAGAAGGGAGTTTTGGTGTAAAGACATTGGTTGGGTTTTAACGGAGAAAGTATACAACTAACGGAGTTAATGAATTTGGTAGGGGAGTTAGTGTGTTCCACGTGACAACAATTGGAGGGGTCGGACACCATAGAGGGACACCAAAGTGGGACAGCGGATCCAGTTTGCAGATACCGGCCTCAAAGATATCTCCAGGCGAAACGGTCACCACGAATCTGACCGCTCACTATATTGGCCGATCGATTGATATTCAACTCCACTTTATATTCCGGTGTCATCTCCGATACGTTGCCCCTAAGCACCTTCACCAGGATTTCCGGCAAAGTTCACATCTTGAAGATTATAAAAATTCACGTGGTTTCTTACACTACCTGCGACATTAACATCGATACTGAACACCGATCGTTGACCAACCAGACTTGTCAATATAAGACCAAATTATAGAGATAGGGAGGGAGAGAGAAGGCATTTAGTAGTATTTTCCATGATGGGGTGCATTGTCACAGACTTAAACACTACCTATTTTGTTATCACGCATTTTCTAGCGTTAGAGAAGAACACGGTGGGCACTCTGTGCAGTTTTGTTATTTATTTTTATTTTTTATCCTTGTTTCGGCGTGGCCATAATTATTTATTCTGCTCATGTATTGTTCAGTATATATTTTTTTGCTTTAAGAATTGGGTTCGGAGCAGAATCATTGTTTCTGCTACACTCTTTCAACTGTTAGATCACTACACCAAAAAAATGTCTATAGTGAGGATTTAATTTCCTCGCCAAAGCACCAAATTTTTTCACTAAAGAAATTGGCGAGGAAAAATTTTCTCGTCAGGTTTCCTCACCAAGAGGTCGCCGCAAAAGGTATTCTAGCGAGGAAAAATAGATTTCCTTGCCTATTCGGAACAATTGGCGAGGAAATTTTTCCTCGTCGATTATGACCATTTTGGAGAGAAAATGTTCTTTTCCTCGCCTATTCGGAACAATTGGAGAGAAAATTTTTTCTCGCTTATTCTGGCCAATTGGCGAGGAAATTTTCTTCGCTAAAAATCCTGAAACTAAAAAAAAAAGAGATTTCAATTCCCAGCTGTTCCACCTCCATTGGAAATCAAATTAACCAGCGACCTCCTCTCTAGCAACGCGCGACCCATCCACCACACCAACTTCATTTTCAATGCAAAGTGCTACAACTTTTAATATATAAACCTTTTGTAGTTCTTTTCACCTCACTAATTTTTTTTTAAAATATTTTTTGTCTAATTTTAGTCTCTTTCTGTGTGTTTCTTTAAACTTGTTTCTTAAATCTATTAATGTTATTTGCTTTTACTGAAGTTTTTGTTTTTTATAATTTAATATTTTTCTAGACCATTTTATAAGTTTTTATACCTTTCTAATTTAATATTTTTTTTATACTTTACCATTTGTGACAATTTAATATTTTTCTATAACCCTTTTATATTTTTTCCTAATTCAAAGGAGAGTACTACTTTTTCTTGTATGCAAACCCCAATACGGGTAAAAACCACGGGAAGGAAAGATAATGTCGTTGACAATCTTAACTTTCTAGCGAGGAAAGTTAATTTCGCAGCTAAATGGGTGCCCTTTGGCGAGGAAAGGTAATTTCGTCGCCAATCTTAGCTTTTTGGCGAGGAAAGTTAATTTCATATCCAAATTGGTGCCATTTAGCGAGGAAATTCATTTCGTCGCCAATCTTAGTTTTTTGGTAAGGAAAGATAATTTCGTCGCCAAATGGGTGTCCTTGCCAAATCTTTGTTTTTTAGCGAGGAAATACAATTTTGTTGACATAGAGTACCATTTGCCGACGAAATCGATTTCCTCGCCATAAAGAACCATTGGCGAGGAAATTTGAATTTCCTCACCACATTTCTTCACCATAGGTAGTTTTTGTTGTAGTGGATACTATTACTCCCTCCGTCTGAAAACTAAGATGAAATTTTGAGGTTATAACAACGATACGTCGGGTTATGTTCAAGAAAGGTTGCGCTCTCTTAATGTGTCTTGTTCTTCACCGAGTGACATCGGGGGTTTTCGTGTGCCTTTTCCTCCCGTTTTGTGCCTTGCTGCTTCACCGAGTCAAGGAGGGTGTGGTGTTCTGGATTGTGCCTAAGGAGACGAGGATCACCCTGAGGATCTTTATATTGGAATCTTGCTATTTTTGGAATTTGAATGTCTTAAGTAGTGTAGTTAATTTATTGAATGATTACAAGATAATGAGAAACTAATCGTTATTAGTTTTTGGTACGATTTCATATTTTGTACTTCAAGAAACTTACGCAGTGTCCATGTTATTAAATTCTTTTAACAGGCAATCCACTTTATATTATACTCTCTTTGTTTCCCAGAAAAGATAAAGAAAGTTAACTAACTTATTACAATTGAAATTGTCAAAAACTTAACATTGTTTGAAACTCTAAAATTTATTAGATGTCAACATAAATAATAATAAAAAAAGAGCCGTCTAATTGACCGAACTATTGGTAGAGCCACGGCTTCGATAGTTCATCTCCTTCATGCTGCTTTGTCACCTAGTACTCTGCTGCGGGCTTTTCATACCCTTCATAATTCTCCATATATACCTGACGTAAAAATGGGCGGTTGTTGGCCGTAGAAATGTTGGCTCGGTAAGTACTGTAGCCAATCCCTTCTTCCTCTTCTCTCTCTCGCTTGTGTGATTCACAAATGGAGTTGCTGGTTGTAGATGACAAATCTCTATCTGCTTTTGGGTGTGCCGAACAAGTTTCAAAATAATTTTTTATTTTTTTTTTATCAGAGCCTGTTTTAGTTAGGCCCAATGGTCATTACAATTGTTTAGGCCTTTTTCTACGTAAGATTGGGCTTCTATTTTTATTTTTTTTGTTGTGTCAGAAAAGGTCTTACTCAACCCTATTATGAATAAAAGGGTTCTTCTAAGCCGGCCCCAATTTGTCACACTTCTTCCATCCAAATCCATAGCGTGTCACACCCTACCCACATAAACATGTTGTACCCACACTACCGAAATTGCCACATAATAAGAAGCTTCAGGGGCGATTAGATGATGTACAACGATGCCTGGAGTTGTGAGTATGAATTTGCGGATGGCGGCGACGACGAGGATGACCACGATGGCGACGGTGAGAAGTAGCTGCTACATCAACTGTCATCGCAGCGCCGATTGAGCTAGAGGATGGCGTACCAGCTAGTCGTGGTGATTGTTGATCCACTTCTCCGCAACATTTTCGCTCTGTCTCTCTCCATTCTACCATTGACCTCCGTCGGAGAAGAATTTTATAGCAACCCCAGTCCGAAATTGAATCGTCGGTGGTGGGTCTAGTTCAATGTTGAATCGTCAGAGAAGAATACTCGCCGAATGGATTGACGTCGAGTATTAATTGGTAGGTTTGGTTCGAGTATTGGAGAAGATGTGTATATACTATATGTATGTATATAGAGGACGAACGTTAGAATGTATACACTTAATGAATGAAAATGCTGGAGGTGGTTGAAAACTTAACGCCCTGTTTGGATGCCGGACTAGGCACCCGGATTTGGAAAACACCCGGATATGTAATCCCGGGCCCACCTTACTCCGGCGTTTGGCAGCAATTCCACCGATTCATCTCCGCCCTGATTTGAACACTGTTGGGACTACAAATCAGGGAGAAGCCTCGTTAGCTAACGATAAGCTCAACCCCGTCGTTAGCAAATCCGAGTGGATTTCGCTATTTTCGTTCCTGTTTTACCCCTCCAAATCCAGGTGATTTGGGGGTTGTTTTCACCGTGGAGAGAGAGAGAGAGAGGTACCTGTTCCATTATTGATCGGATGGATCTGAGCGGCTGGGTATTTTATGGCTATCGACTAGGTTTTTGGTTCGTCGACGGTGGGTCTTTGGCTATGGACGGCGGCCATTCACGGTGGGTGGTGGGTTTCGTAAAAAGAGGGAGAGGGGAGAGGAAGAACCGATGATAAAGAAGAAGAAAGGTAGACAGAAGAGAGAGAGAGAGAGAGAGAAAAGAATAGTGGGTAAGGACAGGAGTAATTGGTTTTTTTTTTTTTAAAGACCAAGTGGTTCTATTATTGTTTGTAAAAAGAAGAAGTGGTGATATGTTGTAAACTTGTAATGAAGAATAAATTTGTTTTATCCCAGAACTAATGGTGACTATTTAATTTATTGAACTAATGGAGAATAAAAATGAAATTTGAAATTAAATATCCCAACTGGGGAGAAATCAGTTTTTTACCACCAATTTTTTTTTTTTTTTTTGCAAATTATATTGTTAATCTTATTGTGCTAAAAAAAAAAACAAAAAACAAACATCCAATTTTTTATCTAATTTTTTTTTTGAAATATTATTTTTTTAACATCTAATATAGTATAAATATATTTTATGTTTTTATTGTGTATTTATTCTAATTATTATGTATTTATTCTAATTATATTGAAATTAATAAATTGGGGGCAATTTAGTCATTTGCCCTCTTATCCACCCTCCAAATCCATCTTCTCCAAAATCCATCCAAACACCTCATTACAAATCCACCCTTCTTACGAGGTGGGCCCACCCTCATTACAAATCCACCTTCAAATCTACCCTCGTTACAAATCCATCGAAAATCATCTCCGGCATCCAAACGGAGTGTAAGTGTATTCTTGCCATTACATTACTGGATAAGAAGACCTTCGTGGTGGGCCACGCTTGCTAGCTGCCACATGTTTGATATGCAATTGTACGTGTATAAAGGACAAACAATTGGCATTTAGGGTGGTGAATTATGCATTTTGTGTAAGTTAGGGGGTGTGAATTGTGAAGATGAGGCGTGAATTTTCCATTTAGAGGTGTGAATTGTGTAATTTGGGGCGGATCAAAATAAATTGGGTAATTTTGGGGGTGTGAATTGTGTAGATTGGGTGTGAATTATACATTTAGGTGTGTGAATTGTGAAATTTGGAGTTTGAATTGTGCAGATTGAGTGTGAATTCTGCATTTTAAGTGTGTGAATTGTGTAATTTTGGGAGTGTGAATTCTAGGGGTGTGAATTTTGGGGGGTGTGAATAGTTGGGGGATGTGAATTGTTGGGAGTGTGAATTGTTTAGGGGCATGGCAAAATAGTAAGAGCATGTTAAAAAAGGGTTTAGATGGGATAGCATAGTAAAAGAGGGTTTGGATGAAAGCTCCCCAAAAAAATGGGGCCAGCTTGGAATTTTTCGATGAAAAAATGGGGGAGTGCCCCTAAAAGTTGGATCTTTTTGTAGTGCCAAGAGGCTTGGGCCGGTCCTGATGTCAACATAAAGAAAAGAAAAAAGAGCTGTATAATTAACCGAACTACTGTTAGAGCCACGGCTCTGATAGTTCATCTCCTTCATGTTGGTTTGTCGCCTAGTACTTCGTGGCGGGCTCTTCATACCTTTCATAAATCTCCATAGCTGGCGTAAAATGCCAAGATCACAACAAATATAGCATCATCAGTGATAATCACTCGGTAAGACACCCAAAACCTTTTTACAAAAGCTCGCTCATGCATCTAGTAACAAGATCGACTATAATAATTTCGGAGTTTAATTTCCCAACATGATAGATTCATTGAATTCAACACAATCATCCTTGACTTTGATTTCACTAACCATTAACCGGCTCATAGCAAAGCTATCTCAGGGAGTACTGCGCATGATTCATGTCCGGTCATCACACCATGTGTTCAATAACATCACCAAATAACAACTTAAATATCACCACCAACCTTTATTTGGCATCGATTCTCATCCATAATATTTCCGCTCCATAACCTCCCATCAACCATTCAATCTAATATAATATTTTTTAAAGATTTTTAAAACTTTGTGTAATAAAACTATTTAAGATATATCAAGTAAGATACATATTTCATGTAACGTATAATGTGTTATAGATTGAAAAACATGAATAATTTAAAAATTGTACTCCACTATCAAAATCCGAATAGCACCAACAATTTTGAATAGAGGGAGTAGTTTTCTGGAACAACCTCCCAGGCAAAACAATCCTATGTGACAAACATTTACTCCATAGAAGTTATCGTGGTACGTCGTTGCAGTCGGAAACGGGTCCCTGCCAATCAGTCTGACCTTCTATTTTTTGAAACCCTAGAACCGGCCGGTCCATTTGATTTTAAAAACGTTGACATCATATTTACAGTGACGATACCACGATCTTCAAAATCCGGCCATCCTATAGTATTACACGAACATGGAACGTTGACATCACAATGCATAATGTACAAGTATCGAATTTCACAATGCTGATGTTGCACTGGATTTTGCTGGATCTCCTCCTCGTTTGATCGAACCATTGCCTGACATTCGCCATTCAGCATTTCAAACAGTATCGACGAAAACAGGGACTACTGCTGTTTCATCGACTGGGAAGAAAAAATGATGCCAATGATGCCGTCGTTTTACTTTGAACAGATTGTGCCATCGGCAACAGCATCACCATCAGCATCTTCGTCTTCTTCTTCTTACTCTTCTTCACCGGCGGCAAGTGTTTTAGTTGAGAAGGCCACAAGCTACCTTCTTATCGAGCCCGATTGGGCTCTTAACATGCAGATTTGTGATGCCGTCAATGCCAACACTAGGTACTATCTTCAGAACTTTCAGTTTTTGATTTTGATGTTTTGAAGTTGACCTTGTTTTGTTCTTGAAGAAATTAGGGCTTCTATTTCATGTTTAATGGATTTCAGTATTCTGTAGGGGTGTTTGGGAGCCTCCATAAAAGAGACCATAACCCTTTATGTATTTTGCATTAGTGGATTTTTGGCATTTTGTGAGATTACTTCTCTTGAAGTTACTATTAAACAAGGGCAACATAGTCAAAAAAATAACTTGAAGTCTATTCTCCTGATTTTAGTCCAAATACTACTCTGATGTAAAATCTCTTTTGCACATGCCATCCAAAATACATAATGCACTATATAATTCCAAAATCTTAAGACAAATTGGCACCCAAAATCTTACAATAAACTGAATATGATCCAATATCTATAGTGCATATGCATACGAGTAGGTTGCTGTTTGAGTAAATTGAGTAAAATCTTCATTTGGCGTTAAGCACTAGCATGCTTGAACCTATGTATAAATTTGATAAATGGGTCATTGTGAGGGAGGAGATGGTTCTTATAAAATTTGAGTAAAAATGTAAGTGTCATTTGATTTGAGTGTTAATTTGACGGGAAACTCAATTCGGTACGAGTTTGAGTCAAGTAATGGAGCGGATTTAAAGAGGTTTTACTTCAGATTTTGGTTTGGGTAAAATAAAATAAAAAAAGAGTTAGGGCTGTAGATGCTGTAATTCGTATTCTGCTTTTGCGCCAAAAGTTGGTATTATCACTTATTCTTTTACTCCATTTGGTCAGCAAAATGAGAAAACTTAACGGTAGTGCATTTTTTTCAAACAGAATTTGATTTTCACAAGTTACAGCATATCAATGTATTTTTTTAGTTTATGGGAAAAAGTTCATTTCTTTCACAAAATACGTTCTTTTTATATTTTCGTTTCGTGGATCGAACCATCTTTTTTGTACCGAAGGAGTAGATGAGAAAAACAATGGAAGACAAAAAGCTTCAAAACATTCCCAGTACAATTGTATTCCAGGCTATGTTATGTGGACTCTCGTAATGGTATAAAGTACATGTGTCGGACACTCGACACTCGGATAAGGGTGTGGGATATGTGTCCGATAAGTTTAGTAAGACACTTCTATAGAAAACCTAATTGTAATTCGAGTTTATCATGGAAGTATGCATAAACCTCTCTTATTATCCGTGAAATGCGCTATAGAACCTTAAAGCACCATTTTACGCAAGAAAATACATAAAAAATAGAAACAAATTTGAATGTTTTGCCGTGTCCCCATGTCCTTGAAATGAGAAATTGTTGAATCCGACACCTAGATACGTACCTGCACCCGACACCCATACCCGAGTCCAAGTAACATAGATTCTAGGGAAGGCATGCTTTAAGAAATGAAAATCATAAGTTGGAGAGGTTTATCCTTTTTGTTTTCCTTTGTTTGGTAATTTCAAAAATTAGGGGAAACAACTGAAAACTGCAAACGTATACTGTTTTACTACTATATAATTGTTGGTTCAAGAAGTAAAGTCTAGTCTATGAAGCACAGGTACTCCAAAAATGTCGCCGTACGAGTACCGGGTACTGGTACGGGTACGGCTGGGTACGGCAAAATAGTACCGGGTACGGCAAAAACATTCCCAATACAATTGTACTCTCTCTCTTTCTCTCGTGCTGCACTCTCTCTCTCTCTCTCTCTCGGTTAGTGAGAGAGAGGCACGAAGTGAAGGAATGTTGAGCAACTCTCAACTTGTTTTGGGGTAAGTAACTTAATTTCTTTTCGCTGACTTAGTTAACTGGGGGAAAAAACATTTGATATAAAATATTTTTTCGGTTTTACTTATCGAATTAATTCGAAGCACACCCACTGAACATATGTTCGTGGACTTAGGAAAATAAACGAGAAGGAAGAGAAAATAACAAAATTTCTTCTTCCTTTTTTTAATTTCTATCATTGAAAGAGGAAGAAAAAAGCATTAGAAGAAAAAAAGAAGCGTCAGAGAAAAAGAAGAAGAAATTGACTTATAACTTTTATTTATGAACTTATAACTTTATTTATGTTGCTTTTTGTTGGTAAAAGGGTTTATTATTCAGTTTGTGCAATGGAACATAGTAAAATAAGGGGGGGGAAAAAATTTACACTTACGTACCCAACCGTACCTGTACCCTACTTTTTTAGGGTTTTTGCCGTATCGCGTACCCGTACCCGTACCGCGTACCGGTACCCGTGCTTCCTAGTGTCTAGTTATCTTTTCTTATTTAGATTACACACTTTATGAGATGGAAGAATGGAATTGCAAATTAGAGCTGCATACCGGGTTTCCTCATGCCTTTTGTTCTTTGATTACGACACGTTAGGCCTTAAAAACCTAAGTTTTTGATACTTAAGCTTTGTTAAACCCAGTGCACGAGACTCCCGCCACTGGAAGGTACGGGGAAGGTTGGATGTACACAGAAGGTTTATCATATCATGTCAATTACTAAGCGGAAGGAGATTAAATTCTTCGAAAGAATTTTTTATTTCGTAATAAAAAGTGGCTAGAATACTTTGTGGTGGTTTGAATTGGTTTGTTAAATTGCTCAGGGTGGCAAAGGATGTTTTGAAAGCTGTGAAGAAAAGGTTGCAGCATAAGAACCCTAACGTTCACTTACTTGCCTTGACGGTACTTGTTCTTTAGATATTTTCCCATTACCTTGCATTTGGTACATCCGTTTTTATTTTATTTAGCTAGGATCAACCTAGGTTGAAAGGGTTTATTTTGTGGCTATTTCACTTCTGTCAAATCTATCAGTTGCGATACAGGTTTGAATGGGAATCTAGAGAACTTGTCTTGCTAATCCATCTATATGTGTCATATTTGTAGCTTTTGGAGACAATGGTAAAGAATTGTGGTGATGATGTGCATTCTCAAATTGTTGAGAGGAATATGCTGCAGGATATGATCAAAATTGTGAAGAAGAAGAAGGTGAGTTTTGCCTTTATATATGTAGATATTGGCTCAGGACAAGGTGCCCAGTTGTCTTTCATTCACTAAAGAACTAATTTCTTTATATGATTCTAGTTCATCACGTGCAGATAGTTATTTCACCAGTTCGTTTGCTGTGTTTGGTGTTTTCCTGTCTTACAGACAAGGTTTTTGCGATTTATCGCTCGACTGTTATTCAGAACTATTGCATGCTGCAATGGTTCTTGATACGTATGTTCATTGTTGTGAGAGTTCATATGTTTGATGACATGTATTACCTAGTTAAAATTTTACACTTCACTAAGAAGTAAAACCTAACTGCCGAAATGCTCTTTCTTTACCTCTATTACATTTGCGTTTGGATTCCATTTTTAATATGTGGTTTTCCGTATTATCACAATGTCCCCATGTCTTTTTGTAAATATTTATCTTTGTATCCTAGGAGTGAGAAACTAGTGGAATCAGTGTGTCTGAATAATGGTTCTACAAGCTTCTCTCTGTGTTTTATGTTTAGTGTGCTGCATGTCTGGCATCCTCCATTACCTTGTGGTCATCATGGTTCTTTAATTTTCTCTAGCCATGTGTGCTAAAAGTACTCTGACTCAATTAGCACGTACAGTGCTCATACATTTAGCCATTGAAAGGGTTAAAAAATATTCATCCCAGTGAATGACTTGATTACTTGACACATCCGTACCACAACCATTCCTGTGGTACTTTCCTGCCCTCCATATTTTCTCATTTGCCTTGTTTCTGTTATTTTTTTATTTGTTTGTTACTTATTTGGTTTTACTTACGACACTTCTACATTGCCTCTGAAACAAATGTTTTCCAATGAAATTTGCAGACAGATATGCATGTAAGGGACAAAATCTTGGTGCTCCTAGACTCGTGGCAAGAAGCATTTGGTGGCCCAAAAGGAATATATCCACAATATTACAGGGCGTGCGATGAACTGAAAGTAAGCATACACTTAGGTTACGTTTGGTTAGATGGAATGGAATGTAAATTGGAATGGAATTGAAGATGGAATGGAATTAGAGGAATTGAGATTGGAATAGTCATTGCCATTCCCATGTTTGGTTGTAGCTAGGAATCGAGAATTTGTGACTTTTGTCTTATACTACTCAACAAGTCAACATTCTATTGTTTGGGGAAAAAAAAGAAAAACGATTCTGGAATGAGTTTAATATTACAAACCAAAAACTGAGCCAAAAGCCAAAAAGACGATGCGATACACTAAATCACAGCCCCCACCTTCTCCTCCACAGATTTTGCTGCGTAGGTAGCTGCAAACTTCTGAAGAATTCAAACATGAATCAAATGGTGGCAAGGGTCGTACTGCGTAGGTAGCTGTAACCGTTACTTTTCCGCTTGCACGGCGGCGGCTTCCGTGAGGCCGTTTGAGGAGACGACGACGGCGCTGTGGTGGGGCCATCTATGGGGCATAATCGGCGGGGCAGAGTGGAGGAGAGCTATGAGCACGGCTGCGGAGGGAGAGAGAGAGAGAGAGAGCTCTTCAATCGGGGATAGTCAGCGCCGAAATTTCTTTTCGGTATACGTCGACGTGAGTTGGATAAGTTCTGGAATTAGAATTCTATACTTTTTCTATGGAATGTAAATTCCCTCATTAGGAGGAATAGTGATTCTATACAGAATTCGTATTCCATCTAATTTTTACAAACCAAACATGGGAATAGAGTTTCATTGGAATTTCTTTTCCATTCCATTTTCAATTCCAGCGAACCAAACACACCCTTAATTCAATTGCCATCTTTATGTGATTGCTTTGCAATTGTTGGGCTTCAATTGACAGTACCATAGGAAGTGTAAGCAGTAGGTTTATGTTATTCATCATTATCCTATCATAGAGTTGACTTTTGGATAGCTGCTTCTTCAATCTATCTCACGAGAGGTATATTTCCTCTAAAGCAAAGGAGTAGACAAAGAAAAGCATGTTGCAGCTAAAGCATATTCCCCCAATATTTTCATTTTGATGGATTAATTGATGCGTGCCAACATTTTGTGCTTAGATCTGCATATAAAATATGAGACAAAGAACTTTTTTGTTTCTGTCTGCGAATAGCAAATTATGATGAGTGTGAAAGCTTAAAACTACAGAAAATAAAAATATTTCTGGATTATACTTGTTGCAGCTTGCTGGGATACTATTTCCCCAGCGCTCACCAGATGCAGCTCCAATATTTACGCCACCTGTTTCCCAGTCATTTCTGGGACATGCCCAAGCTGATTATGGACTGCCAGTCAATTCTTCAACTGGGCTTGATGAAGCCATGGCAGCTGACATGGGAAGCCTAAGGTTTGAATCCAACTCTGGAATTAAAAAAATATGGCCTTTTGACGTGCAAAATTAAATTGAATGATTCTACACAAAAGGGTTTGGGAACGAAACTTTTGCTACGGTTTTGTAGTTCATTTATTACAAATCAAAGACATCACCTTTGCAGCTTCTAATCCCTTATACGCTAGTGTTTAATCCTTGTGAATGAGTTTCCTATACGAGAAAATGATGTTTGTAAAGCTGTGTCCAATTAGTTCTCCTTGCTTTTTGAGGAGCAAAACCACTTTGTTCTGTAATGTTAGGTTCATAGAAATTTGTCTCATTTTGATCTTCAATGCATCTCTCTATGGAGACAAAATTTATTTGTTTTAGCGGAAAAAAAAGACAATATTAATTTGTATTATCAACATTATTTTGTGCAAATGTATTAGAAAAATATAGACAGGAACTTATGGGAAAACAACTTTCTAGAGACTGAATAAGGCCGCCTTTTTTTAACTGCAATGCTTAGTAAGAAATCTTGTTCTTCTTGTTGTTGATAGAAAATGAAAAGCATTATTGTACACAAACACTATGAAAATGGCCCCTTCTCCAAATTGAAGGCCTAAGGCAATCATTGTTATTGCCTTAGTCGCCCCTTTTTCCATGTTACTGTTAATATGCTTTTCCTCCTAGTGACTCTCTCTCTCTCTCTCTCTCTCTCTCTCTCTCTCTCTCTCTCTCTCTCTCTCTCTCTCTCAGCTTGTCAACCATAAATTCTATGCGGAATGTTCTGGATGTCTTATCTGATGTGCTGCAAGCTGTGAATCCAAGTGACCGTGCAGTAAGTGCTACTTTCTCCTTAACTTTGCCCCCGTGCCATCTTATTTTTTGAGTCTCACTTGTTATTTCTTGTGTTCCAGTCTGGAGAAGATGAAACAGTAGTTGATCTTGTCAACCAATGCCGTTCCAACCAGAAAAGGCTGATGCAAATGTCGATTACAACTGGGTATACATATTATCTGACCTTTGTCTCCCCTATTTTCTAACTACTTCACAACCATTCAACATTGCTTTGCTTGTTCATTTTTTGGTATAAGCTGGTTCTCTATCTGTGTCCTTGTGCACCCAACTTCCTATCGCACATCATTATCCAAAAGGAGAAATATTTCCATCTGTTTCCATCGAAGATATGTGATTATATACTTTCTGGCTTTTACGCATTTCAATAAGATACTAAACACTTGTTTTGCTTTCAATTTCCTTTTTGTCTCTTTTGAAATGTTTCCATTGCAATTCTAGCCAGAACAACCCACAGGAACAAAATTTTCATTCTTGAACATGTGATCAATTTCTTAGACGTCTTTATGGCGTTGTGTAATGGTTGATGTTGTGGCTGTGGCAGGGGTGAAGAACTTCTTGGTCAGGTTCTTGAGCTAAATGATAGGCTGCAGAGTATGCTCGCTAAGCACGACGCTGTAGCTTCTGGTTCCCCGTTGCCAACTCAAGCCATGGATTTCAATCCCCGATCAGCTGTTGAGTCCAACCTCAAACCGATGGATGTTAAAGAACCCAGCCTCAAACCGGATGCCAGTCCCTCTCTGCCATTGCTAATTGATATTTAGTAGAGCTTCATTTTTCACTAAACTGGTATGCAAACAAGAGATATGTTCTAAAGAGCTCAATAGTAAGGACTTTTTGGTATTAAATGGAGATTGATTGTATGTCCACTGAATATAAGCTATCAATCATTTTAGCCTTTTAGGTATTGCCAGTCAATTCAAGGAAGACTTTATTGGGTGTTTTTTTTTTTTTTTTTAAATGAGTGTAGGACCAAAAGTACTACATATTTTCGGATAAAAACTTAGCCAGGCAAGTGTGAAACATGAGGAAATGGGCACCCTGTGGTGGTGTACTAAAGACCACCAAATATTTTTTTCGAGGAAATGAGAGAAGAAACAGTAAAAACGTTAAAATATTCTCAACTGTCTCTTCTTCTTTTTTTCCTTTTGATAACCGGATGCGCGTACCTCAACTAATTATGGGGCCCTGAGGTAACAATCAGGCATAACCCCCAGTAGTCCCAAGAGTTTGTTGGCAAGGGGAATTAAACCTGAAACCTTAGGTGGGAGCAAATCCTTAAGTTCCAAGGTAAGACCACTTTGTCAACCCAAATGATAAACGATGCATTGATAATAGAGATAAACCAGACAAGAACAACTAGCATCCATCGTTAGACAAAGGAGTGGATAGCAAAACTGGTGGATAAGCTTACCAAGTGAAAACAAATGTACCACCATATCTCTATTAAACAAGAACATCCATATGGAAGGAGATTCATTGAAAGTAGTAATATGGATGATCACTAACGAAGAGTGACTACTAAAGCATAGAGGTAATTCTTGAAGATATTCGAAGATTGACATGTAATTTTGATAGGTGTGTGTTTAGTTTTGTTGGAAAGGCTATCTTTTTTGTATAATAATCAAAATTAAGACCCATTGTGTTAAGCTATCATCGACAATAAGGGTTGACCCTAGCTTTTGTAATTAGCTAATCAAAACGTAACATGGTATGGTACACTCCACATGATTTCTTTATATTGTACATATTGAGCATATAAATAATATATAAAGTTAATTCTCTCTCTAACAGCTTAAGCTTTTAGATGAGTTGATGGTTAACGATCTAATATGGTGTTGGTCCTATTAGAGGAGGCAAGAGATCATGTAAACTCATCGCCTACCTAATGATTAAAATTTACACGTGTTCAGCCCGCTTAAGGAGGAGAGGCTGGTTATACAGGAGGTTACCCCTCTCCAACAGCTTAAATTTTTAAATGAATTGGTAGCTAACAACCTAATAGTACCACACATGACTCATATATTGAGGAAAGATTTTGTAATTTATCCCCTTTTTTTTTTTTACTTTTTGGAGGGGCTCATCGTACTTTTTGAAGGATTAGGTCTCCATTTTTGCTTTTGATCATTCAATTACGGGAGACCTAAAAGTAAATTTAGAGACTCAATCCTCCAAAAAGGGCAATAAGTGTCACCAAAAAGTATAAAAAGTTGATGAAAAGAGGACTAAATTATAAAATCTTTAATCAATATGTCACATTTATTCTTCGTTTCGATGGAATGGTGATACAATGGAGTGCTCTAAGTTTAAGCAAACAACCAATTACAAAGACTTGTGACGAAAAATTGTAGATAGCTTTGTCTTTTCGATCTAGGGCGGCTCGGGCCTTAGGCCCAAGAGGACTGGGCCTAGGTCCTTCAAAAATGTCCCAAAAATAGGGCACTCCAAGAACTTTTAGTAGTGGGCTTTAGTAGGGATTTTTTCTAAGCCAAAAAGAAAAATAAAAAGGTTCAATGTGATTTTTAAAAGGGCTTAAACAATTGTAATGAGCAATTGTAAAAGAGACCCTTGAAAATGACTTGGTAAAAGAGGTAGATTATATAAGTGTAATTGATACTTTTGCTTCTAAAAATGCTACACGAGTAATATTCAAGTGATACTCATGCGTTATATGTACTTGAGGCTTTGTGTTTTGACTTTTCTGTTATTATATAATGATTAGTAGAACTTTATATTGTTTTGTCTTTATCATATTGTAATGGTTACTAGAAAAATTATTTAAGTGTTTTACTCTTAGGACACAATTTTTACACTAGGCTTTGGGCACTCCAAACCCTTGGGCTAGCCCTGTTTCCATCCCTGGAGAATAAATAGTGAATACTAACGACTGCATATAATCCACATGGGTGTGGCTTATAGGGATTGCACGATATAGTCGGCCAATTATTGGCTCGTGCCGGATTTACTTTTATGATTATTAGCTTGTTAGCCATCAACTCATATAAAAGCTTAAACTGTTAAAGAGAGTGAAAATTTTATTATTTGTATTCTTAACACGCCTCCTCATGTACAACTAGACTCTCTTCTCAATAAGTGGGCTAAACACGTTCAAGTATTTAATTATCAGGTGGTTGATGAGATTTGAATGCAGTATCTATTGCATGATACCATATTAAATTGTTACCACCAACTTATTTAAAAGCTTAAGTTGTTAGAGATATGAATAACTTTATTATTTAATAATCTTAACAATGATTAGAAACGCTCATGTCGTAAAGCTTGTTGAGAACGTCAAT
Source organism: Vaccinium vitis-idaea (assembly GCA_963854785.1). Taxonomy (NCBI): domain Eukaryota; kingdom Viridiplantae; phylum Streptophyta; class Magnoliopsida; order Ericales; family Ericaceae; genus Vaccinium; species Vaccinium vitis-idaea. Next base: position 1,247,265 of record OY978225.1, on the reverse strand, counting down.
CATGGTCAAAAATCATTTTTTTACAGCATGGTAAAAATCATGTTAATCAGATTGATTAATACCTAATCAGAGTGCATTTATGTTTCTGCAAATTGATTTGGTCACACTGGATCTGTAAGAACCTGCAATTTTATTAGTTTTGTACTTGCATAATTACGATAAGTTGATTTGGAAAGCCACCAATTCGGGTGGTTACACAGTTAAGTCAAGGTACGCGCATCAAGTGACCTCTATGTCAAGGTTAAATCCTTCAAAACCCTCGTGCTCATTTGCCCCGTCGAGCGCTATGTGGAAGAAGTTCTGGAATATTCCTACCATGCCAAAAGTCCGTATGTTCATGTGGAAAGTCATTCACAATTGGACAGCATGTCGAGCTAATCTGGTTAGAAGAAAGTGCGGGACCAACCCCCTTTGCCCAATTTGTGAATCTTCAAGCGAGACGATGGAGCATCTTTTATTTCGGTGTCCCTGGACAAGGGCTGTTTGGTTTGGGAGCAACAAAGCGTATTGGATTTTTCACAAAGATGTGGAGGCAGTCGATAAATGGATGGAGGACTTGCTTTATGGTAAATTTAGCAAAAGAGACAAGTAGAGAAGTATTGGGCGAAATTCTCCAATTATGCTGGGCAATTTGGAAAGCCCGTAACAACTTTGTGTTCAACAGCCAACCCCCAAACCCAAAGGATGTAATTGATCAAGCCTCACGGGCTAACAAAGACTATTTATTGGCAGTTTGTACCAAGAACAGAAGTGCCCCTACTAGGCAGGATGAGGTGATGAGGTGGGAACCTCCACCCCCTTCTTTTAGCAAAATTAACACGGATGGAGCTTTTATATCCTCCCGCAGCTCGGCTGCCTTTGGCATTATTGCTAGGGACAGTGGCGGATTAGCTCAATGGTGGCATTGTGGTAATGGGTCTCGTCGGCTCTTTCTATAAAATCTTGGGCTCTTCGTATAGCTTGTGCTATGGCCAAAGATGGGAATCTTAACGAGGTTATCTTCGAGTCTGATTGTAAGATACTGATTGATTGTGTGAGTAATGCTTCTTTGGATTGTTGCTTGACCGACCAGGTGACTAAAAATAAGACGAATAAAGACGCGTCCCAAGCGTAGGACTTTTGACCAGTGTAGCACAATAAATCCGGAAGTACCGGAGTCGAACCACAGAGACGACTGGAGTGCTTGACTCAAAAGCGAGAGAGTGCAGCTTGAACTAGCTCTTAGGTAGCTACCCTTTGATTTTATGAGATTTATTAACTAAATTACTGAGCTAAATTGACTGAATGCAAATTAATAAAGAGAGCACAGCTGAGGGAATCCGGCGACCGCGTCTAGCCTAACCAATGTTTACTCGGGCCACAATTTCTCTTTTTACTGATTTTAGAATAAGAAAAGGCTCCCTAACAAATGCGCACCGCCTGTCACCAGATTCCGTGCGCATTCGAATTCCGGCGATGCCTGGGTTTTGTTTGTTAGAGGAATTTTCGTTTCCTAAAACTGCCCGAAAAACAAGTTAATTCGGCACCGAGGTGAAACATTAATTAGACCAGACTTGCGGCGCCTTCGCCCCGCAGCCGCACTCAGAACGACTACTCACTCATGATCATATTGATTGCAGAAAACAAATTAAACCTAGATCTAAGCATACTTAAAGATTAAAATATGAAAACAATAGATAATGATACCGTAAATTGCAAGACAGGAATTGAACTTGATTAACAATCCGCAAAAACCATCTGAGAACTGGAACGAGACTTGAATGTAGAATGCTGAATGCTGAATGAAGAACGGTAGCCGAAAACTTTGAAGAACACAAAAACCTAAGGAAAATTCGTGGAGGGGCCTAATCTAGGTTCTAACAAGAGTATTTATACTAAACCTAGCAATCTAAGGAAAAGCAAACGAAAATCGAAAATAAACTACGCGCATAGGCCGAACGACAGCGTTTAGTGGCCGTGGATAATCGTTCGGTAGCGCTACACACAATTCCCAGTAGCGCTACCGCTTTGCTTCGGGTGTGCTTTGACCGGTTGCTCCCTTTCTTTGACCGTTGACCCTTTAGCGCTATTACGCCGGTAGCGCTACACCACTTTTGGTGTAGCGCTCAAAAACTTTCTGTTCATTTTTGGGACCTCTTTGTGCCCAATTGGAGCGCTCCAAGGAATTGGGGTAGCGCTCCCGACAGTTTTCGATCACTTCCATGCAAACTCCGCTCTCCTCCAACTCCTGATCGACGTGCATGTACTTCCAATATCACGAAATTGCACCCAAATCCCTGAATTATCTGCAAAATACGCTCAACACCCACAAATACCACGTGCACATATTAATCGGAAAATAAAGCTCAAAACGCACGTCTAACATGCTAAAACCCCCTACTTAGGCGCCTGATAAGCAAGCTTCCCACGCGCCTATCAATTGTCCATGGGTTATAGCAGCAATAGTGGAGGATATTAGATCTTGGGCTCATAATAGGAATTGGTCTTTCAAGTGGTGTAGGAGAGGCATTAACAGCGCGGCGTATTGGATTGCATCCAATTGTAGAAACAAGAGCATTATTTTTCCTTCGGGTTGTATTCCGCCCGGTCTTCAGATTGTATTGGATAAGGATATGTCTTAAATCTTTCTAATTTAGATGACATTTTCAAAAAAAAAAAAAATTACGATGTGTTGCATTTTATTCTGAATACATTAAACGGTACTCCTTCTGTCCATTTTTTAAGTGTGTTACTTCGCAAATTCAACTTATTAAACAAACATCATTATTACACCTTTCACATCAACTTTTACCTCAACTTTACATTTTTCACATCAACTTTTACCTTGACTTTCAAAAATTATACTCCACTTTTACCGATTACTTTACCTACTAATTTTTCAAAAGGGCGAAATGATAATTGTACAAATTTTTACCCATTAATTTTTCAAACACACTCGCCCATTAATTTTCCAAAATACTCATTTATTAAGGGGTAAACTAAAAATTTTTGAATAAAAATTTTTATCCAAAAAAAGAAACTAAAATAAAAATATTGACACTAAAAAATAGGGACGGAATATATTCGATATATTCCGTCCCCTAATATTTTCAATAATGATACAGCCACAGCCTAAAAACCACACTCACACCCAGTGCACTGTTCACGTGGTCCCACCCACTTGACCCCCCAAAAAAAAAAAACTGAAAATTTCAAAACCCAAATTAGTCTGTGCCAGGAAACCATTTCGAGGGCACCAGAGATCGAGAGAGAGAGAGAGAGGCGAAGAAGACGATCGCCGCCCAACTCCGACCACCACCACCACCACCCGCTACAACGCCCCATCCGCCACTGCCACCACCGACCCAACCCCATCCACCACCAGCGAATCCACCACAACAACGCCCAATCGAAGAAGACGCACTGTACGACTCAACCACATTCGACAGCGTACGACTCTCTCTCTCTCTCTCTCTCTCTCTCTGTGTGTGTCGATTTCTACATCTGAAGAATTTAGGGTTCCAAATTCGGAAACCCTAATTTTTTTGAATTCCAAATTCGTACGTAGGGTTTTATGAATCTTTGGTTTTGGATTTGAATGGCTAAGACTTGTGTTTTATTCTTTGCAAAAGGCACCAAGTACCACTACCGACACCGAGCCTCTCCGGCGAAATCGGATTTTGTCGAGCAAGCTCTACTTCGACGTGCCTCTGTGTTTGCATTTTAAGTTTTGACATCAAACTGCATCAGTGTTTGCATTTTAAAAAGTGTTACATGGCATCAAACATGAGGGCACACCAAACTTGATGTCCAATCCTTTTATAACCAGACAGCCAAAATTCAGTCGAAACTTAAAACATAAAAGTTAAACAGATTATCCACTTCCACTGTGATATTAAGAGTCACCAATTGCATCACAAATAGCTACCAGTGATAACTCAAAGTGTCCGGGCCAGCTTATAAGCACCTTGACTAATGCTAGGGGACCAATTTTGCCATCCACTAGTGGGGGCCTAATTAGACCCAAATTAAGCAATAGAGGAATACGAGGCTGGTGCTCTCATTTGAGTTATAAGTTTATAACTCGTTTAACGACTATTGTATTAGTTTACAAAAAAAAATAAATAAAATAATAATAAATAAAATAAAAATTAAAGCTATTTGGGCAAGGCAATGATAGAAGAGGAAGAAAATTTGGCTCATAGAAAGCCCAAAAAGCTTGTATTAACTTGCAATTGAATCCTTTGCTCTTGATTCTTAAAGTAATCACAATCACGTCTTAACTCAGCCAAATAGGACTACAAGGAGGCTCAATTTATGAAGGTTCTATTTTTATTTTGTCGAGCAATCACATTTTATGATTTGGCAACATCCCAATATTATCCCAGCGGCCAAACAAAACTAGGGCATAGGGCGTACATAAAGGACGCGGACAAGCTCTTATATTAGATAGATACCAAAACCTGAAACCCCCTTCCATTTCAAAATGACAAAAAGTAAATCCAAAAACAATACAAATGCACACGTAGATGCTTAAAATAAATGTGCAGATAAATACTATGAAAGTATGAATATATACCGAGAGAGAGACCGCGAGAGAGAGAGAGAGAGAGAGAGAGAGAGAGAGAGAGAGAGAGACCTTTACCGGCGGCAATCACTCCGCCGAGGGAGTCGATCGAAGACCCACTGTATGCCACTTCCGGATACGTACAATCACTCTATATTCCAGATCTGAAATGACCACTGTAGAGAGTAGGGTTCTGTAGCAAGCCCGCAGGAGAGTGCTCGTAGAAGTGATGAATAAAAGTTTATAGGAAACGGATCCAGACTCCGCTGAATGCTTGGACCGACAGGAGTGACGACTCGGGCTTGCTACAGAACCCTACTCTCTACAGTGGTCATTTCAGATCTGGAATATAGAGTGATTGTACGTATCCGGAAGTGGCATACAGTGGTCTTCGATCGACTCCCTCGGCGGAGTGATTGTCGCCGGTAAAGGTCTCTCTCTCTCTCTCTCTCTCTCTCTCGCGGTCTCTCTCTCGGTATATATTCATAGTATTTATCTGCACATTTATTTTAAGCATCTACGTGTGCATTTGTATTGTTTTTGGATTTACTTTTTGTCATTTTGAAATGGAAGGGGGTTTCAGGTTTTGGTATCTATCTAATATAAGAGCTTGTCCGCGTCCTTTATGTACGCCCTATGCCCTAGTTTTGTTTGGTTGCTGGGATAATATTGGGATGTTGCCAAATCATAAAATGTGATTGCTCGACAAAATAAAAATAGAACCTTCACAAATTGAGCCTCCTTGTAGTCCTGTTTGGCTGAGTTAAGACGTGAGCAAGGGATTCAATTGCAAGTTAATACAAGCTTTCTATGAGCCAAATTTTCTTCCCCCTTCTATCATTGCCTTGCCCAAATAGCTTTAATTTTTATTTTATTTATTATTATTATTTTATTTTTTTGTAAACTAATACAATAGTCGTTAAACGAGTTATAAACTTATAACTCAAATGAGAGCACCAGCCTCGTATTCCTCTATTGCTTAATTTGGGTCTAATAATTAGGCCCCCACTAGTGGATGGCAAAATTGGTCCCCTAGCACTAGTCGAGGTGCTTATAAGCTGGCCCGGACACTTTGAGTTATCACCGGTAGCTATTTGTGATGCAATTGGTGACTCTTAATATCACAGTGGAAGTGGATAATCTGTTTAACTTTTATGTTTTAAGTTTCGACTGAATTTTGGCTGTCTGGTTATAAAAGGATTGGACATCACCTATAAATGGAGCACACAAGTTGTGTGCCCTCATGTTTGATGCCATGTAACACTTTTTAAAATGCAAACACTGATGCAGTTTGATGTCAAAACTTAAAAGGCAAATAGTTAGGCTCTTCCCAAAAGGCCGGTTCACATGATCAAACATTTGGAGGTGTCCCTTCTGTTTTTCCAAAATTCCTTGGTGATAAATCGCTTGAACTTTGTTCCGAAGTAATCAACAATAGTAGAAGCATACTATGCAAAATTTGATAAAAATGCTATTTGTGCAGCTTGTGTCTAGAATCTAAGGCTCAAAATAAGACGGGGAAGACTTGTCCTCACAAGGATATCATTTCGCACGGATTTGAGATCTCAAGGTGTTCATGTCATTGCTTAGTTTGGATGGTGAACTTCATCTTCGTTGAGGATAATAAGATTTGCAGACATTATTCCGACTAGTATACAGTCATCGCTCGCTTTAATGTGCTCGTATTTGGGTAGTTAACCCACCTGCCCACTGCCCAAATTGAGGGAAGGATGAAAAAACTAGAATTTATAGGCTGTAGCTATAGGACTACTAGGACTAACCAAGAATGGTTGAATTGTTCAGTGGTGGTGTTTGCTTTTACTTCTTTGTAAGTTGTAACACTAACCACCAGACAACTATTCTCATTAGCCACTATGTTCTCTATTGAAATCTTGAGCAAGTGGTGGCTAACTCATGCAGTAGAGCTTTTGGATGCCCCACATTGCATCCCAGGATCGAGTCTCATTCCCCCCTCCCCCCATGTAATAGATTAGGATTGACGATTGACAAAAAAAAGGAAATAAATCTTGAACTTCATTTGGGTTTGGAGTAGTGATCACTTTGTTTTACTTGTTCCCTTTGTATGGTTTCTTATAGACAATTCTAATTTACTGGAGCTTGGCAGGGTCTCATCTCATCCAAGATGATATAAAAGTTGTATTTACAGACGAAGAGAGAGTTTCTCTTCTTGTGTTGTACAGTTCATTTATGGGCTGCAATAGTAATTGAAATGGTTCATTATGGGCTGTCAGTTGTTTATTACTTGGAATCTATGAAGCACCGACACTTCTAGGGGTCACCGACAAGGCGGGACACGTGTCCGGACACGCCACGAGGGGGACACGGTTTAATTTAATTTTTGGTGTGGGACACGGGTGAGAAACGGATGGGGACACGGCGGGGGTCAAAATGAAAATTTTAAATTTTTCTGGAGTAAAATTATAATTACTCAAAAGTTGTGTTTAAAATGTAATTAAACATAGAAATACACCTAAATCACGTTGTTTCTGAGCCCTAATCTGATCGACACGTCACTCGACGACGAGCAGCCATGGATCTGCCATGGCCTCTCTCTCTTTCTCTCTGTATACAGTATATCTCTCCCCATTTTAAGGATGGGTCTTGTTTGTGTAACGATTACTTGTGAATCCTTCTCCACAGTTTGTCATATACTGGATTGTTTTGAGGGATGTTGTAGCCTTTTAAAGGTAAGATTTTGAAGAAGAAAAAAAAAGTAGCAATATCATTCCAACTTTTTAGTCATTGTGTTTATTTGGTAACTTTGTAGTCATGGTGTTTATTTGCTAAGTTTCTGTGATAAGTTTTGTTATTGCTTCAATCTATCAGTTGCATTTTCTAAATAAAATATATATACACATGTTAGCGTGTTTCCCGCCGTGTCCGTATCCCCATTTTTTTTTGTAGCATTCACGTGTTCGTGTCCATGTCCGTGCATCATAGCTTGGAATAGTCAAAGTTTGCCAATGTTTTGATATGAATTCCCGCACGAGGAGCTTAGTATTTCATCATTGATTTTGTCCATTCAAGCCTTAAAAATATTAAGTTGTTTTAGTTTTGCTATTAAAATATTATGAATCTCTTTTAGATGCCCGATGATGTGGACAACACCAAAGATGCTGAGACCCAGAAAGGGTCAGATGGAGGTCCAGATTCACTTTCCTATTCCGGTGAAACTCAAGTCACTTGGTACAGTTTCTTACTCCAGCAAGCATCAGTATATGGCATTGCTGTTGGATACTGCATTTCAGCATCATTACTTTCTATCATCAACAAGTGGGCTGTAATGAAATTCCCCTATCCTGGTGCACTGACTGCTTTACAATACTTCACAAGTGCAGCTGGTGTCCTCCTTTGTGGGAGGCTCAAGCTTATAGAACACGACCCTTTAGAGCTTCTCACAATGTGGCGGTTCCTACCAGCAGCAGTTATATTCTACCTCTCTCTCTTCACGAACAGTGAGCTTCTCCTCCATGCCAATGTCGACACCTTTATTGTTTTCCGTTCAGCTGTCCCCATTTTTGTTGCAATAGGAGAGAGCCTTTACTTGCACCGACCATGGCCCACAATGAGGACTTGGATCTCACTTTCCACCATCTTTGGTGGTAGCGTGCTTTATGTCTTAACAGATTACCAGTTCACACTCATGGCTTATAGTTGGGCCTTGGCTTATTTAGTGAGCATGTCCATAGATTTTGTTTACATTAAGCACGTGGTTATGACCATTGGATTAAGCACATGGGGTCTGGTGCTGTACAACAATCTTGAAGCTCTTCTACTTTTTCCATTGGAACTACTTGTCATGGGGGAGTTAAAGAAGATAGAACATGAAATCTCAGATGAAACTGATTGGTATTCTTTTCAGGTGGTTTTGCCAGTTGGATTATCGTGTTTGTTTGGTTTAGCAATCTCTTTCTTTGGGTTTTCTTGCCGTAGGGCAATTTCAGCAACAGGTTTTACTGTTCTTGGGATAGTGAACAAGCTATTGACAGTTGTGATAAATCTGGTTATTTGGGACAAACACTCAACTTTTGTAGGTACAGTTGGGCTTTTAATTTGTATGATTGGTGGGATTATGTACCAACAGTCGACGAGTAACAAGCCTAAGACTGTGGCAGAAGCAAGTTCACCAGAGAGTGAACTAGAACAACAGAAGCTACTTGAAATGCAGAGCATCGTGGAAAGTAATGATGTTGAGAAGCAAGTTACAGATTCGGGGGAGGCAAAATAAGGGTTACACTCGTATGTCTTGTTACCTGCATCCAAGTGTGATTCTGTTGGTAAAATCGTTACTCATATTTCTGTTGCATTCTAGCTTTACCTGGTGGTGATTCCTCATTCCACTGATACGGAGAATGCATATTTTAGCAGAATTCTCGCTTCTGGAATCGAGGATGCACCGGGCTCTTGCTGTGGTAGATTGGTCTGTAATTTGGCCGATAGCCTAATTTATTCTTTATATTGGGTATTTCAGATAGCCTACTTTTTGATTGAATATTCTGCTGATATTTTTTGACCAGCTAGCTTATCAAACTCTGTTCAGATTAAATTCGGTACTCTTATGTGTTTTTTTTCCTCTGAAGGCATTTACATATGTTTAAAGACTAATTCCTTTTTCAATGGGGTTGGATGTAAACCAGGTTAAAAATAGGGGATCAAAATTAGCCAACTCATTCTGATTTGTAATTTAGCTGTCCGACGTTCCATGTTTTAAGTTTATAGACTTGTGTGTTCATTTCTTTTGCTATTTTATTTTGATCCTAGTAATGTTTTGTAATCTTTTCTCATATTGGGTTTTTGTAGCATGGTACCAGCACTATTGTTCCAGTGAGCAACTTTTCTTAAACAACATACAAACTACAAAGTGTATTCAACTGCTTCCCTTCTTTTCAAATTTGGTAATCAAACTTCATTTATGAGCAACTTTTTCTTAAACAACATGAAGGGTACTCAAAGCATGCACCAGTTAAGAAGCAACAACAATCAGACCTCAGTAATAATGTTACTTTTTTTAAACAATACTCCCTCCGTCCCTTTTTAAGTGATCCAGTTTGACAATCACGCAGTTTTAGGAGTCAACATAATTGCACCTACAAAATGTTACTTTCCATATATACCCCCAAAGTAAATGCAAAGGTGTCTTGTCATTATGCCCATAACATCAAATCAAAGAAAGGGTAAAAGGGAAATTGTACTAGGTTTCACTCATTAACTTTTCAAATGGATCACTTATTTAGGGACATCCCAAAATGGAATACGGATCATTTAAAAAGGGACGGAGGGAGTATAGTACAAGGACCATAATCCAGTTAAGCAGCAGTAAATTGTACTCTATGTCAAACGCCCACAATAGACATGCGTCATGGCAAAGCAAAGAGTTTTTTAAATTGGGTCATTTCACATTGATTGTTGATCCACCCACATCAAGATTGATTTGAAAGGATTATTGGCTCGGGGATAGCACTATTGTTGGGCTTGTGAAGTCTGATTCGATTTTGGGTCGTGCTTCGCTGACTGTTTGGGGTGTCCCAAGGCGGGGGCAGCATTCCCAAAATCCAGATAGGGGGTGTTACGATAAAAAGGGTGATTTTAAATCTAGGCTATAAATACTTGCTTTAAGCTGCAGCCTATGTAATTTGTACACTCCATTCTTCATTCGATACATAGTGAAAATTGGTGTGAGCCGTGAATGTATTCAACTACACAGTTGGAAAATCATGCAAAAATCTATGTGTCTTACATTATTGTTTTCATTTCTGGACAACTATAAGTCTATAACTGGGTTTGGACAAAATCTTTAAAAACCTTCTCTGTCGTTGCTTTTGTCTAATAGAATATCATCTTGTGTCTAAAATGATTTACTTATTACTAAAACGTGCTTAGTTTTTTAGCAAGTTTTCTTAGATTTTCCAGGTGTAGCATTGCTGCCAATCATGAAAATAGTACTAGTTGTGTTGACACAGAGTTGAAGTTATAATGGCGTTGCGTAATGGTTGATGTTGTGGCTGTGGCAGGGGTGAAGAACTTCTTGGTCAGGTTCTTGAGCTAAATGATAGGCGGCAGAGTGTGCTCGCAAAGCATGACGCTATAGCTTCTGGTTCCCCGTTGCCACCAACTCAAGCCACGGATTTCAATCCCCGATCAGCTGTTGTGTCCAGCCTCAGACCGATGGATGTTAAAGAACCCGGCCTCAAAGTACCGGATGCCAGTCCCTCTCTGCCATTGCTAGTTGAAATTTAGTAGAGCTTCATTTTCAGCAAACTGGTATGCAAGCAAGAGATATGTTCTTACTACCCTCAGCAGCATTTGATCAATGTCAGGACAATCAACACAAAGGGAGAATAATAGGAAAAGTTCAATAGTTAAGGACTTTTTGGAGTTAAATGGAGATTGATTGTACGTGCACTGATTATTAGCTATCATTTTAGGTAGTGCCAGTCTATTCATGGAAGACTTTTTAATGGTTGTTTTTTTTTTTTTTCCTTTTCTTTCTGCCATGAGTGTTGTACCAAAAGTACTACTCCATATTGTCTGATCAGAACTTGGCCAGGGAAGTGTGAAACATGAGGAAATGGGCATCATGTGGCGGTGTCGAAGAGCACCAAATATTTACAATTTACTTTCCTTTTTTCTCTAGAAATTAAGCAAGAAAGTTATTTTTATTCTCATTTGATATTCGAGATCATCACTAATTTCTATAGAAGACAGGCTAATAAATGAGCGGAGCAGTAAATTGTGTATGTCTGAGTTTCCACTACAAATACTTTCGGTATTTTTGCTATTTTTTGTATTCTCGCACTCACATTTTTGTTTGAAAACTCAACGAGTTCGAAGTTATGTTCAAGATTGGTTTGTTTGTCAACTTAATTTGTTTATTTCGAACGAGGAGCGAATCAGAGATGAACTTGAGTAGCTTAACTATGATAAACATCAGAAATCGAACGAGTTGAGTAGAAACTTGATGAAGATTAGTTTCAAAACATGTTTAATTTTTATTTCTTATATTACATAGTGATCTCGAATGAGCTTTTAACTAGTCGAACACAAACGGTTTGTTAATTTTTTGTTAGTCCCGGGTAGAAGTTCTTTGCCACTTATTCTCGTTGCATTATAATCAAGTTAAGAATATTCATTCCGTATAAATTTAGTTAGTGATGACAAAGAGAACATAGTTAAAACCCTCTTGTTGCAACTTGGTGATTTGGCTAATTTGAAAAAATTGGTTTTTTGGTTTTTTTTTTTCATTTTGTCTTTTTTCAAAAAAAAATTGCATTTGTTAGTTTTGCGTCAAGATTTTGTGGTTCTGGATTTATCTCGTCGAGATGAATCCAAAGAGTATAAAATTATGGTCAAAAGTAATAGTTTTTTTAATAAAGCCGAAAATAAATCAGTTTTTTGGATTATTTTCATCTTTATTCACAAACCTTTAAGTTTAGCTAATAATTTTATACTTTTTAGATTCCTCTCGTCGAGAAAAGCTAAGAAACCACAAAAAATCGACTGAAAACTAACAAATGCAAAATTTTTTGAATAAGGACAAAACGAAAAAAATCAAAAAACCAGTTTTTTCACATTAGCCAAATCAAAATAAAAATTCATTCTTTATCTTGCTTCTGGATAATCAGCTTTTTCAAATTAATTTGTGTTATTTTGATATGGTCTGAAGTGTACCAAACGAAATAATTCAAAAGTTATTAAACTCTCTCTCTCCCTTTCTCTTAGGGGTGAAAAAAAATAGAAAACCAAACCGAACCAGAGAACCAGACAGAACCGGGAAAGAACCTACTCTAAACTATATATACAAAATATTAAACACGCACCATTGAAAGAACCTGCTCTAGAGTCTAGACTGCGTATACAAAATATTGAACACAAATTATCCCAAATTGTTCTATAGTGAGCTCTACATCTATAAAGTAACAACAAAAACGATCAATCTTAGATATATAATACCACTTTGAGTAAAAAAGATTGCCATTTCCACCAACTCAGTCAATCGCCATTCACTACAAAAATCAGGATCTTTTTACGTTAATGATTGCAGGATCATTTGCCATTAATTATAATTTATTCCCCGCCACCAATTAAAAAAATACAAACGTACAATTGTAATCAAACTGATTAATTTTCCATTTGATTTTAGCAACCCAGTTGCTTAAATTATGGTTGATTTTAACAAATGAGTTTATCAGATGTTAAAATCATGATTGATTTTAGGCTAAAATCAACCCTAATTTTAGCACCTGGTGAAGTCATTTGCTAAAATCAGAGTTGATTTTAGCAACTGGATTGCTAAAATCATTTGCAAAACTCAGCCTAAAGGTTTATAAATAATATATATAACCAGGGTCATTGCCTAATCAGTGGTGCCTTTGAATTTGTTATCTTCTCCCATTTGTTTTGTGGTGATATATATTTTAAAATAGCCAACCATGCCCACAGATGCCTGATTTTGACCACCTAATGCTTTGATATAGACGTTAATGTTGACCTGTTGAAATTGTACTTATCTTGGCCTAATGGATAACCCCTTAATTTCGGAATCAGTGTTTGCAATGCTTTGAAGCTAACCGAATATTTAATGTCTTAAAAGAAATACTTTATCAATATCATACGATAACTACGTACAATACCATAATCAACACACGATTGCAGATCCACCGATGCAATGCTTTGGAGTGTACAAATACTTGTTATATGGGTCATATCACATCGATTGCAGATCCACCGATGCAATGCTTTGGAGTGTACAAATACTTGTTATATGGGTCATATCACATCGATTGCAGATCCACCGATGCAATGCTTTGGAGTGTACAAATACTTGTTATATGGGTCATATCACATCGATTGCAGATCCCTAGGCTATAAATACTTGTTATATGTTGTGTAACTTATACACTCCATTCTTTGTTCGATACATAGTGAAAACTGGTGTGAGCCGTGAATGTACTTAACTACACTGAAGAATCATGCAAAAATCTATGAGGTTGTGTTATTATTTTCAGTTCTTGAACATTTTCACTCATACGCATTTGTTGGTTTGAACGATTTCTCAACAACTATAATTGGGTGGACCAAATCCTTAAAAACCTTCTCAGTCCTTGCTTTTGTCTAATAGAATACCATCTTTTGTCTAAAATGGTTTACTTATTACTAAAACATGCTTTAGTCTTTTAGAAAGTTTTCTTAGATTTGCCAGGTGTAGCATTGCTGCCAATGATGGTAGAGTACAGGTAGTAAATTAAACCATAAAAACATCACCTGAAAGCTTTAATTCAAACATAACATGTAAGTTCCTACGATTGAAGCAACTCATTTTAAAATAGACGTGTAAGCAACCATTAATTAATCAACTTCCTAAGGAATTAGGCTAAGTTTCCAATACGATATTTTCGGTATTCTTGGATTAGAAGTTGTCTAATCAGACTCCATTCTTTGTTCGATACATAATGAAAACTGGTGTAAGCCGTAAATGTACTTAACTACACTGGAGAATCATGCAAAAATCCATGAGGTTGTGTTATTGTTTTCAGTTCTTGAACATTTTCACTCATACACATTTGTTGGTTTGACCGATTTCTCAACTATAATTGGGTGGACCAACCTGGTTTGGGTAAATTGAAAAAACTGATTTTTTTGGTTTTGTTGGTTTTGTCCTTATTCAATTTTTTTTTGCATTTGTTAGTTTTCAGTCGATTTTTTGTGGTTTCTTGGCTTGTTTCGACGAGAGGAATCTAAAAAGTATAAAATTATTAGCCAAACTTAAAGTTTTGTGAATAAAGACGAAGGTGACATCCAAAAAACCGGGTTTTTGGATTATTTTTCGTCTTTATTCACAAAATTTTAAGTTTGGCTAATAATTTTATACTTTTTAGATTCCTCTCGTCAAGACAAGCCAAGAAACCACAAAAAATCGACCGAAAACTAACAAATGCTAAAAATAATTGAATAAGGACAAAACCAAAAAAATCAAAAAACCAGTTTTTTCAATTTACTTGTTGCTTTTGTCTAATAGAATACCATCTTTTAGAAAGTTTTCTTAGATTTGCCACGTGTAGCATTGCTGCCAATGATGGTAGAGTACAGGTAGTAAATTAAACCATAAAAACATCAACAATGATACATACACAAACTTTGTGACACAACCCACCACAACCTCACTCACATGGAGTGTGGGGTCCGCAGGCGGGGCCCATGTAGAGCCCACACCCCATGTGAGTGAGGTTGTGGTGGGTTGTGTCACAAAGTTTGTGTATGTATCATTTTTGTAAAAACATCACCTGAAAGCTTTAAACATAATATATAAGTTCCTCCTTGTCAAAAAACATATAAGTTCCTACGATTGAAGCAACTCATTTTAAAATAGACGTGTAAGCAACCATTAATTAATCAACTTCCTAAGGAATTAGGGTAAGTTTCCAATATGATATTTTCGGTATTCTTAGATTAGAAGTTGTCAAATCAGACTCATTTTCTTCATATACATCAACTGATTTGACAATTTAAGTATAAAAATATCGAAAATATCGTAGTGGAAACTCACACTTAATGTTTATATTTATTTCCAAAGCTCTGATACCTCTGTACTAGGGACAGAACCATGATTTTGAGTCGGAGGTGACACCAAAATCAATATTCTTCCTCATTCCGTCTCATAAAAATAGTCTATTATAAAACAACGTGCAATTTTTGAAATAAAATCTCAATAATTAGTTTTTTAATTTTGTGTCAAGAAATGTAAAAAATCATGCACGGAAGTGCTTTATTTTTTTTATCATGCACGGAAGTGAATTATCTTTACGGGTGGAGAGTAATTAGTATGAAAATAAAACAACGTGCAATTTTTGAAATAAAATCTCAATAATTAGTTCTTTAATTTTGTGTCAAGAAATGTAAAAAATCATGCACGGAAGTGCTTTATTTTTTTTTTATCATGCACGGAAGTGAATTATCTTTACGGGTGGAGAGTAATTAGTATGAAAAAAGGTACCTCTAAGATTAATTATTTCACCCGAAATGGTACATATTTTCATAGATTAAACATCCATTAGCATACTTAATACCTAAAAATTACTCTTTTATTGATTAATCACTCATCCATATGTTTAATATCAAAATTAATACACACGTTTTGAAAAATAACATTACTTTTGTAACACAAAAACAGTTTTTTTTTTACCCGAAGGTGACATGTGTACCCTTTCCCATTCTAAGGCCTGATATCTTAATTTATACCAGCAGTTTGGGAGCTGACATTATAAATATCATATCGTCATGCATTGAAAAATGTACTACTAGGACGGCAGAATTTCAGGTATTTCATATCGTTTATGCATTTATTAGTTTTGCGTCAAGATTTTGTGATTTCTGAATTCCTCTCAACGAGACAAATCTAACAAGTATAAAATTATGGTCAAAACTCAATTTTTTTTGAATAAAGCCAAAATACTTGGATTATTGGCCAATAATCCAAGTATTTCGGCTTTATTCAAAAAAATATTTGGTTTGACCATAAATTTATACTTGTTAGATTTGTCTCGCCGAGAGGAATTCAGAAACCACAAAATCTTGACGCGAAAGTAACAAATGCAAAAAAAATTTGAATAAAGACAACCAAAAAACCATAATCTACTTTTTGGCCAAAGCACCCCTAAAGCCAAAATAAAACAAGGATAAAAGATGAAAGACAAGATTGGACCTCCCCACAACGTACAAGAAGAAGAGGCCGATTAATTTTTAAAAAAAAGTACAGGTGGGAGATTCTTTGGACCAACAACAACATTGTATTACCACCGAGGTGGTAGCCCATTTGGCATGGGTGATGGGCTTGAATGCCTTTTCCACGCGTGCACTCGGGTTTGAGTCCCTCCAGTCGCAATACATGTTTGTGCTGGAGGGTTGTGTGTTGGACTCTATGCCAGTTGCGCACTCAGGTGGTGCTGTGGTGACGGTCTGTTCTCACGGACAGTAGCTATGGCTCGAACCGGACATTCCACAGCGGGTCGGAAGCCCCTATGGTCACGCCCAAGGGGGGTTGCTTCGCTGGTCGCCCCCTCCCACCCTTTTTCCCAGTTCAAAAAAAAAAAAAAAACAACAACATTGTATTGACCGTTAAGTTTTGTGTACCCCACGAACAAGCGGATTACCGTGACACAAGTGAATCGACATCATATGATATGAAATTCTCTCTCATTAAAAAAAAAAAAAGGGGCTAACTCCACGTTTTGTTGTTAATGAAAAATACATATGATTCAGAACTCTGCCAAATAGTAATGGACAGTGCTACCCGTACAGAACGGGGTGCACAGAAAATGTACCGCTCGCGTTTGGGGACCCACTTTTGGGCCCCACACGAGTGATCCGAACCGTTCATTATTCTTAAAACATTTTTCCGAGGGGCTCCATAAAATTTCAGCTCAATCGGACAGTTGGAAGTGCTCTAACCAAAGTCTCACCGTTTGAATCAAAATTTGTTTTAAGAATAATGAATGGTTCGGATCACTCATGTGGGACCCAAAAGTGGGTCCCCGAACGCGGTCGGTACATTTTCTGTTCCCTTTTTTCTGTACCCCGTATCATTATCCAATAGTAATTATCCATTCGTTGGCCATTGACTAGGACTATTAGATTTAAGCGAGATGTCCTCATGCTTTAAAATATTATGTAATACTTGGAGTACTGTCATGTGATGCGCAATACCTGTCAACGCAACACATAATATGCAGTCCAATGTGCTTATTCGTTGGCTCAGAGAAATATTTGACGTTTATTAGTGTTGGGTGGCGGTATTCCAAAACCAACCAATAATTTTTGCATGCCTAAACAAATTCCACTGAATACCACAAAATAGAAAATACATCTCAATTTTTAAGGAACCGGCTCCTCTCTAATAAAATTGTCTCCGGTACCCATAAAATTGGAATCTGCAGGGACTAGAGACGATTTCTTGGAAGGAGCCGGTTCCCAGTTTTAAAGAACTTAATTAATTGTGTGGTTTTTTTGAACTGTAATTAATTGTGTGGTTGATGTCAGATTTTGGTGGAAAGCTTGTGGCCGATATGGGTAAAAAACCAAACTAAAAAAGGTCGGCCGAAAGGGACACATTAGTCCCTATGCTTCTTTTTTGGCCTACCCTACAAATTTTCTCATTCTCAAGTCCCCCTCGTGGCAGGGAACAAAGCTCAGCAAAGGCTGTGTTTGTTTACAAAGTAAAACCATGGGTTTATTAGTCTTTATTCCTATTCCGACGCTTTGGTCCTCAGAGGATCAAACAAAACATTTTTTTTTTCCGCGAGCAAACAGGTGGAGGAGGGACGATCAAGCGTAACAATCCTTTGTTGGGTGTGAACATATGGACTCTAGCGCCGTTATGGACCTCAAAAGGGACCATGGAGTCAAACTCCCTCCAACCTAGATTCTATTCTAATGGGATAGAGAATTACATATAGATTTACATTAATAGGATTTTTTACCACGCAATATCTTATTTGATAGACCTTTATTATTGATGCAGAATGGAAATAATTTATAATTTAAGAAATAGTATATTTAGTTTTTATTATTTTTGTTGTATATTATTTTAGAATATTCCATTTTAGGCGCCGTGTGTTTTGAGAAGTTTCTTTTATTTTTTAGTAATCGAATTTGGAAATATCTCTTATCTTTTAATTTTGGTATTATTGAGTCAATTAGCAATATACTTAGAATTTAATTTACTGTTTTGCTGATTACCTTTTTGTCTTAGTTTTCTAGTTTAAAATAAGTTGTAGGGTGGCATCAAAAGGTGCTTGATTATTGACATAGGCTGCTGATAATGCCAAAACCCCTTTTGTTCATACCAAAACTTATTTCTCTTCAACGTTTGTTCAACGAAAGAGTACCTCTAGTTCAAATAAGTGTTCGTGATTATCCTCGTAAAACGTCAAATCTTTGATTAACACACTTCACTGTATCAATTATTTATATTAAATAAAATTATCAAAACCATGTAAACATTACAAATTCCAAGATGTTATCAATTTAAAATTGGTATGAATCCCCACAAAAGACCAACGAATTGGGATGGAGAGTATAGCTTTCTACTACTGGCCCGCTAATTAGGGCTAGAAGAACACAATGGAGCTTCATACGGAGTCATAATTCTTACTCGAGGCGACAGATAGTAGTTATTTGAACATATGTGGTACTGCACATCGTTACAGTTTAACCTCCTATTTGAGCCAAACATGTACTAGGTCCGAAATTTGTTATGCCAGACTAGTATTCAACAATATTAACCCTTAATTTTGGATAACACTTCCCTTTTTTTTATTGGCACTCTTTTTTTTGTTTTTATTAGGTAAATTTACTCTTGCACTTTATCTATAGAGACAAAAAAAAAAAAAAGGAGTGTCAATAGAGAAAAGGGGAGTGCCAATATCAATTCCCTTAATTTTTTTTGTGGTTTGTGATCATTGAACCAAAGTGATTATTTTACGCGAGAGCATTGCCACACAGCGAAGAAAGGACCAGAAGTACCACGAGGCGGTGCTCTAGAGATGTTGAATAATCACTCGAGCCTATGACACATGTAGCAGACACCAATGTGTGATTTGTGATGGATAAGTGTCCCTAAACAATTACGTGGCGGTACTAAAAAGAGCACTGAATAATCACTAGAGAACATTAAGGCAAAAATATATATATTAACCCTTTAACTTTATTATTATTATTTTTTTGTATTCTACGATCATTGAACCAAAGCGATTATTTTACGTGGGAGCATTATCACGCGTTCGAGAAATAACCTAAAGTACCAAGAGGCGGTGCTCCAAAGACGCTGAATAATCGCTCGAGAGTATGACACATGTGGCGTAGAAACCAATGTGTGATTTGTGATGGCTAAGTAAGCGCCCCTAAACAATTACGTGGCGATACTAAAAGAGCACTGAATAATCACTCGAGAACACGAGACAAAAAAAAAAATACAATAGTACAAACTTCACGGGGCGTGCTAGTTAAACATTAATCTCGCGCGTGAGATTCCATAGGGGGATAGCTGAAAAAGAAAACCCAGAAAAAGAAGGAAAGAAAGAACAGAAAAGTCTCGCACTTTTTATTTGGGTTTTCTCGGAAAATGTCTTTTGGGTTTCGAAGCATTTTCTTGAGAAAGAAAAAAATAAGTAAAGAAAGTTGGGTTTGAGGAGAGCTCTTTTCCTGTCTCGTATTATGCTATCCACTTGCACCCCTTGCAAGAAAGTTATTCCCTTTTTGGTTTGTTCTTCTCTGTAGTAGTCGGAGAAAGAAATTTTAAAGAAATTTTGTTCGGAAGAATTTGAGAGGGGAAAGATTTTTAGAGAGAGAAAATGATGATGGCATCATCTTCGTCTTCGTCCTCGTCTTCGGCAACTGTTCGAGTCGATAAGGCTACAAGCGACCTTCTAATCGGTCCCGATTGGACGATGAACATGGATATTTGTGATTCCATCAATTCCAACCCTTGGTATTTACTATCCTCGAAAATTTCAATTTTCTTTTTCTGGGTTTTGTTTTTTGAAGTTGACCTTGTTTTTTGTTAAATTATTGGAACAAATTAGGGCTTTGGTTAATCTTTTAACGGATTTTATGTAGGTGTTGATACATGCATGTAGTTTGCAATTAGATGCTTCTGAATTTCCTAATTCGGATTTGTTATCCTGCCTATGCTCCAAAAGTTGGTATTACTGTTTGTTTCTTTTTCCTTTTTCCGTTATTTGGTAGATGAGAAAACCATGTAATACTCATGTTCTATTTCTCTTTTCTTAGGTTTGTGTAATTAAAAAATGAAAATAAAAACTTGAAGCTGTGTTTTTCTTTTGCTTTTCCTATGTTTGGTTGATAGGAAAACCAGAGAAAACAAACTTCTTCTTCTTTTTTTTTTCTTTTTTTTTGATAACTCAAGTGTCCGGATTAACTTATACTCACTTTGACTAATCCCACCGGCCTCTAGCCAGTGGGCCCCTTAAAGCTAGGTCAATTCTTCGTATAGACTGGCCCAAAGGAGTTGGGAGCACGTGAGAGCACAAGGTTTTAGAACCTGAGACAGAGGAGTTGGGAGCACCTGAGATCACAAGGTTTTAGAACCTGAGACCTTTAGGAGGGAGAAAACATTTAAGTCTCAGGCCTTGAATACTGGCCAACTCCTTGGGTTAGAAAACCGGGGTAAACAAACGAAAGTTGCATATGCGTGTTCTAGCACTATATTGCTGTAGTTACAAGAAGTAATATGTATGCACTTTTCTTAATTAGAAGACATGGTTTAAGAGATGTATTAATGAAACTGGTTATTAGGAGCTGTGTACTTTGTTTCTTTGTGGATTTTATAGTTAGATTACGGCACAGATTAGGGTTAAAAAAAAAATTGTATGTTTTATTTTTATTTTTAAGCTTTCATATCATGTCAATTGGAAAGGGGCAGGGGATTAGATTCAACGATGGGCTTATGAAGAAATTGTTGATTCTTAATTGCTTCGAAGAAGTGAATGGAGTCATTTGTGGTGGTTTGAAGTGGTTTGTTTTATTTCTCAGGGAGGCAAAAGAGGTTGTGAAAGCTGTGAAGAAAAGGTTGCAGCATAAAAACCCTAAAGTTCACCTGCTCGCCTTGACGGTACATGTTCTTAGAAATTTCCTGTTAGGTTGCATTTGATACATCCATTTTGTTTATGTAGCTCGGAAAACCTAGGTTGAATTGCTTGATTTTGTAGCCACTTCACTTGTTAGAATCTGTCAGTTTCAATACATGTTTTGAATGGGACTCAAGGGAACCAGTGTTGCTAATCGTTTTATTTTTGGCATGTTTGTAGCTTCTGGAGACAATGGTAAAGAACTGTGGTGACAATGTGCATTTTCAAATTGCTGAGAGGAATATTTTGCAGGAGATGATCAAAATTGTGAAGAAGAAGGTGAGCTTTCCCTTTATATGGTCGGATATTCGCTCAGCATAAGGTGTTGGTGGTCTTTGATTTACTGAAAGAACTAGTTTCTCTATATGATTCGAGTTCATGACTTATAGATTCTTAGTATGCCAGTTTTCTTGCTGTGTTCAGTGTCTTTTTTCCTGTCTTACATAAAAGGTTTTTGCAATTTCTAGTGTTACTATGATTGTACATTATTGCACGCTGAAATGGTTCTTCATACGCGTGTTTATTCTTCCCAGAGCTCGTATGTGTTATGACTTGTATTACCTAGTTTAAAATGTCATGCTTCACTAAGTAGTAAAATCTAATTTCCAATTGAAGAATCTAATGTATTAATGTTCTTTCCTTGCTTCAAATCAGCAGCATGTACCGTTAACTATGCGTTGGTAAAGATTACCTCTACTATTTTTGTGGTTTCGATTACACTGTCTAATCTGTAGTCTTGAGTAGTGTATCATAATACCTCCATCTCTTTTTGTGAAGGTTTATTTTGGTATGCTTGGAGTGAGGAACAAGTGGAGTCAGTGTGTCTGAATAACTGTTCTACAAGCTCTTTTCTGTGTTCTATGTTTCATGTGCTGCATGTCCAGTTCTTCCATTAACATGTGGTTATCAAGGTTTTTTAATTTTTGTGAGATAGATCACGAGCCTTGTATGCTAAAAATACCCTGACTTAACACGTATAGTGTTCATACATTTATTAATTGAAGAAATTTTAAAATATTCATCCCATGCGTATGACTTAGTTATTTGTGACATTCATGTCACAACGGTTCATCGAAGTAATTACTGTTATACAAGCTCTTCTCTGTGTTCTTTATTTCAAGTGATGCTTTGTCTTGTTTGTCCATTAACTTGTGTTCATCAACGCTCTTTAATCTTTATAAGATAGATCACGAGCCGTGTATGCTATAAATTCCCTGACTTCACACGTATAGTTTTCATATATATGAAACATTCAGCCACAACAGTTGCTGTGGCACCATGTCTTTCCATTTGCCTTGTCTTGGTCAAGGCGTATTGTAGTGCGTGGTTAGGTGCTTTGCATCATCTTTCTATTCAGCAATTTGCTTAATTAGCTTTCTCCAGGGTTTACGAACCTTCTTTATGTTGTTTTTCATTTTTTTTGTCACTTGGTCTTACTATGGACCTATGGCACTTCGACATTCCCTCGGAAACAATTTTTTCCCCATGACATTTGCAGACAGATATGCATGTAAGGGACAAAATCTTGGTGCTCCTAGATTCATGGCAAGAAGCATTTGGTGGCCCGGGAGGAAAGTATCCACAATATTACTGGGCGTACGAGGAACTAAGAGTAAGATTTTTTTTTTTCCCGTTCATGGGCATTTCAGTCATTTTTTCGTTCATAACTAAGAGTAAGATTACACTTTATTCACTTTACTTAGTTGTCATCTTTACTTGGTTGATTGTTGTTGTGGTAATTGTTCACTGACAATGGAAATTGCCATTGTAATTGTTCTGATGGAGTTGACTTCTCTCCTTGGTCGAGTGGTCAACATATACTCATAGGATAAATTGACAGTGCCACGGTAAGTGTTTTGAAGGATTTGAGTTATCTCCTTTGTAGAGTGGTTACCATCTATTGCAGTCATAGGATCCTAGGGTTAAACATCATGAATTACCCGAGTGAATGGCATATCATTATGATCAGTGGGTTTATATTAATTATGTGTCATTATCCTGTCATAAAGTTGACTTCAGGATAATTGCTTTTATCTTTTCTAAAGAACAAAGACTAAACAAAGAAAAGCATCTTTCAGTTAATGCATATTTTCTCTATTATTTCTACTTTCGGGATTAATTGATGGCTTCTATAAGCATGTATAATTATTACGGTGGAATCTTTTTGCTTCTGTGAATAGAACAGTATTGTGAATTTGATAGGTTAAAACAAAGTTATATGATATTTTTTTTCTGGATTTTACTTGTGGCAGCGTGCCGGAGTACTATTTCCCCAGCGTTCACCGGATGCAGCTCCAATATTTACACCGCCTGTTGTCCAGTCAACTCTGAGACACGCGCAAGCAGGTTATGGAATGCCAATTAATTCTTCAACAAGGCTTGACGAAGCCATGGCAGCTGAAATGGAGAGCCTAAGGTTTGGATCTACTCTGGTTGCATGCCATGTTACTTTTAATATGCTATTTCCTGCTTGTGATTCCTTTCCTCTCCCTTCTCTCTCAGTTTGTCAAGCATAAATGCTATGCGGAATGTTCTGGATCTCTTGGCTGACATGCTGCAAGCTGTGAATCCAAGTGACCGTACAGTAAGTGCAACTTTCTCCTTAACTTTCTACCGTACCAGCTTATTGTTAGTCTCACTTGTTATTTCTTGTGTTTGCAGTCTGTAAAAGACGAAATAATTGTTGATCTGGTTAACCAATGTCGTTCCAACCAAAAGAAGGTGATGCAGATGTTGACTACTACTGGGTATTTCTCTGAGCTTCTCTTCTAGGAGTATTTTCCAATTACTACACAACTATTCAGCATTTCATTGCTTGTTCATTCTCTGTTTCATTTTTAAGCTTGGGGATTCCTCAGGTTGTTCTTTTATAATTCCTTCAACGTCCTACATCACTTGACAGTTTTTTGTTTCACAGAAATGGATATTTCTTTATTTCATACTTATTTTATTTAACAAGAATCATCTTTATACCTGAAGGTATGTGACTATATATATTGGATTTTATGCACGTCAATAAGTTTTAGTTCATGCTTCTAAACACTTCTTCTATATTCAATATCCTTTTTGTCTGATTTGAGAAGTTTTAAAACGTTGGTAAAGTATTCTTTTTCTATGCTTGCCGAAACAACACACTGGTACGAAAAGAATGAATTTTCATTCTTATGTGATCGGTTTCTTAGATATCTTTATGGTGGTGATGTTATGCTTGACGCTGTGGCTGTGGCAGGGATGAAGAACTTCTTGGTCAAGGTCTCGAGCTAAATGATACCCTGCAGAGTGTGCTCGCAAAGCACGATGCTATAGCTTCTGGTTCCCCATTGCCGACTCAAGCTACGAATTTCAGTCCACTTTCTGCTTCTGAGTCCCACCCCAAACCTGCAGACGTCAAAGAATCCAGCCAACAACCGGGTGCTAGTCCCTCTCTACAAATTGTTCCTGTAGGAAAGAGCCAGATTGAAGAAGATGGAGATGAGGAAGATGACTTCGCACAGTTAGCTAGAAGGTTACTCTTTTGTTCATGTGCTGTTTCTCATGTATTCGCCAAGTAGATCAAAGAAACTTCATTTTTATGTCGGTTCACGTCACACCTGCCCAACCATATTTGATGATGGTGACATTTACCTTGCCATTCTGATAGATAACCATCTAATGTATTATGGTCTCATTTGTTACCTGGATTTGAGCATTGCATTGGACTACAAGTATGAGGGGATCACATATCCTGCGTTTGGTTGAATTTGACAAAAAACTTGGGATATGCATTGACTTGGGGGAATATTGTATAATTAATCCCCTCGTTATTGTAGAATGGGATTACATTTCCTATCGGATTATATCCTTTGCCTATTAATACAGCCAAGAAACGGATCCTAGACTTTTAGAGTATAGAGTTATAGATCAGCTCATATATCAGTTTGGGGGACTTTTCATCAGGTGTCCCACTTTTTCCTCTTGTAGGACTTAGTCTATTGACTTGATTCATCCACAATTTATATACTGAAACCCTTCATGTATCAATTGAGCTCTGATTTGTGATCGGTTAATTTCATGCAGGCATTCCAGAACACGGTCAACTGCTTCTCAAGACACATCTACTGGTACCGGTGAAAGCATTACCTCGGTGAATGCGACTGTGACCCCCATCCCAAGCAACGCATTAGCTCTACCAGATCCACCTGCACCAGTCAGAACTACAAAAGAGCAAGATATGATTGACCTTCTGAGTTTGACATTAACAACTACAACACCCTCCCCCCAAACTCCTAACACTTCTGCACACTCTTCTCAGAACGTTCATCAGGCACCACCCGTTTCTCCAACCACGGAAGGTTATCCCTATCCTTCTCAGGCTTATCCAGGAAACCAGGGTCATGTGCCCTACAACAGTAGTTATGTTGTACCTTGGGCTCAGCCCCAAGCCCAAGGCCAAGCCCAGCCACAGCCTCAACCTTACCTCGGGCCCCAACACCAGCCACAAGCCCATGCCCAAGCGCAAGCGCAAGTCCAACCTCAACCTTACCTCCATCCCCAATCCCCATCCCAATCACCACAGCCTCAACCTTATCTCCATGCCGTACCCGAATCCCAATCCCAATCCCAACAATCACATCCTCAACCTCAACCTCAATATCTGCAGTACTCATCCGGTGGCTACCCTCCTCCTCCATGGGCCCCAACGCCTGGTTATTATAGCAACCAGACTCATTTAGCGACAAGTCCTTACATGAATTCGAGTCCGCAAGCCAACACTCCTGCATCTTATGCATCCATGCAAGGGGCCAGACCGTCACAGAATGTTAATTCCTTCCCTGCAAAAGAAGGCAACGGATTTGCTATGAATGGAGAGATGAGGATGAGTTCTAGCCCTAGAACCATGGCCACATCAGCAGGACAAAAGCCCTTTGTTCCCTCTTACAGATTGTTTGAAGACCTGAATGTTCTTGGCAATGGAGACGGGAGGTTTAAGATGAAGAGCAGCACATCTGGCGGCTTATCAGGAGCATCAAGCCATAGTATGGTGGGTGGGAGAAAGTGAGGTGTTTCACTGTATGATATTCTTTTTTCTTCTTTTTTTTTCCATGTGAGTAGATTTTATGCAAACATGATGTGATTCATGTTGATATTGTTGAAGGTACATACTTCGATTTACCTGTATGTAGAGACTGTAGAGTGCTTTAGATTGATTGAGATCACGGGTTTTGAATCATCGATATCATTTTGAAGTAATCGCCAGCAGTTGCAATAAGAACATCTGTGATGTTTGAATAGATTATATTTGATGAATGTGTTTCTTAATTATTCGACTTCTTTTTGCCTTTGGAGGATTTGAGGCCATCATCTTGTGATTCATGCAATGGATCTATGATATATTTGCAGGTGTCTAAACAATGAAGTACTTAATCAAGCGGCACTCTAAGTCACACAATTCAGGGTGCACATGTGCGAGCAAAAGAGGAAGTACTGGCATGAAAAGCGTTTTTCAGAACCATTTCAAACAGAGTACTAAAATTCGCAATAACAGGGGTCCTAAGAGATTTTGCTACTTAAATTCTGCACTTACCCTTGTCTTCAAATCTCACAATTACATTTTGCCATGATGAATGAAAGTGGCAATAAGACATTATGCGACTTAAGTCCGGTTCTCAGAATGGGTTCTAAGTCATATTAGGTTAAGTTGATCACATGAGCTGTGTAGCTATAACAAGTGCGGGAGTCTCAAGAGTAAAATCAACCATAACTCTGCCTTTCAAAACGATTTCATTATAATAACAAGAGATCTGCTGCTTCTACAATACAGATGAGAAAACAAAAAAATACACCAGAATTTGGGGGTGGGTATGAAAGGGGAAAAAAAAAAGAAAAACTATGTACAAAATGATTATTTACATCTGAGATTATTTCCCAAAGCCCCAATGAATATGCAGGATTTCTTCCCAACTTGTATGATGTCACTTGAGGCCGGAGACTAATGAATATATACCATATAATTTCAACTCTGTGCCCAAACTGTGCTCCCCAAAAATTGAACGGTTCAAATGTAAGGTGATATCCTTGTGCTGCCTCTGGACCAGAAGGCTTTTCAGTGACGCATAAATGAATGTCTCTATGCATCTTGCAAGAGATGTTTCATTAGCAGAGCATCTGCAGCACCAGCAGCAAGCAGTACTTGATAGGGATGAAAGGTGAGACAATTTAGAGAGCCAATTTTGTATCTCATACTCCCTAATTGTTGACCCTTCAAATTGAAGACTTTGATAAGCTGTTTGGCTGAACCACTTGCAACAATGGGCGCATGCCGATGAACAGCTAAAGATGTGAGAGAGCCCCTGTGAGCATTGATTGTTAAGTAGGAATCGCCCCCCTGTCTTCTGATATCAAGGAACTGAATGTCCCCAGCTTGAGATGCACTGACAATCTGAGGTATAGGACAAATATAAGCCTTAACGGGTGTTTAGCCACTTTATTAGTATCAGATTATAGATTTTTATCTTCACATTTTGGGTGTTCGGGAGTCCATTGTCGAATCCATTTTCCGAAAGTGCATTATAAAAAATGAAGTGGAGAATACATAAAAATCAGCTACATATGAGTTTTTTTGGATTCTCGTACAAATTACACACCACACTTTCGCTATTTTGCACATTATTATCCAACCACTTCGAGATTCTGTTTATAATGCCAAAATTTATTATAAGCAATTCAGAATCCTGAATGTAAAAAATAATTAGCTCCCAAACGTCCATTACTTTCCACTTTCACAATTATCAATTTTCTACGTTCCAAGCAAGGATCAGAGTTTCATTACCTTGTGTTGTTTCAGCGAGCTAGCAAAAGGGAACGTTGGGAATATTTTGGAAGCATTTTGAAAACGTAGACAAAACATAATGCCAAATGCCAATGTCAAGAACTTGGAAATGTTTGTGTTGAACAACCCACTGTTTCGGTATGTTTTGGTATGTGTCGGTGGGAAAATTGAGATTTCGTGATTTAGTTATGTTTCAGTCTCCCAAGAAATATTCCGTTCTGGCTGTTACAAGCTTGGTTGATTTAAGAAAGGTTAAAGCATGACAAGAACCAGCATTTGAAAGGCATCGGGTTCTTCAAAGCACTGCTAAGTTTGACATTATCCAGAATGGAAAGCATAATTATAGCAACAGCACTTGAAAATCAATAAATTGGTACAAGTTGAATTTTCCAGCTGAATACTGGCAATAAATAAGAAGATGCACCTACCTTCGTCGGATCAAGCCCAGGTTGAAAGCCAATCCCCACAACTCTTTCTACTCTCTGGGTGTGTGGCTGTGTTGTGCATACCAGCCTGAACAATGCACATTAATATGAAAACAAAATGAAGTTTTAATGAGTCAAGAGGATTGGATGTCTTTTAAAGAATATTTACTACTAAGTCAAGAACTAAATATTTATACTTTGTCATCCAATAATTTGCAATGCTGCACAATCTAACTAAATACAAAGTTACATAACAACTCTTGAAGAATTGGATATTATGTGAGACACTTATCATACTTCCCTTCCTTGAACGGGAATATCTCAACACATTTACCAAACCAATTCCCAGTTGAAAGCTAAGTAGTAAACCCTATATAACAATCTTATTGGAATGCTAAAATAGATCACAGAAACTAATATGGACAAACTGCTTACAATTCAGGTGCACGAATGTCGAAGAGTCTAACAGAGCCATCCACAAAACCAGCTGCAAATTGACCTGGATGAACTTGAGAAGCAGACTACACAAAACATGAATGATTTCCTCATTAAACAACCATGAGCCTCACCACCACCAACAGACTAGTGCATTGCAGCACGAAGCCAAAATTGTAAGAAGAGAATAAGATTAATATGGGTAAATGAATATTGTCTCATTCACCACGCGTCAGTTTGTTTGGTGCAAGAGGATCGGCGACTAAATCAATGTTAGGGATATGTGATTTCCAGCTATGATCATGCCAAAAACCTCCTAATAGAAACATAGTTTCTCTAATTGTAGCCGTGCTATAAATTGCCACTCGGCGCTGGAATATTGTATACAAAAGTGTAAAATAGATTTCGATAATCACCTCCTATGTAAGAATCAATTTATCAACTAAACTAACAAAATCTAAATCGCACCCCATCTATTTTCCTTTAAATGCAAAAGCAATCAAAATAACGTTCACTCAAATTTTCATAGCACCTACCGTTAGTTTGATGATGTAATTAGTTCTATGGTTTGTCAATATCAGTAGGCACTTGCTACGTCAAGGGATCTATTGTGAGTCACGCAGACTGAATCTGTAGATACTTTCACCGAATAAAACAGTTTTAAGGTCCATGTAAACCAAACCGAACCAAACCGGGCAAGCGAGCATTAAGTCTCGATCAATTAGGGTTGGATACTTGAATCTGTTTCACGGGTGAGCTCTTTTAAGGTCCATGCGAATATACAACAAAAAGAAAATGAGGATACCATGTCAAATAGACAACCGGAAGGAAAGCAGCAGAGCAGAATAGTATAAAGAGGAAGAAGTTTGAGGTAAAACCCACCAACGCTGAAATGCTGCAATCTGACAAGGAAGGAACAGAATTAAGAAGCTGCTCTTTATCCAGGTCCCAGACCATAATGGATGAAATTTCACCAGAAGCATACTAGAAACACCAGAGAATTTAACAAATGCATAGGCGGAAAAAATCAATGAGAAAATCGAGCAACAAGGAACATATTTATCCCACACTTCTTAATTATGACATCTTAACAGTAACCATGTACCAGGTATCCAGACTGCTGCTGCCAATCCACTACAGCATTGACACTTCGCACACCCGGTCTATGACCTTGAATTGCAGAAAATGCAGTTACAAGTTTCTGCTTGTCCTTTAAAACATAGTCTTTCCAAATCCGGATATTCCCATCAGCTGCATCACACGAGTGACGACAAGTTATATTCAATCAAAATTAAAAGGTTTCACAGGTACCATAAAGCTGATCAAACAGAAGTAGTGCAATTTACATGAAGCAACTAGCAGCAAACTGTCATCAAGCTCGTTCACAAGGGAGAGCTTTGATATTCCTTTGTCAGCATAATCATGATTGTCAAAACTGTTAAGCAGCGTATCTTCTTCGTAATTCCATATCCTGAAGAGATACAAGCATAAAGCACAAGCAGATAATAAACGCAGAAAAGGGACAATAATCACAGCAAACAAATATTCAAACAAAATGTAGGTATGACTATTCAAACTCTAGAATGTCAAACCTATATAACAATAACAATAACTTCTCAACTAACAACAAAATTTCCACAAAGCTTACGAAAGTTCAGCATTTAACCTATTTCATGTCTGCAATAACTTGTCAAATAATTCAGCAAGGGTAGTGAAAGTCTAGCTTAACTGGTTAAAGTTTGAAGATCAAGAAGCGAAAGCTTGATCGTTGTCACCAAGCTGAGCAATTTTAAGCATTTTATGAATCAACTGCTGCAAATTAGTAGAACAGATTCAGAGCATGTAAGCCAGAGCAAGTTTGTGTAGCCAGACCAAAAGCACCCAAGAGAGATTACCAATTATGACAAACCAAACCAAACCAAACCAAACCGAGCCTGAAGTCCCAATCAATTGGGATCAGCCACATGAATCCGTCGTCTCCATTGACTTATGTCGACGGCATCGTGTTCTGTGATATCCAAGAAACCGAAGTCTTCCCGAATAACCACCTCAAAAGTTGATTTTGGTCTCCCATTAGTGCTACCATCTGCTGTAACCAAATCACTCCTCCTACCTACAGCAACGACCGATCTACGACAGACATGTCCAAACAGTATTCTAAAAGACGGCCTTGGTGGCCAAATAATTGGTGCCTAGGCCCTAGGCGGTCCCCCACCGCTGCGCCTAGGGGTCTAAGCGGCAGACCGATTAATCGAACAGAAGGCGCAATTAATCAGCTAGGCGGGCTAGGCACGAATACTTGGCTAGGCGGACCATTCGGCAGGTAAATGATGCGATTTCAAAATTTTAGGGGCTTTAGTCTCGTGGTAATAGAATATAATGGGCTTGGGTGTAGTTTTTCTATGCAATATATACAAATCCAGCATACCCAGCTGCTTAGTCTTACACGATCGAAATTTCTAAGCCCTCATTTTCAATACACTTCTTCGTCGATTTACACCAGCGTCGGGTTCCAGTCGATTTCCGCCGGTCATCGCCGGTCGCCAGAAGATCCTCGCTCTCTCTCTGGGGCAAGGCCGGCCCTAGGGTAAGCCCAACAAGTCACCAGGCTTGGGCAACCAAAAAAAAAAAAAACAATTAATAACTACGTAATAAATATTTAATTTAGCGCATTATAACAAGGAAAGCTCCATCGTTTTCGAATTAATTGTACATAGAGTCGGTCTAGGAAGGAAATGAAGAGTGGAGCGAGGATTTCGGCAATATAAATTAGTGAAGAAAGTTTTCAAATAGTTGTTTTAGATTTGGCATTTAAGTTCAAATTTTGAAATGAGTTTCGTATATTTAGTCATTTGATATGTCTCTTGGACACACATACAATTGGTGTCAGAAAAAATCTAGATCTCATAGATTCACTCTCTCTATATAAGCTTTCTTTCCATATGTGCCCTTTTTTGCCTTTATCTCTCTCTCTCTCTCTCTCAAAACACCATCGCAAACACAATCTACGATGAATTAATGGAAGTTTTGTTGTCTCCATTTAAGTAGGCCAATCTTGTCTCCATTCTCGAGATTTCATGTAATCTACAAATTGAGATTTGGGTTATCCTTCATTCCACTAGATTTTGTTTTGGGGTTTTTTTCCCTTAAAACCCTCATATTTTCATTCTTTGGATTTTGCAAATCTCAAATTAATGGAAATTTGGTGCATCCCTATTAAGAAATCTCTTAATTGTTCTTTTAGATTATTTAGAAGACCAGACTTCCAATTTAGGGATTCCAATTACTAATTTTAATGTATGATACCTAATAGTTTTACTTCTATTCTATAAATTGTTGGTACAACATGCATCCGTATTAAGAAATCTCTTAATTGTTCTTTTATATTATTTAAAAGACCAGACTTCCAATTTAGGGATTCCAATTAGTAATTTTAATGTATGATACCATATACTATAGTTTTACTTCTATTCTATAAATTGTTGGTACAACATGCATCCCTAATAAGAAATCTCTTAATTGTTCTTCTAGATTATTTAGAAGACCAGACTTCCAATTTAGGGATTTCAATCAGTAATTTTAATGTAATATACCATATAGTTTTACTTCTATTCTATAAATTGTTGGTGCAACATAAAAAATTCTCAATTTTTTAGGGGTGTGATCGCCCCCATTTCCCTTGGATTAAGACTGGGGATGGAATAAGTAGTGTTGGCGATGGTGGTGGTGGTGGTAGCAGATCCTCAAAAAACAATTAAAGGACAGATTGAGAGTTTCGAAATTTAAATTCGGGATTTCATAATAGAAAAGTATAGTAACGAAAAGATGCAATAGGCCTAAGAGCAGCTGGTATGCTTATAATAGAACAGTGTAAGGTTTCCGTGTAATCTTTAATACGACTTAATAGTAGCTGGGCAATCGAGCTCGGGGTCGGGCTTAGGCAACCCAAACATTGGAGCCAGCCCTGCTCCAGGGTTCATATCATCTATCTCTCTCTTTTTTTTTTTTTGGCTGCAAAATTGATTAATTTGGTAGAACTAATTTTTTGATAGCTTGGCTCGTTAGATTTTTCCACTCCAACTTTAACAGATTTTTGAGTGCTAGTATATGGCTAAAATTATTTTGGATTTTTGTGCCAAAAGATGAAAATTGAACTTACCAAATTGAACTTTGCTCCGTTTTTTTTACTCTATTCTCTCTTTTTTGGGCGGTATTGTATGAATTTTATTTCCATAATTAAAGATTTTTTCCTTCAATGAACTTCATAATTTGTTTTTGGTTGCTGCTGAAAGGAATCGATGATGATTCTTATCATTAATGAATGTGAAAAAAAAAAAGTGAAGTGTAGATTCTGTTTTTCAATTTGGAAAATAGAAGATTTTTATTGATCAATTTTATGGTTTTATTGCGCGCTCTCTTTCACCTTTTTTTGGCTTGCGAATTGAACAAAGACCCAATTCAACTTGTTGGCATTTTTGAAAGAGTTCAATGAAGTTTTGCCACATTTGCTTTCAAAACAACAATTTGAAGATTAGATGACCAGGACCATTCATTTGTATTTTGTTTTCATTTCCAAATAACTATTTTGTAGTCCAATAGTGTAAACATCATATTTTTTATGTGTAGGGCTAATACCAATGGCTCAATCTCAAAATGCCTCTTTGGCAGCCTCTAGTAATTGCGAGTGTCGAGTATTAAAAAGACAATCGGATGATATTGGTTGGGAATATGGAGATTTTGTGGATCCTACTAATAGGGATAAAGTGAAATGCTTGTTGTGTGTAAAAGTAAATAATGGAGGAGTTAATAGGTTGAAACAACATGTAGCTCAAATTAAAGGTCATGTTGACCCATGCACAAATGCCTCCCAAGGAAAATCAAATCAAGTGTAAGAAGGCACTTGATGATTTTTCTAAAAAAAGAAAAAGAAAATAGCGGAAATGAATGTTAGGGCGGAAGTGGATATAATAAATGAAGTTAAAAACTATGAAGATGATGAAGTTTTAGTCATAGGGTCGAAGAAGAGGCCCCATTTTCTTGGTCCCATCGATAAATTTGCATTGGCCATCGCTCTCGATTCTTCTAACAAAACATAAATGATCAATTTGGAAGGAGAGAACTCATAAAGTGCATCAACACTTGGCTTGATGGATGCATGAAGCAGGTATTCCATTTCATGCAATCGACAATGATAGCTTCAAACGCTTTGTTGAAGTGATGGGTCAATTTGGCATGGGGTACTACCACCAAGCCAATACCAACTAAGGAAGCCATTGTTGAGAGAGGAGTTGGAGAGAAACAAACAATCACTGAAGAAACAAGAAGAAGCGTGGCCTTTAACGGGTTGCTTCATGACCGATGCTTAGAGCGACTGAAAAAGGAGAAGAATCATGAACTTGTGTCGCATACAGGAGAGTATATCTTTGACTACGTTGACAAGTGTATTGAAGAAATTGGGCAAAAAAATGCAATTCAAGTAGTCCCGGACAATGCCTCCAACAATATGGTTGTGGCGGCGTGCTTAAAGATCAAGAGACCTAACATGTTTTGGACCTCGTGTGCCACCCACGCAATAAAGCTCATGCTTGAAGGGATAGGTAAACAACCTAAGTTCGAAGGGACTATTGAAATGGAAAAGCGTTTACTCAATTTGTTTAGGCTCATCGTAAGACATTGCCACATTGGAGATGATGAGAAAGGCTACAAAAAAGAGAGACCTAGGACGGATGTCAAAAGATTTGCAACAGCCTTCTTGACTGTGCAAAGTATGATGGAGAAGAAACAAGACTTGAGGACAATGTTTAGTATCAATGCATGGTTGGATAGTAAATATGCTAAGAAACCAAAGGGGAAAACGTCATATGCAACTATGATGAGTAATGCCTTTTGGAATGCGTAAGCATCTGCTAGTGATGGTTCTTCGACTTGTTGATAGGGATAAGCCCTCAATGGGCTTTCGTATACAGAGAGCTCAAGAAAGCAAAAGAAGAGATCAAAGAGGCATAGAAACACATTGATGCTAGCTACCGGCTGATACTAGAAGTCATTGATGCAAAAGCTTTAGGTCGGCTTGATAGTCCATTGCATTTGACAGCCTACTTTTTTAATCCATTTTACCTCTTCAAGGATCCTACCATCCCAGATGATCCAATTATCATGGATGGTGTTTTTACTTGCACTGAATCTCTCTCCCAATGATTTTGACGTTCAAAATCTAGTCATCAATATAGAGTTATTGAAGTACAAGAACAAAGAGGGTGGATTTGGAAGACCATTAACCGCAAAGGGATGTGAGAGGAACGATGACGCTTATGATCTGGGTAACTTAGTAATTACTTTTCGTACTTATTTTAGTAACTTAGTTTTTTTCCTAATCAAGTAACTTAGACTTCAAGTTCATCGGGGTGTGATAGAAATGGAGCACCTTTAAAGGACAAGAATCGTACTGACTTCGGGTTTTTTTTTATGTATAGATACATACAAAGAAAAAGAATAGACTAGATGCAACAAGATTGAGTAAACTAGGGTATGTCCAATTCAACGCCAAACTCACCAACAAGAAAAGAAGGGTGAAGGGGAGAGATGTCGTGAAGCAACACATGCACAAGGATGGATTGTTGGTAGTGACGATGGACTTGATCCAATTTTGGACTTACATGGGAGGTGATTGGGGAAGCTATGGGAACGGATGAAGTCCTTCAATTAAGAAGAAGTGATAAAAATGTCGAAGTACGAGAGCGACATGAACAAGATTTTGTGTCGAAAAATGATACCAAAGAGGAGGAAGATGAGGATATTGAGTGTGCGTCAGATGGAGACACTGTTTCGGAGGGATATGGAAAAGGAGAGGATGACAAATTGATTATTAATTTAAACTATTTAGTTTTATTTTATTTTGAACTTTGTAATTGACTAGTTATTTGGTAGTTGGGACCACTTAGTTTCATTTAGCTTGAACTTTGGACATTGAACTTCACATTATTCCTTAGTTTCTATGTTATTTAATGTTTTGTTCTATTTATATTGATGTACTTGCTCTAAAAAATTGGGGAGGGTTTAGGGGAATATTTTTTTTTAAATAAAAAAATGTGAAACCGCCTTATTGTCTAGGCGCCGATTAATCGGCCAAGAGCTAAGCGGTGTCTGCCAGCTTGACTAGAGCCTAGGGACTTTATAACACTATGTCCAAACCACCTTAGTGTATTCTCTCTTAATCTTATCTTCTATCAGTAGTACCCCTACCATCCCATGAAGATTGTTGTGCCTAAGTCTATCTCGCAAAGTCCTATCCTTAGTTGCACGGAGCGGGTGCGTGGGAGCGGGAGTATTTAGAAGCTCCCTTGGTTGGGAGCGGCGAGGTAATATTTAAGAAATAAATTCATATATATTTTTGTATATTGTACATATGTTCTATAGTTGCAAAGGGAGCGCGCATATAAAAATTTTACATATATAAACATGAGTGAGAAATGACATCCCAATAGAATTTTTTATGCCAACTATATGGACAAGACAAGTAGTAGAATACAAGATGAGAATGAGAGTCATAAATCTCTCTTACTTACTTTTTTCTTTTTCTTCTTCCTTGCATATATATTTGGAAAGGGGAGTGAGAATTTCATCCTTAGGGTTAGTGTGGAAGCTCCCATCCTATTTAGGAGCAAGTTCCCGGCTGGATGGGAGCGGGTTTCCGTCTAGGGAGCGCACCCATTTTAGAAGGATCCTGCTACTAAGGTCATAAATACATCCATCTCAAGATTCTCAATTGAGCTACACTCATCTTACTCACATGTTGTGGGCCACAATTATGATCTTTGCAGGGAAACCACAACCAAAATAACTAGTAACACAAAAGTGAGCCATACCTTATTCGTTCAGTCTCATCTGCAGTAATCACAACTGGGTTGAAAGGATGCACTAATATTGTTTTAGTGCCACTATCAATCCTAGTATCCCAAGCAGCAATTTGATCATGCAATTTGTTGATCGCTTTGAAAGAAAATGAGTCAAGATCATCACAGAGTGTTAAGCAAAAGATCGGAAGGATAATAGAGTAGGTACTGGAAGAGTACTCATGACCAAAACAAGTAAGTTCTGAGACAAAAAGTCATGCAACTTATAGAAACAACTGAAGCCGATAATTACTAGTACCCACAAGTACGCTGGCATTTGGCAATATTGTCCAGAGCAATTTTTTCTCTCTCCTCTCTTCTGGCAAGCATCTCTTCACTATCATCAGCTGCTGTAAGAAGAGGCTTTGAGAAGTGACTGCAACTCCATCTGTAGATGGTTGATTGTGGTAGTAAACTCCGCTCTGAAACACCAGAATCTCCACCAGAACCCAAAAGTGGATCAGCCAATCCTATATCCGGACTATTCATTAGGTGCGGCCTGAACTCTAGCGAGCAAACTCTTCTCAGTCCTGACAAGTAACTTGGGCGAGGAGGACTAACTGGTGGAGTTCTAAATGTAAGGGGCAAATGTCCTGTTGACAAAATTTCAAAGGAAAAAATTCAGCTTCAAAGCATAAAAAGAACTCAATATATAGAAACACCGCAAAAAAGAGGACTTCAACACAAGCAAAAGAGTAAGAATCATCCAAAGTAGCACATGACAAATTTAATCAGGACATTTAATACCAAGATTAATTTGCAATGCTTATTAGGCTACAAGGCCACAGATTGTAGCTACCACACCGGGTTGGGACGAATAAGAAAAGGATATAAAAGCTTAAAATTAAAACCCATAATGAAAATGAACCACACAAATTGTAAAACATGAAACTCTCTAAAAGTGTGTTGAGGATACAAAGCATGCAACCGGTGCTAAGATCGATATGTCCTAAGTACTTCACATGTCAATCTATTAAAACAGATATGGGTCTTCCTAACCTCCACCCAATAGGTG
Organism: Vaccinium vitis-idaea; assembly: GCA_963854785.1. Taxonomy (NCBI): domain Eukaryota; kingdom Viridiplantae; phylum Streptophyta; class Magnoliopsida; order Ericales; family Ericaceae; genus Vaccinium; species Vaccinium vitis-idaea. The sequence goes on along the minus strand of OY978225.1, from coordinate 1,209,483 downwards.
GAGGATAATACGCATTTAATGACAAACTAGTTCGGATATAAATGCACATTTCACGGATATCAATATACTTTCACGGATATTAATACACTTTTCTTGGATATGAATGCACTTTCTACTTATTATCCTCCACCTATTGGGTGGAGTTTAGTATTGTACGAAAGATATTTATATGAATTGGATGAGTTGACCAAGTTAAGGATTGAGTGAGATCAGTACTAATTTCTCCTGTAATTAGTTAGCTGATGGATAATTGCCGTGTCTTGGGGGCCAAAAGTGATTTAGAATTTGCCAAGATATGATTTTGAAACGAATTCAGCCCAATCAGATTGTTATTTGATGGAATATTCTTTCACAAAGATGGCATGATTTGTAATTCTGTATTTCTTGTGGGGTTACTTTTGTAGTTTTGTATTTTAGGGTTTTAAGGAGTCTATATATAGGACTGCTAAGTTGCACAAAGCGGGAGCAGGCGAAGCTCTCTAGGTTGGGAGCGGCGAGGTAATACTTGATGAATAGATAAATAAATAAATAATATATATGTGTGTGTGTGGATAAATTTATCTATGTTTATATGTATTGTACATATGTATTGTACATATGTTTTATAGTTGCAAAAAGGAGTGTGCATATAAACATTTTATATATAAATATGAGTGGGAAATGACATCCTAATAGAATTTTTTAAGCCAGATATATGGACTAAGTACGTAGATAAGTAATAGAATGCAAGATGAGAAAGAGAGTCCTAAATCTCTCTTACTTCTTTTTTCTTTTTCTTCTTCCTTGCATATATTTGGAAAGAGAAGTGGAAATTTCGTACGTAAGATTGGTGTGGAAGCTCCCATCCTATTTAGGAGCGGGTTCCCATCTGGATGGGAGCGAGCTCCCGTGGAGCTCCCGTCTCAGGAGCGCACCCATTTTAGAAGGATCCTGCAACTAATAGGAGTTTTGGGAGGCAAAGATGTGAGAAACTATAGGTGTTTGTTTGGGGCTGTGGCTCCATGTTTCTTTGCCCTATCCTCCTCTCTCTCTCTTCCTCTCTTTGTGGGATTCAAGGCCACCTAGTATTCTAGGGGTTTTCCCCCTTTTCTCCCTTCTCTCCTTGTGGTTTGAAGGCCCCCTAGTAGTTCTAGGGTTTTCTCCCTTTTCTTCCTCTTCTATCTAACCTTCCTCTATGTAATTTGAGAGTGTTTTCATGAAATAAAAATTCCCGTTTTGTGTTTAAGTTTTCTGTTTGTGTGCTATTTTCCATTTTAGTGGAGTTTGTTTTGGCTTGTAATTCCAGGTTACATCATTATTCCATCATCTTCCACTAGTTTCCGTAAGCATCCACTTTAAGCAACACTATTTATCCATTCAAACTTCCATCCATTTAGATTTGACCAATGAAGATCCATGGACCAGTAAATTTAATGATACATGTATATAAGTGCCTGTTGGATATTTATTTCCCTCTTGACAAATTATGCAAACCACTACAACGAATAATTTACTCAAATTCGGATGAAAATTGGACTTTGAATATCTTGTGACAATTCTGAGTTCAAATATGTATGTAATTCAGGTTCTAAATTGGATTGCCATTTCTGCCTAATCCTGACCTGTCAACTATCCTAATCAACAGGTCAAGACCAATGCTATAGCCTATACAAATGGAATTATTTGATAGTGCAATGCAATGAATAGAAAGAAAAAAAAAGTAAAATGATTACCTCCATTCATATCAAACCATGAAGCTGAACGGGCTAGGCCAGCAAGACTTGGAGTTGTGGGTTCACCCGGCCGAGCACTGCTGCCAGTAGACTTCACGGATTTCGTAACCACTTGTTCAATTCCAATAAAGGATAGTACTCGTCGACCAAGGCTCGCAACACATGGTGATGGATCCTTGGCTAACGTACGCATAGCAAAAACACATTGTGAATACAATGCATTGTCGAGAGGTTTCGGCCTTGTATGGCTTGAAACCCCATAGCTAACGTCTTCACTAAACATGCCAGGATCAGAATGTTGGGGCAAATCATCACATGGTGGAGATCCATGCATTATTCCAGAAGCTGTGAGGGGACTACTGGTGGAGACCCTCCCATCTCTAACTGCTGATTGACCGTCTCCACCAACTCTCAACAAAGGGCCAATCTGGGAAGGACCCAATATTCCATGTGGCATGGACTGGGGTGGAGTATAAACACTTCCTGTACCCTTCATGGCCAAAGAAGGCAAGGAACTAAGCACAGCATTAGATTGAGGTTTACAATATGCCGCAGCAATTGGCTTCAAATGCTTGTTGTGTCCAAAGGCAAAGCGTGCCAGAGCTGTTAAGATGGGGAGAAGATATGATGCCAACAAATAAAAGAACTGAACAAGGAGGAAGGCCTGCTGACCCCACTTGCGTAGTACATATATAGTAACATCCTCCCAAATGCAAACAAGAAAAGAGAAACTAAACAATGGAAACACAACCACAAACATAAAATATGGTTAACACAGCAAAGTAAGCGATTTATCATAGCATGCTATAAAACACACACAGATATTTGATATGCATGAAGAGCTTTGGAATTGTTCACATGTAATAGCAAACAAATCCAGCTACTTGCCGTCATTCGAAGTCCATTTTACTTGATCATTCTATTCTTACATAGAGGAAAGGAAAAGGATGAAATAAGATTAATAGGGAAATCTTGAGAGGTAACAAGAGCCCGTGATAGTTGTCCTTGTACTACAAATGTTTACAAGTGCTAACGTTCAATCAAACAACACCTGACTTGATAATATTAGTCCCTCCGTCCCACTTAAATGTCCTTTGGGAAAAGTGTATTTTTGTGGACGTATAAAATGTATTTTCATAGAACTTTTTTTAAAAAAAATTACACCAAATTAAAGTGCACAAATTAGTACTTTAATTTGGCGTAAAAAAATAAAAAATTACACAGAAATATATTTTAGGGGTTTAAAAATGCACGTATTCCAGTAGCGGACACTTAAAAAGGGACGGAGGGAGTACAAACTTTGAAGGAACGGAGGAACAAATGTTTTGTGGAAGCAACGAAAAGTTCCACCTCATGAAACATGCTTAGTGTCTACATACCTACGGCAACCTCAGCTCGTACTAGTGGGCTCCCATCGGAAACAGCATTTAAAATACTCTTCAGAATGCTAGTCTCAGCTCTAATTTTTTCATCATTGTCACCTTCTTCATCTCCACCATTTCTAGATGAGTCAAATCCAACATCAAGAAGGGTCCCCAGAGCAAAAACAGCTGATGCTCTGACCTGAAATAAAGTTCCCCATGTAAAAACAGAGGTTTGAAATTACATGCCCAGCTTAAATGTTGAACCTCTCTACGATACAAATTATCACAAAGAAGTAAGGGGAGACCTCAGGTTGGGGCTCAGAGAGTACAGATGTATATATGACGGAGGCATCTGCCTGCAAACCTATTACTTGTGCCTCTGTGAAATCCTCCCACAGCTTCCCCAGACAGAGGCAAAGCCACTGAAGAAACAGGGGTTCTGTCTGTGCATCATTTGCTAATGAAGAGTGAAGGTGCTTCAAGCATACATGTATCAAACCAGCTTCAATACATGCCTCCTGACCCCGTCGATGTCCATCTACAATAACAGCCAAAACAAATGCAGCCATTGCACGTTGCTCCGGATATGCTTCCACACTATCTAGAAACCTCATGAAATATAAGTGGCCCCCATCCTTTACCAGGTCAGCCTGGCACGACTATTACCAAGCAAAAAATAAACTTGATTAAAGACGGCTGCAAACAATCCACCACAGAGAGAAAGGTGGGCGACGAAGGGACAAAAAGAATAAAAACACATAACAGAATGAGGCTGGAGACAGTACAGCACAAAGAACAATGAAGACATTTTAATTCAAACCTTGTCAAGGGCAAGGATCTTTGTCCATATAAACACAAGAATCTGCCGTAGTTCTGGAGTAATTGTTTGCAACAGCTTTAGAACATATGGAAAAATTCCAACTGACAAGGCCTAAAAGAAGAGAAATTTCATTAAGTGCATCATTGAATCAGATGCTGTAAAGTAGCAACAAGTTTTATATAAAAATAATAATAATAACAACAAAAGAAACACTACTCATGCATATAAAACAGAAAATGAGAAAATATATCCTTACAAAACCAAATCCAAAGGTACCTACCAGATTCACAGCCCAGGGTCCCATGTCGAGGAATCTTCCAAGAAGCACCAAAGCACGAAATCGATGGGATTGACTAAGTAATACCTATTAACAAAGGCAGTTCAATGACCTTTCACATTGGAGTTAGAGAAAAAGAGAAACAACAGAAGTCACGCAAACAAAACATAATGAGAGAATGTAGATGAAGATACGAACAACGAAAATCAAGTTAGAATGGCATAACATAACTATCTGATGTCCAAAGAAAAAAAACTTAGATTGGGTTCCGACTTAAGAGATGTCAAGCGATTAAAATGATTTGGGCCTGCAAAGTTTCATCTCATTCTAGAGTCATAGCTAAGGTGAACAATGAGTGTATATATTTAAGAGGACGGACACTTGGTCACCTGTATGCTTAAGATACCCAATCCAACGTTTTGCTTTCACAGAGGACCCTAATCAAGAGACATTACAATAGCCAATGGCCAAACGCCACAACTACTGCTGAGGCTGCTGGCAATGACTGCCTACTTTCGCCTTCAGTCCACTATGTTACATCCCCCACTGGTACTGCCAAATCCATAATGATCATCGTCACTATGAGAAGTTCCACCAAGTAGGCAACAAATCAACACAATCAGCCAAAAGATGGACTGTGCCAACTTGAGGTCCACTAATTAATACAAATACATATGAAGAGCTTGAATCAACTACACCTTGTGCCAACTTCAAAAAACAAAATCGCTACTTATATATTAAGCCCAAATCAACAATTTAGCAACCACTATGCACAATGAAGCAACCACTATGCACTGTCATTTATTCGTATCTGTAAAGGACTGACCACTCAAAAATTCTAAGCCTGTTAACACAACCTTCAAAACACTCCGACATACAGATTTCTCAAGCAATATATTACAGCCAAAGTAGTCGAATTCCTATCAGAAAAATTCAATTAAAAAGTCATGCATAGGCCAAACGATTGGCTGATTGGCCAATTTATAGCAGTAAAGACCCATAAATCTTTCAACCAACCTTACAAATAAAATACAAAAGTAACATAACTTAACAGTAGATGCTGAAATCATGAAACCTACATCCCAGAAGACTTTAAGATTCCAAAATACAGAAATACCAGATTGTGGCTCCATAATATAAGGACCATGCAAAGAGACACACCTGAAGAACAATAGGCAATTGTTCAGGAGGTTTCTTACGCTCGGATCCATGATCAAGCCACACCTCAAAAGCCGTTAACTGGTCTGTGAAAAAAGGACTTGGCTGAAATAAAACAAACATGATATCACTCTATAACGGGTTGTCAGTGACCGAATAGAAAGCCTGAATCACCATATTTCTAGATGCACAAACTCTGGACGTAACACGAAAAAGAACACAATTTTATGGAAAGGCACCTGGAAATCTGCATTGGGATCCTCAAGCAAAGTTGGAAGCTGAGAAAGGCAGATTTCAGCAGCCATGTCCCATGCATCCCTATTATACAGACAGTGAAACAGAGTGACGACATAATCAATGAAAGCCAAAGTGAGTGACTTTTACAAATATATAAACACTAGCTACCACATATGATGCTGATGGGTCGGTGGCAAAACAGGATATGAGATTGGGGAACAGTTTGCAGATCGCATAATTCTCTCAGCGAGTAAAAAGTTTCGGAACAGACTGGCAACTAACAGATCTTGTCTGAACAATCGCTGAAAAAGATCTGCAGCAAACAAAATTATGTAACCATTAAAATACCAGATTGAAAAGAACCGCAAAGTTCAATCACAAAAGTCTCTTTCATCACCATGTGGTAGAACATTCCAGGCAATTGTGTCAGTCACTGCTGTAAAAATCCAGTTAAGTTCTCCTAGAAGTGTTTTACGGTCATTTTGGCGGCCAGGAATTTTATCTATGAGGGAGTAATCAAGCGATTGAAGAAGTAATGAACGAGGCCAGAACCTGTGATACACCATGACAAGACAATCAAACATTCAACTAGCTCAATTAGCACAAAGAAAATTAACCACCAAAAAGACAGACACAGAGCACTTTAGTCGTAGAAGCCACCAACCAGAACCACTTGAGGCATCAAGTGACACATTACTAACAAATCCAGGACTAGTTTAAAGAACAAAACGAACTACGACTAAATCAAACTACAATAGAGAACAGAAGCTAGGGCTTTTAAAATGTGACAATCCAGCAAACAAGCATCATTGATTGGCCTGAAACGACTTATAATACAAGATTCGTCAACAAGTTATTCGGAAACGGTAACCTCCATGAACAGATAAACAAAAACAAGTCCTGAAAACCAATGTGAACAGCAGGACAAAACATTTTTAGGGACCCATTACAACTCAGTATATTAGTCACTGCAAATAATGTGAAAATAAAAGAAGGGTACCATAAACACGTCAAAAGAAAAGAATGTCTCACCATCTTAATGCCATCTTGATGGGCGTGGTGAGGCATGATGTAAACACGTCAGCAGGAAATTCAGCACTCTGAGGTAGAGTCTCGTGGGCTTCACAGGCAGCAAGCAGAATGCAATCTCTGATGGAAGATCCAGAAGAACTAGAAGCACTCCAATCGGGAAGCTATAAGATAGACAATGGTATTAAACGTCAGTGAACACACGGAATACAAAGACAATTGGCGGAGTTTGGGGGTGCCCGGTTGGCATGTTCCTGCCCCGTTGTGTCTTTCTCGCCTTGGATCCTTTGTAATTCGTTTCCAAAGATTAATAAAATCTTTTTGCTCTTCAAAAAAAAAGAATACAAACCGAGAGTAACCAGCATGAATACCTCTTTGAAGGCATTGACAACCATTCCACCAGCAGAGCAGTCAAAAACATAAATTGACGGGGTCCTTAACCAGGAATCAAGCTCACTGATGGGCAGCGGGATATATTGTGTATAACTCTGTACCACATAAATCAATCAGAAGATAAAGAAATCAAACAAATGCTAAGTTGAATGCCATGGAATAATAGCTTTCAGATTAGTGATGAAACCTTATTGAATAGCCAGATTTCACCATTAGCAGTTGGCCTTGGCACACCATGTCCATTATAATGAAACAGAACTCTTTCAGACTTGGCAGATTTCCGGCAAGTGGTACAAAGTTTCCTCACCTCTTCTACAGTAGGATCTGTATGACTCTTGTAGTGGGCCTGTTCCAGTTTCAATACATTAGGCTGTGTTTAAGGGATCGGGTCCATGGTGTCAGGCCAAGCAAATAAACATCCATACACAAAAATAAGTAGTATGAGTTAGGCCAATAGGGTTGTTGGTCACTTTTTCTATGTCTCATGTAGATATTGAAATGATTCCCTCCATTCCCCTTCGAAACAAATTAAAGAGAAAAGTTAATAATCAAACCTCTTGACAAAGGACTCTTTCCAAATATTTAAAAATTCAGAGTACAGGACCCCAGGATCTATTGAGCTACAAAAACAGATCAAAACCCTCTCTCTCTCTCTCTCTCTCTCTCTCTCTCTCTCTCTCTCTCTCTCTCTCTCTCTCACACACACACACAGACACACACACACACAGAAACAACCTAACCATAGAGATTAAAGAAACTCTCTCAGGGCACGGATTGTTACGGCACACAAAAGAGGAAGGAGACTGCGGTACGCCAAACCCTTTGGAGCACGGTACAGTGGGGCTAGGCTTATTTGGATCATTTTTCGGAGGGAAATTAGTTGATTCTGAACACGGACCATTTTTTTAGATTATTTAAGTACTACTAGCTTCTACGTATGAAATCGTATTTATCAAATACGTAATAGGATTATTTATGAGGTCCTTTTTGTTATACGACAATGTACTTGTCATCTGTGAGACATTTTTGTCTTCGCATAGCCAGAACCCCCATTCCAATTTTGCTATTGATCCATGATTGGGATCGTTCAACCTGGATCGCAATTTGTAATCCCTATAGCGAATTGTGGTAACCCTGGTGTATGTTACCAGAAAACGCTACGTTTTGGAACGAGCTTTCCAAAATGTGGTACACCAATATTTCAAAAAGATGAATTTAGCGATCCAAATCAACCCCGTAATATATCCTATAAATAATTAAATACTACAGATATGGGTGCTTTAGCAAGACAAAATATAAGACAAGTTGGTCATAATGCTTCTAGAAATATGTTTTACATGAATAATTAGACAAATTATACTTCATTTCATTGGATGTTTCTATGTTGAAATAAGAACATTCTTGGATTGTAAGCCATAGAAGCCTACCCATGTCGTTACGGCATTTAGGGCATGCGCGTACCATGTTCCCATTGTCGTTCCTCGTACAGGGACAATCTGCGTTCCAGGTAACACAGTCTCTCTACAATTGTTGTTATTCCATGGACATAAGCCATAGCCATCTTATTTACCCATTGTCATTCCTCGTACAGGGACAATCTGCGTTCCAGGCAACACAGTCTCTCTACAATTGTTGTTATTCCATGGACATAAGCCATAGCCATCTTATTTAGACTTCCTTATCTTTCTAATTGCAGCTCTTAACTTCACTAGATTCACTAGAACTATATAGTTGAGTATGGATTAAGAGGTGAAAAAAAGAATATTTGAATTGGATATTTAAATATGCTACAGTGAAATTATTCTCTTCTGATACGCAGGTGCTAAAGGACACAATATGAACTCTGAACTTAATAAAGCAAAGCACCAATTACTACATTTAAAAAGCAAAACGTCTCACCTTAGGTTGCCACCTCTCATACTGAAGACGCAACGTTTTCTCTATTGTTTCAATAGCTTTTCGAGGGGCCATAGAAAATGGATCTGGAAAAAGGGAGAGATTAAAGGATTACAAAAGTGAAAAAACATATTCCTTCCATCACTGATTGAAGTAAACTATGTAATAGACTTTTCCTTTGTGATTTATTGGTTGCAAGTAAAAATGAATGATGGAGAAATGCATCTACTACAAAACATGATTGCACTTAAGCCCTCTATACCCTGATGGTACCGAGTACATGCCCAAGCGGTACCCCAATAGTACTGTTATACCATGAATCAAAGTAGTTGAAAAAAAGGACATGTCTTTCTTTACCTAGTGAAGGATGTACCACGCAAATTACCAGTACATACCTGTACCTGTACCAGTAGAACTAATTTTAATTACTACTAGTGCTTCATAGTTCCCCCCCCCCCCCCCCCTCCCCGTCCCGAACAGAAGAAATTAAAGCCAGAAAGAACCCAGCGACATGTTTTTCAACAGAGAAACACGAGACACCAACACCTATAATGTTTTTCTATGACCAAAATCGCCAATCAACTATATAGTGAGAACCCCCAGACTCCCAGAGGTTGGTGCAATAATAGTCACCTGGCAACCAGGCATCAGGAAACCTTTGGTCTGGGGTTTGACTGCACCCAAGGGCTATCAATTCTTGTGTTAAGTCAGTCCATGCAAAGCTTTACCCCGGGTAACTTGGTCTATTTCATCCAATACCGAATTATCAAAAAAAGAAAAAAAAAACTAATGTAGTGAGAGTAATTTAGAAGGATTGGTCAGGAAATATATTAAGAAAGCAAAAATTGTGATATTTAGTAGCAGCACATAAAACCAGAATTGGAAAACCAAAAAAGAAATAGGGAATAGAATAACTGTAACAGCTGTACCTATCCAGCACTCCATTCTGGCACAAGGAGATATCTTAATTACATCAGGCGGGTCAACACCAATGTTTAAACAAAGAACAAGTGCAACACATCCTGTCTTCATCTGTAATAAAAAGATTAGAGTCATGTAAGAATCAATGTATAAAACACAACAAGTCTGCAAGCGATTAATCAGAACATAAGATCGCCCACTAGGTAAGCAAGGGCTGCAATCCAAAGTATCGGCACATACAGATTGAGTCCAGGCATTTCCACTAAGCAATTCATGCAAAAAGATCAGAGCAAGAGATAATTCTCATACACAAATTTTCCAGTGGAATTCAGGAGGGTAAGATATATCTCATATATCAAGTCATCATTTACCAGACCACCGAAACAGAGACAATATAGTAAGTTAAAAACCTCAACCTAATGGAAGATGAAACAGGAGACGAAAAATGAGGTGAAAAGAGAAACATATCCTATTCCTAGCTGAAGAAATAGAATTGAACCCCACACAAACCAAGAAAATGCCAGCCCATCCCGTGTCATACTCAAATGTCATTTCTTGATACCTAGCCTGAGAAAATGGCAACTGAGCTGAAGGCATACAAAAATGTCTCGTGCATGAGGTCTAGTCTTTCAAACAGTCCATCCCGTGACCAAAAGCGCACATTAAAGTGTCTACTCTACCAACTACTCAAAGATCAAATTTTGTAAGCTTCCACCATAGTTTTAAGCAGCTATGTTGCATGGATGTATAAAGTACCTGTGTCAAACACTCAACGTAAGTACAAACTATAAAGGTATGGGATCCATGCCATACATTTAGTTGACCAATAACTTAGCAAGCATTTTTCAAATTCAAATTTCTCATGAGCTAAGGATGAAACTCCTACAATATGCAATTTTAAGAGAACTAGTACACACTGTTTTTTAAGCTAGAAAATAGAGATTATATACAAAGGATTTCCAGTATTCCGGCGTGTCCCCATATCCTTGAAATGAAAACTAGATGACCCCGATATGGAGACAAGTTCCTGCACCCGACATTTGAACTGGAGTCCATGTGACATAGTCAAGCAGTATTACAACGCTATTCCCTTATCGCATATATTCAGACCTCCAAAAAGAAACTTTTTCACTTCACTGATCACCTTTATTCAAGGATCTATGAAGGAGTTTAACACCATGTGCCATCTATATTTGATGAAACAGAGGTCCAGTTTACGAAGTAGATCTCAAATGGGATTTTGGGCAAAAGTTTACCAACGCAAAGAATCAGTTTCTAAGGAGGTTGATTACTTCATTTTCTGAGCTGTAATTGAGTTGTAGGAATTTCTCCCAAACAAAGCAACTATCCATGTTTATACCTAGTACTTTCCTTGACTACAAAACTTTTTGTAAACACGACAGAGGAGTTCTCAATAAAACTTAAGCTCATGAATTCTACCATCTAGTGCATCTCATGGTCATGTGGTCCCTGGATAGTAACTTATCAGTAAAACTAATACACCTTAGATTGCAAATTCAACAACATGAGACACCACATAATATGTGAATTTGCATATAGCATGTCAAAAGAAGAGTTCCAAAGTTGAGAAGCTGACAGCCATCAATGGATCCAGAACAAAAGCAAAAACAGTGACCAGCTAGTTGCTAAGACTATCCACTACGATAATGCCAGATCAACTTTTAATAGCAAGCCATTAATAACATTCCAACCACAACATCTAGTGACTATATTTTAGGACAAGTCAGTTAGGGAGAAGAGTACACACTACACATCTGAAAGGTTGACAACTGGCTATCGAATCACAGACAAAGCAATTACAGAATAATTGGTAAAATTGGTTTCCATATGTATTACTGTCAACATGTTGCCTTCATGAAGCCTGATTAGTAAGGGTCACCTCACAATATCTCACTAATGGTATTAACGTAATTCCTTGACATAACCTAGCATACATAATGGTAGCTATCCAGGCAGCTTATGTAGTAAAATTCTTCCTCATTCAGGAATGTAATTCCTTTATTACTGTTGTGCTTCCTTGTTGCCATTGATTTTATTCTTCGAGCTAGTGTGTATGTCCGGTTTGTAGCCCAACACCAACAAATTAAACCTTAACATAGAATGTAAATTCAATGAGGAATATCTGTAAACAGAAAAGGTATATACGGAAACAAAAACTAACAATAATAAAGGAGCTTACACGGACCTTGGGCCGTCATTTTGAGACAGCGCTATTTTGAAAGGCGATGAGGTCAATAAAAAACAGTAAACTGCTGCATGAGGTTATTTTGATATTGCAGATATCCTAATCAAGGGCAGCAAGGGTCATCCAAGGATCGGTCATTCAAGGGTTATCATGATTCTAGTAGTTGCGTGAATATACATTTAGATACGTTAAACAATAACTCATTGCACGCAATCATTATTAGATTCAACGTATGCATTTATATCCAGGTTCATTCACATGAATTAATAAAGGTACGCAATAGGTTCATTCACAAGTTGTATTCAACGTATACACTAATTAGGTTCATTGAAACACAATAGGTTCTTACTCTAGACTCTCATATAGTAGAACTCGCAATTTAGGGCTTATAAATATGAGTTAATTTTGTTTGTATCCGCTAAACTATCCACATTTTATCTACTTCGTCCCTGAACTATGGAAACTACATTTTTCGTCCTTAAACTATCTTATTGCAACCCATTTGGTCAAATAGTTAACGGCATCGCAATTTTTTGACGGAAAACAAGCCATGTGCTTATCACGTGCGATATTTCCCAAAAATCAAGGGCAAAAATGCCATTTCTTTTTTTCGGCACCATGGCAGAAGGGCCAATAATAGAGACATGGTTATTCACGTGATCAAAAACTCCCTTGCTTGGCCAAATAAAATAAGGTGTAACACAAAACCTTTAGACTCAATCACATAGGATCACATCCCATGTTTTCTTCTTCCTCCAGTACCCCAACAAACCCAGTTCTCTTCTAAAATTTGATCCCTCTGTAATAAAATTTCCAACCCTCCCCCCTCTTTCCTCTCTCTCTCCAACACCCACCTATCCATATTTCTTTCTCCTTTCTTCTATTTTTTTTATTCCCATCTACCCCAATTCCCCACTTCCATGGCAACCATCAAGCAAACAGAAACTATTGCCACTCCAACTCATTATTAGACAATCCAAAAATTGGATTCCACAGTCCAAACCCAAATCAGCAAACTATTATCTTTACTTAGAATCGAAAGCCCCAACATACCAACCCATACAACTGTATACACTGTAACGTATATACAAAACATAGTAGAATATATAAACAAAGAGCTGAAAGGGAAGTCATGGTTTGTGTCATATTTCTATATATATAAGGGGAAGTCATTGCCTTATCTCTTATGATTCCATTCATCTCCTCCTCTCTTCGACCATTTCTAGGCATTTTCCCAACCCCAGTTTGTACATCCAAAATTCAAATTTTGGACCCAGCTTGATTGGAACGTGCATGCTTCTCAATGTTTAAAACTCCCTAGGCGCTAGTCGGGCGGAGAAGGGGCACCTAGGGACTAGGCACCGACAAGTCAACTTCCTAATCTAGGCGTTGGACCATCGCCTAGCGCCTAGGCGGAGAGTTGTTGGCCTAGGCGCCGACTTTTAGAACACTGATGCTTCTACGGAAATCCAATGCCTTCAATGTGATCTTATCACACTAATAAATATGTAAGTATTTATTAGGGAGGATTCATATTTAAGGGAAAGAATATCGTTACTGAGAAGTAGCGTGGAGATAGAGAGGGGAGTAGTGTGGAGAGAAAGACTGAGTGGGGATATTACAGAGAAGTGAAATGGCATTTTTGCCCCTCGCGTTTACGAAATATCGCACATCATAAGCACATGGCCCGTTTTCCGTCTAGAAATTGGGATGATGTTAACTATTAGACCGAATGGATTGCAATCAGATAGTTTAAGGACAAAAAATGTGGTTTTCCTAGTTTGGGGACGAAATAGACAAAATGTGGATAGCTTAGGGGATGTAATCTTTCATTTAATGAATAGAGTTGATTCATGAATTTGAAGTATTGAGGCCACAGTCATCCTGATTGGTGTTGCGGTCCTTGCAGAAATTTGCTAACCCTTGCGAGGGTGAAAACACTCTTTTCTCTCTTCTTCTTCTCATTCTTTCCTTTCCTCCTCTTTAAACACCACACATACATGTGTCGTGCTTTCTTGTAGTGATTGATTATATTCTTTACTGTACAATGTATGTGTGCCTAGCTTGTATCCCAATTCCCAACTAGGGACAGAGGGAAGGCTTGGGGTTGGGTTGGGTGGGGTGGCCCTGGCCTCCCCAAGTTTTGAAGAAGCACTATGCACCCCTTATAAATATGCATTTCTTCATAAGATGTCACTAAATTTATGCAATAATAGAATCTATCTTAAAGCCTGAATCCAATCTTTCATATTTCCTTTTAACAATAGTCTAAATTTAAGAGTTTTACAGCTAGTAAGATTTTAATGTCGAAAAAATCATGACGAGCTTGAAAGGATAAATTTAAAAGTTATGAACATACCAACATTTTTCTATGGGATGACCGTACCAAAAGAGCCATATTAAGATGAAATAAATGTGATAGCACTATGGGGGGAAAAAAATTAGCACGTAAAGTCGTAAACTTTAAACTCGTATTTATATCGCTATGTAAAACAACTTTCAGTCTTCCCGCCCGCCCTAAGCCAAATTCCTGGCTTCGTCCTGAATTCCCAACACCAACAAATTAAGCCTTAACAAATAATGTATCGTCAAACAGGAAGAGCTATAAACAGAAAAGGCATATACATAACAACAACAAAGGAACTTACCCGGTCCTTGACCCGCCATTTCAAGACCGCGCCACTATCTGAGGGACGAGAAAAAACACAGTCCTCGAAAGCATCATGTCTGAGCTCACAGAGAACAACACTTTGGGGCAAATACGCCATGCTCGTAGCTGTACTAGCGTTGCCATAGCTACTGCTGGCAGTATCTGAATCCTTATTCTCCCTAATTACCAGCGTACCACCCAAATCCACGTACTCACGCTCGTCCAGGTGATTCGAAACCGTCACACCCGACGACGATCGTGAAAATGGAAACGACGGCATCAAATCGCCCAATGCCATTCAAATCAAATCCCCACCCCCGATACAAAAGATATAATCTTTAGCTATGAATAATCAGTCTAACCATCCAAATCCCCACCCCTAATACGAAAGATATAATCTTTAGCTATGAATAATCAGTCTTACCTTAGTCGAACCCTGAGATGACGACTTATGTACAGGAATTTATAACCCTAGAAAACTCCAGAAAACCCTAGAAAACGGAGCAAGAGGAGGAGAAGAACTGAAGAAGAAGAAGAAGGTGGAGGCGGGTGTAGAGGAGTAATGCGGGTGAGGGAGAAGAAAGGGTTAGAATTTTGACGAACCAAATTGAGTTAAAGATCCATCTGTCAATAAACTTGAGTAGGATCCATCTGTCTTACTAAAACAGTGTAGGTCCCACTGTAAAGTGGGGTCATTTCATCAAAACGGAAGGGATTTTCACGCTTCTTCTTTTTTGTTTTCTAGTGAAATTTTCATGAGTAAAAATTTGACTACAAGAAGAAAAAAAATGTATGAATAATAATTTAAGGGGTGTGAATATCAATTACCTTCACCAAAAAGTAGTGTAGATCCCATTATAAAGGTCATTCCACCAAAAGGGAGTGATATCATCTCATTGAAAAGTTACTCATTTTTATTAAAATGTGTACTGCATGAGTGAGACCTACATCATCTCAACCAATAAGAGAAATCAAATTTTAACGAATAAAATTGAGTAAGATCCACCTATCTTATTAAAATCTGTAGGTCCCACTATAGAGTGGGGTCATTCCACCAAAAATTAAATAGTGTAGGTTCCACTATATAGTGGGGTCATCCCACCAAAAAGTAAGTGATGTTATCTTTAGTAAAAAAAATATATTGTATGAATGAGACCTACGTTATTTTAACCAATAAGAGAGTTCGAAATGAGATGACCCCACTTTATTGTATTTTTTTAATGTTACCAAAAATTAAATAGTGTAGGTCCCACTATATAGTGGGGTCATCCCACCAAAAAGTAGGTGATGTTATCTTTAGTAAAAATGTATTGTATGGGTGAGACTTATATCATTTCAACTAACGAGAGAGTTTGAAATTAGATGACCCCACTTTATAGTGTATTTTTTAATGTGATTTCGTCACTTACTTTTTCATGAGATGACCCCATTTTATAGTGGGACCAACGTTATTTACTTTTTTGTGGAATGACCGCACTTTACAATGGGACATATTTTAATAAGACAGATGGATCTTACTCAATTTTATTCGTCAAAATTCAAACTCTGTTATTAGTTGAAATGATGTAGGTCTCACTCGTATAATACACTTTTAAGTAAGGATAACATCACTTTTTAATGAGATGACATTACTTCCTTTTTGGTGGGATGACCCCACTTTATAGTGGGACTACGTTATTTATTTTTTGGTGGAATGACCCCACATTATAGTGGGACCTACACTATTTTAATAAGACAGAGGGATCTTACTAAATTTTATTTCTCAAAATTCAAATTTTTTATTGGTTGAAATGATGTAGGTCTCATCTATGCAATACATTTTTTTTAGTAAGGATAACATCACTATTTATGGGATGACATCACTTCCTTTTTGGAGGGATGACCCCACTTTATACTGGGACCTACGCCATTTATTTTTTGGTGAATGACCTCACTTTTATAGTGGGACCTATACTATTTTAATAAGACAGATGGGTCTTACTAAAAAAGTGTATTGCGGGACTTGGGGGTTTATTTTTTCCTACCGAAACTTGTTAGGTGCTAGTACTCAATGTTTTAGAGCCAGTTAATATAGAATTTGCTCTGGCTTTAAATGAGTGTCCCGCTAATACACGATGAGATTGCTCTTTTAAGATTAGTCGAGATATGCGTAAGTTATGCCAATATAATCCTTAGTCCGAACACTGGTACTAATATGGAGACATGACTTATCTGTCGCGACCTTGTCAGGTCTGAATCAGCTCCTCCTTAGAGACAGATATGCAAACAAAGACACTAGTACAACTCAATGATTATGCGTTTGAACTCCAAAGTCTTAAAATTACACTTCAATGTCATTGACACATGAGCCGCCCACATGTTTTTACTGTGGCCTACTCCTATTAGGTGGCATCCAATGGTGTTTGGCCACTTGCCGGCGTAGGGACTGTCGGTGACAAACATGCCAGTTAAAAAACATATGTCTACATGGTTAACTTTTTATGCAGTGAAAAAATTCGGTACCCAAATATGCTAAGGTATAGTTTTTCAAAAGATTTTAGTAATTCAGTTGCTAAAATCACAATGATCTTAATTAGATTGTGAAAGATATGGTATTTGACCATAAAGAGGCTTGATATTTGCTCTATGGCATATGATCTTGTCAAAAGAAAGTGAATTTTTTTCACAAGACACCTTTAATCACCGGATAACTAAAATATGAAGTATCTATCGTCTAAATTGTGTTATTACTCCTATATTGAAATTAACCACGTAGACATTTTTTAATTTTGAGGGTGTAGTGCTTAATTTCAATATAGGAGTAATAACGCAATTTAGACGATAGAAACTTCATATTCTAGTTATCCGGTGATTAAAAGTGTCTTGTGAAAAAAATTCACTTTCTTTTGACAATATCATATGCCATAGAGCAAATATCAAGCCTCTTTATGGTCAAATACCATATCTTTCACAATCTAATCAAGATTTGGAATCCTATGGTGAAATCCACTATCATTATTTGAAATGCTTTAGTGAAAGCTCCATAGAAATGGGTAGTCTCAAAGAAATGTAGGAAAACATGTACCAGAAAAACAATAATTGACAATTTTATTTATGGAAAATGACGAACACGAAATTAGATAAAATCAAAATTCAACAATAACGAATATGTAAAGGATAGAAAAAACCAAGCCGGGGCCCGTGTTTCACACGGTCTCCTTAAAGCAAATTCACCGCCCCACGTAGGGTGTTTGGGGTTTTAATCGGCGTTTGCTTCCCAGGATACAGCGGCTAAAATGACCAACGGTAACACCTACCGGATCACCCTGTCGAACGAACAAGTGCCTGTTCTCTCTCCCACTAAATATCAACAAATAATTTTTGTGTAGTTGTGGTGTGTTTTTGGTGTATCTAATTCATTGGAGGAAGCACCAATTATCTAGCCATTCATGGGTGACATGTGATGTATCAATTTTTCCAAAAAGAAAAAAACCGAAACATTACTATTGCAATTGATCATGGAAAACGTGGGAATTCATCAATTGCTCAATTGAAAGCTATTATGTAGCAATTGCTACACACGTAAGTGATGAAGTTACAATTTGGACTTCCAAGGGTCACTAACTCCTCATTTGTTGGACATGATTCAACGGATCAGACTCATGACCCAATTATCCAAATTTAATATCAAACTTACCTAAACTAGACACAGACCTCGGACCACAGGTCGCGGGCCCACGAATCCTGAGTCCCGGTCCCGGCCCCTATCTCATTCAGGTGTTCAGTGACGGCGAGCGCGCGCGCGTCCCGTTGGCTTTTCCGATTCCCACAATGAGACAATTCTCATTCATCTCAAAAAATGAATTTTGTTCATATTTAGGCTCACCAAAATATTCGAACAATCCTTTCATTTTTCCAACAATCCCCCACATGAATGAAATTGGTCGAAACTGACACAGATGACTCGGAGAGAGAGTACAACGGATCAATCCCGCATAGGATAGGTAGCTTTTGGCCTTGAACCTTCCCTTGTGAAGACCTATCGGGTTTACTGGCTGACCAGTGTGCGGTCTCGCTTTGAACTGTTCTGCCGTTTGTGTAAACCGAAACAATAGGAATCACAAGGAACATCACCTAACACAGTTCTGTTCTCACTATCGTGTTCGTTTTGGCCGTGAACACTCTTCCTGGTTCTGCAAGTATTTTCTCGAGAAATTTTGCCAGAATTCTCAAAGAAGCGGCCCCACTTCATACTCACATAGGTGACCTTTTTATAAAGGGTATCTTGCTATACCCCGCTCGGGCTTCCCGACGCATAAGAGTCATTAAAAGCAATGCTTAACCTAGAATCCTTTACAGGTATCACTGTTCCACACCACAGGAATGGGTAGGAGATTTAGTCTCCTCAGTGATCGTTCTCGGTTACTCGCAAAAGGTAGTCTCATTGAACCTAGATCTTTGGATCTCCAATCAGCTAGGTTGGCTACCCCCACGGTAACTATGAGCGTAGTGTCTTTAGCCTCATTCCCCTCGATGCTTTATCAACTAGCTCTCTGTTTAACCCTTTGGTTAGTGGATCCGCAATGTTGTCCTTTGACTTTACATAGTCAATAATGACAACCCCACTCGAGAGCAGTTGTCTAATGGTATTATGTCTACGACGAATATGTCTAGACTTACCATTATACTCCTTACTCTGTGTCCTTCCAATTGCTGATTGACTATCGCAATGGATGCATATTGCTGACACAGGTCTCGACCATCTCGGAATATCTTCGACAAACTGGCATAGCCATTCTGCCTCTTCAAATGTTTTATCTAAAGCAATGAACTCTAACTCCATCGTAGAACGTGCGATGCACGTCTGCTTAGAAGATTTCCAAGAGACCGCTTCACCACCAAGAGTAAAGACATATCCATTCGTGGATTTCGAGTCTCTCATATCTGATATCCAATTTGCATCACAATACCCCCTCTAATACTGCTGGATATTTGGTATAGTGTAGTCCTAAATCACGAGTATACCTCAAGTAGCGTAGTACTCTAACTATCGCCTTCCAATGGTCATCCCCTGGATTACTCGTGTATCTACTCAGTCTGCTAACTGAGTATGCTATGTCTGGCCTAGTACAATTCGTTAAGTACATCAGACTTCCAATTATCCGAGAATACTCTAATTGAGAAACGCCTTCCCCCAAATTCTTGGATAAATGGAGATTCAATGCATAAGAAACTGATATTCATAGCACTACCATCTTGTGCATAAGTGGATAACTGATGAACACACAATCAATGATTTTCGGTCCTATCTTAACCTACTTAGGAGAAGGTTCTGCCACTTTTCGCAACACCCCCCCACATTCAAACGAATTTATAAGAGGGATTTGGTCCCTACATTCTTTGGGGTTTATCAAGCTTCTCGCATGGTACCTCGTCAAGGTATCATATGCAGAGACAAAAAGCGTCACTCTCTATAGTATCATTCACAGCCTCTTAGGCATGATATATAGCTTTTAACAATTCCATATTGTTGATGCGAATAAGGTATAGTGGTTTGGTGAACGTTTCCAAGTTAGGCACAAGTTCCACCAAACAGTAATTCATATTTACTGCCTCGGTCATTAATTACTCAGCACCTTAATCTTTTTGCTAAATAACTTTATTCTTACAAAGAATAAATTCGTCCAATGCTTCATCCTTGCTACTTAGCAAGTACTCATAGCAACATCTCTTGCTATCGTTGACAAAAAATAACGAATTACTTATTGCCACATCGTGTTTGAACAAATTTTACATCGCACACCTCAGTGTGGATTAAGTTCGATAGTTCAGTGCTTCTTCAACTAATTGAAAAGGAATCTTAGCCATTTGAACCCTCACAAAGGCAACCACTTGCCCATCCAGCTCATTTCCTAATGAGAGGAACAAGTTCTGTTGGCGCACCAAATAGCTATGGTCAAACCATTCAAGACCATCATAATTCATAAGTATTCCATTTGTCAAACCCATATTAGAATTCCATCAATATTTAAAAATTCCAGAACTCACACATTGATCCACAAAAATTTCAAAAACCGACTCACATAAAAGCTTATGACCTTCAAGAGCTTTTGATTACACAAATTAAGTGGCCATTTGCACTGTTAAAAGTCACGCACATACTTCATGGCATCATTTAATATGCAAACTGGTCTAAATATGAATATAGCCCATAAATCTGCCATAAAGCACATAATAATTGCATATGTAACCGGAAAAAAGATTGAGTTTATAGTGCAAAGATATGAATCATGTATCCTGAGAAGAAATATTTTGACCATAAATCATATAACTGTATCATGGAAGATATGATAACACATAACCCAAAATTATAATCCAATCATAATATTGGAACATCAAATACGAGTATGATTCAAATATGCAACAAGATCATGTGACCATACCCATGCTCATTTCCCGTGAACCAATACATTGCCTGTTAGGTCCAAAACCAAGACATATATCTCTCCGATATAAACATGAAAATGTTCTTGAAAAACCGGTTCCTAAAAATCATTTTGAGCAATCAAATGGTTTGAAGCCAAGTCGCGCACGACTAACCGTAGCCGAAGCCAAATAGTTTACATAAACCTGTGATCGAGTTGCGCACGACCGATCAAGGACAAAGCCATATATATAAATATTTTATGGTCTATATTTCCCTTACACAATCGATTATGTTTATCCCAAATCTCTTTGATCAGCGAGTGATCAAATAACTAAATAGATCAATTGAGCTCTTAATCTGGACTCTTTAAATGTACTTCCTTACTGAAAAAGTACCAAAAGTTAATCCAAGAGCCATATAGAAAACCCAATAACTTGATCAGTACCGACCAATTAACAAAATAGGTTTGACAAAATCCACTGATTCAAGATATAAGAATCGGAAAAGTCAATTACTAAACTGCCTCAAGACTACTAGTAATAATTTGGAAGAGATTCACTGACCTGCGGGTAAAAGCCAAATTATACAACACATCTGCACATGTACATGTATAAATGATATTCACATGAAAATCAAACACCAGATCAAAGTTAGTAGAGTCTTTAACCATGAATCAAAGTGTTCTATTCAACTCCTAGAATAGAGAAACCAATCAGGTTGTGTGTTCCTCAAAACTTGATCACGTAACCCATTGTATTAGAAAATATTAGCACAAAACAATTGCTAGATTGTAAAACGTAATACGTAAACAAATTTCTCAAATCTGTTACGAGAGCTAGGAACACAATCTGCTCATATGCTGTAAACAAGTAACAATTATTTTCCCAATTCAAACTTTCAGATTTCCCAGAAGAGGCATGCTACAATGTGCACCCCCCCCATATGAGATTTTGTGGTTTTAAATATGAGTTTTGTGGCACCAAATATGAGATAATATGAGATTTTGTGGCTCCAAATATGATATGGCATACGGTATGCACCCCATACGGATGGACGGCCGAGATTGCGCCGTGTATGACGTGTGGGGATTTGTGCCACCTTTGACCATTGACTATATGAGATTTTGTGGCTCAAAATATGAGATTTTGTGGCACCAAATATGAGATTTTGTGGCTCCAAAATATGAGATTTTGTGGCACCAAATATAAGATTTTGTGATTCAAAATATCAGATTTTGTGGCACCAAATATGAGATTTTCTGGAAATATATGAGATTTTGTGGCTCCAAATATGAGGTCCGCACGCACTGTAGCAAGTCCGCACGCACTGTAGCAAAGTCTGCATGGATCCAATATGAGATTGTGTGGCTCCAAATATGAGATTTTCTGGAAATATATGAGATTTTGTGACTATTCATATGCGTGGCATACCATATGCATTTCGTATCCCCAGCCACAAAATCTCATATTTAGAGCCACAAAATCTCATATTGAGTAATTTTTAGAGGGTGCACATTATAGCATGACCCTTCCCAGAAACAAGACTGTTTTTGTTCCGAAAATTGTTTTCCCAAAAAAACGTGAATTTGTGTGGACGGTGAGATCCACGCGGCTCTCTCGAAGGTTGGATGTGAAAACTAAAATGTGAGTCGCCACCCGGGGTTTAGATTTGGAAAATGCTTGGCACCCGAGAAACCGTTTTAAGAATAATTGTTGACTCTCATGCCGTTTTGGAAAAGGGCTTGATCCACGAAAAGATTCTTTTGGATTCGGAAGCCAGGTTACGTGCGGGGAAGGTTTTATTAAAAAGCACCCCGCTCGCCCGGGAAATTCCCGGTCTCTACTAAATAATTTGTGGGATTTTTGTAGAAAATATTTTATTGAAAACCTTGACAATTAAACAAGAAAATAAAGAGATAAATTAAAACCATAACAGAAATAAAATTTAGACAAAGAGGACTAAATAATAATAATAAGAAAATAAAAGAGGAAAAGTGTAATAAACAAAAAAAAAGTTGCAGAAAGAGAACAGAGAAACAGGGTACGAACAGGGGAAAACAGAGTAAAATTTTTGGTTTTAAATGGGAGCCGCGCGGCTCCTACACAGGGGCCGTGCGGTCTGCACTACAAGCCGCGCGGCTTGTGTACAACCCTATTTTCAAAAATTTTGTTTCGGGACCAGTGAGTCTAAAACCCGTTCAAAACTTGATTTTCTTCTTCAAATCAACTCCAAGTAAGTTGTTTTTATTTGAAAATAGGTTGTTTGAAGCGAAACTTATTTCCGGTACAGATCGTACCGTGCGTTTATCGAGAAAAATCGCCCGATACGGCTCCGAAAAGCCGGTCTTTGTTTCGAAAAAAGGTTTACCGAGTTAAGGTACGGTTGTTGAAACCGTTATTAACTCGAGGATGCCCTCGGAGAGCCGCGATTGAAAATCGAAGTTCGAAAACGATTTGTACCTTTCTGGAACTTGAAACAGAGGTTGAAAACTTCGGATTCTTCGGGCTTGAACTTGTAAGATCAAAATTCGGTATGAATGGGAATGGTATAGAGGAATCGAAAGGGAATGGGAGATGTGAAGTTTCGGGAAGTTTACTGGCGGTTTTGAATGAGAATTTCGTCGGAAAATCGAACGGAAATTCTCTCTAGAAATGATTTTTTGGTGGTCCTGAGAGGTGAAGAGAAGGGCTCTATTTATAGCCGGTTTGGAGAGAATATTATGATGATATTCGGCGGTGGCTTGATGATGATATTCCTTGAGCTGGCCTGTCAGGAATTTTTCAGAGATAACAACACTAGCCGCACGGCTTGCATGAGCGAGCCGCACGGCTTGATCTTCGAGGAGTGAACCGTACGGTTTGCACAGTGAACCGCACGGCTAGGGCTATTTTTGTCCAAAGATTCTGAAGTTCAGGCTGATCACTCCAAGGTACTGGTAAGTATTTCTTTCATCATTGGGGATGCACAGGGGTACTTATTTTCATAAACCAAACTTAAGTAAAGATCATAATTTTGTTCTTTACTTTAATTTATTTATGAAAATAAGGAAGTACCACCCTTTCGGAAACAATGGCATTTCTAGAATTTTGATATCCCAATCCAATCAAAATCTCATCCCCCCACTTTTAGTACAAAACCGAAAACGGACACATTTTTCTCCGAAGAAAATGGGCGAAAGATGACTTTGCCTTACTCAAAAATAGCTTCCGAATATACCATTTTGATTAGAAAAATCCAAGGAACAAATACCGGGACTTTTTATTGGCCAAATCAAAACTTCCCCAAAAAGTTAATTTTCCATACTTAGCCAGATTTTCAAGCAACAGACAGAGGTGTCTCGGATGAGAGACGATGATGAAGGAACACTTGGTTTAAAATTGGGGTGTCTACAATTTGCTTTAAGATTGTAGGAAAACATGTACCAGAAAAACAATAATTGACAATTTTATTTTTGGAAAATGAGGAACACGAAATTAGATAAAATCAAAATTCAACAATAACGAATATGTAAAGGATAGAAAAAACCAAGCCGGGGCCCGTGTTTCACACGGTCTCCTTAAAGCAAATTCACCGCCCCACGTAGGGTGTTTGGGGTTTTGATCGGCGTCTGCTTCCCAGGATACAGCTGCTAAAATGACCAACGGTAACACCTACCGGATCACCCTGTCGAATGAACAAGTGCCTGTTCTCTCTCCCACTAAAAATCAACAAATAATTTTTGTGTAGTTGTGGTGTGTTTTTGGTGTATCTAATTCATTGGAGGAAGCACCAATTATCTAGCCATTCATGGGTGACATGTGATGTATCAATTTTTCTCAAAAGAAAAAAACCGAAACATTACTATTGCAATTGATCATGGAAAACGTGAGAATTCATCAATTGCTCAATTGAAAGCCATTATGTAGCAATTGCTACACACGTAAGTGATGAAGTTACAATTTGGGGGTCATGCTACAATGCGCACCCTCTAAAAATTACTCAATATGAGATTTTGTGACTCAAAATATGAGATTTTGTGGCTCTAAATATGAGATTTTGTAGCTGGAGATACGAAGTGCATATGGTATGCACACTCATATGAATAGTCACAAAATCTCATATATTTCCAGAAAATCTCATATTTGGAGCCACACAATCTCATATTGGATCCATGCGGACTTTGCTACAATGCGTGCGGACTTGCTATAGTGCGTGCGGACTTGTGCGGACCTCATATTTGGAGCTACAAAATCTCATATATTTCCAGAAAATCTCATATTTGGTGCCACAAAATCTCATATTTGGTGCCACAAAATCTCATATTTGGTGCCACAAAATCTCATATTTGGTGCCACAAAATCTCATATTTTGAGTCACAAAATCTCATATTTGGTGCCACAAAATCTCATATTTGGTGCCACAAAATCTCATATTTGGAGCCACAAAATCTCATATTTGGAGCCACAAAATCTCATATAGTCAATAGTCAAAGGTGGCACAAATCCCCACACATCATACGTGGCGCAATCTCGACCCTCCATCCGTATGGGGTGCATACCGTATGCCATATCATATTTGGAGCTACAAAATCTCATATTTGGTGCCACAAAATCTCATATTATCTCATATTTAGTGCCACAAAACTCAGATTTAAAGCCACAAAACTCAGATGGGGGGGGGGGGGGGGGGGGGGGGGTGTACATTGTAGCATGCCCCTACAATTTGGACTTCCAAGGGTCACTAACTCCTCATCTGTTGGACATGATTCAACGGATCAGACTCATGACCCAATTATCCAAATTTAATATCAAACTTACCTAAACTAGACACAGACCTCGGACCACAGGTCGCGGGCCCACGAATCCTGAGTCCCGGTCCCGGCCCCTATCTCATTCTGGTGTTCAGTGACGGCGAGCGCGCGCGCGCGTCCCGTTGGTTTTTCCGATTCCCACAATGAGACAATTCTCATTCATCTCAAAAAAAGAATTTTGTTCATATTTAGGCTCACCAAAATATTCGAACAATTCTTTCATTTTTCCAACAAGAAAAAGATAAAGGATGTCGAAGTTATGCTGAAGGAAATGTAAACGAAAAAATTAATATATCATTCGGTCTACATCCACGGAAGAGGGGAAGATAATTGTTATATTGGTACATCTCAGTATAAAGACGAACATACGATATCATTAAGGAAAATGGTTTTAAAACTTAAAGTTGCAATTACCAAATATTTCTCCTAGAAAAATATACCAAACCTTGACAAAATTAGCAATAAAATCACCTAATAGTCTGTTACAATAAATATGAACAGATTCTTCTTCCTTCCCCGCCAACAAAAATTCATCACCATAAATATTTGAATCATCTGACTAAAATGGACCTCCAAATTAAGTTAAGCAATTTAAAAGCATTACTCCCTTATAATAAACAATCTAGTCTATGGTCATGCACAGGGCCGGTCCAAGAATTTTTAGTATCCAAGGCCTAATCTTAAAATTGTGCCCTTAAGAGTACAATGCCTAAATAATTTTTTCAGCAACAATCACATTACGTGATACACACTGTCATGCATGATACACTAACACACATAGAGCAGCCAAAAAAAAGCCATTAAAAAAACATAATACACTAATACACACAACACATAATCAATAAATACAAATTTATATACATAAAAAAAAATAAGCTACCAAACCCAAGTTTAAAAAAGAATAAAAATGTGTTACCTTTCCAATTGCAAGACTCCAAGTTCCAAGCACTTCTTTTTGGGGTTGATCTATTAGTTTAGATTTACGGCCAAAAGAAAGAGGGAGGGAGGGGCATTTTTTAATTTGGAGAGAGAGAGAGAGAGAGAGAGGGGGCCCATTATTTTTATGGGGGAGTGGGAGATGATTATTTAATTTGGAGCAAGAGAGTCGAGTCTATCGAGAGAGAGTGAAACTGCTCGGCACTGGCTTCTCACTTCTTAGAATAGGAGAGAGAGGAACAGTGAGGGCTTTGAGAGTTTGCTGATAAAGAATAAAAGAAAGAAGGGTGTGAGAGTTTAAAAGAGTTGGGTTGCCTCTTAATTATCACTGCGTTGTCATTTTGTCTTTCCTGAGCTGCCTCTTAATTATGTTTGCGTTGTCATTTTGTCTTTCCTGAGCTGCCTCTTAATTATGTTTGAGCTGTCATTTTTCCTCTTAATTATGTTTGCGCTGTCATTTTTTCTTTCCTGAGCTGCCTCTTAATTATGTTTGCGTTGTCATTTTTCCTCTTAATTATGTTTGCGTTGTCATTTTGTCTTTCCCGAGCTACCTTTTAATTATGTTTGCGCTGTCATTTTTTCTTTCCTGAGCTACCTCTTATTAGTTTTGTTTGTGGGCTGGCCCTAAAAAAGACTCATACTCAAGCATAACACTAAAATTTATTGGGGTGCTCTAAAATTTTGGATTTTTTGGATGCCTGTTTACCAATTTAATTTAGTTCTCATCGATAAGAACTTTTAGTGATGAATGGATGTTGGAAATGTGGTGTATGTAAGTGAAGTTTGGTCCGTATTTCAGGACTTCTCTGAAAGCAAAATAAAGGAATTGAAGTGAAACTTTATTAAACTTCAACAAGGGTACAAATAAAAAAAACTCGAGGTTACAATCGATAAGGATTCTACGTTACTCCTACTCCTAGAAAATGCTACAGAAGTAAAAATTGATAAAAGAAAAGTCTTTGGGCGATTGATCGGGGCTTCAAATTGTTGTAGATAACTAGTATTTATAGGCTTCTTCTTATTCCATTTGAATTTGAACTTAGAGTAGTTTCCCTCTTGATTTTGAATCACGCAGTTATCCTTTGAAACAAGAAACTGAATGTCTGAATAAAACTTTCATCTGAGTCATAATTGCACTTGTCTTGATCCAAACAAATAATTGCCTTTCTTAATCCAAATATTCTAACACATGCTCTTTTGTTTACTGGTTGCCACATAGCAAACTATTCTTCTCTTAACTACCGGCTACCACATATTTTAACCTTATTGATAAACGGAGGTTAAATCAAAATATGTGTTAAACAAGTGCCTTTTAATGATTGGCTGCCACGTGTTTAACCTTGCTGATAAAAGTCTAAATTAATTTAAGGGAAAATTATTGAAAAGGTCCTTGTAGTTTCACCCGAGTCTCGATTTAGTCCCTCTAGTTTCAATTGCACTCCAACGAACCCTGTAGTTTCAACTTTGGTCGAATTGAGTCCAATTGATAACTTCCGTTTGCAAAGTTGACGGAAAATTCAATTTTGGGCTTTTTTTAGGGGTAAACATGACTTTTCGCCCACCCTCCCACACAAAAAACCAAAACCCTAACTCTTCCTACCCCTTTTACCGTAATTTTTCATCTCAAGAGTAAAAAAAAATAAAATAAAAAAAAAAAAAAAAAAAATGACTGTTCTTCTTCTCTCTCTCACCCATCCAATACCCTCATTTGTACAGTGATTGCAAAGCAACATTAATCCTCCCAAATCTCTCGAAAAATTAGGTCAGATTTCCACCTCTTCCCGTTCTAATTTCAGTCCAATTCCGTCGTTTAATGATTCTCTTTTTTGGGTTGATTTGATTTACGGTGCAGAGTCCATTCATTTCTGCAAAAATTCAAAGCGGACATGAGTTTTCTGAACTGCTCTGTTCCAGTTTCCTCTGTTTATTGCTTCGAAACGAATTTCAAGGCTGGTTAAATTGATGGGTTGATGGGAAAAGCCAGTTGTGTTGGTTACCCATTTCGATTCAGTTAGTATGGGTTCTACTACACACTTTTTGCACCAAAAATTTGTTTTTTTCGTCGGAATTTTCTGGGTTTCTCTCTCCTCCTACGTTCTTCCACTGTTCAGTTTCTTGAGGGCATACTTGTTCAGGTATTCAAACTTGCTCTTGGTTTTCCTAATTGTGCTAGTTTTTTGTTGACAAATCGGACAAACAAACACAAGACATTGAGATTTTCACATAATTTCAACAAGTAGTTGTGTACAGATTATTTTGATATATGTGATTTCTCATCAATTATTTTGATATTTTCTTGTACAGATTCGAAAGAAATGACAGCAATTCAAATCGGTTGGGCATTTATTCCACAGAAAACAGTAGAAAAGATTTGGATTTTATTGAGCCAAAGCCGGAGTTACAACCAAAGAAGGACGGAGAGGTAGAAGCCAAACAAGATTCAACCGATTTTAGGGTTTTATGAGAAGAAGAAGAAGAAGAAGAAGAAGAAGAACAGTCATTTTTTTTTTTTACTCTTGAGATGAAAAATTACGGTAAAAGGGGTAGGAAGAGTTAGGGCTTTGGTTTTGTGTGGAAGGGTGGGCGAAAAGTCATGTTTACCCCTAAAAAAAGCCCCAAATTGAATTTTCTGTCAACTTTGTAAACGGAAGTTATCAATTGGACTCAATTCGACCAAAATTGAAACTACAGGGTTCGTTGGAGTGCAATTGAAACTAGAGGGACTAAATCGAGACTCGGGTGAAACTACAGGGACCATTTCGATAATTTTCCCTTAATTTAATAGTGTAAACAATGCCCTAGGCCAAGACCTCTTGGTTGGGCCGACTCCTTGCATGACCAGGGCCGGCCCAAAGACCAGGTCTTTGTACATATTGGCTACCCCTAAAGAAATTTATTATAACTTAAGATCTAGAAGAGAGCAAACTTCTACAACTGCATTGATTAATTACTCCATTTCCAAGCCAACCCTCGGGATTTTATGATGCATAACTTTAAGTTCGGTCATGAGAAATATTGTACGATGAGGAGCTAACATTCAAAAGGAAGATATAACCAATACAGACAGAGTCACATAGTCAATATAAACAAATTAGTAACTTACTATGTGGTTTTTGCTTAATTAAATTAACTGGGTGAGCACTAAGGATTTTATAGAGATTAAATGTCAAATTGCTAACAGAATACATGTTCGCTATTAAACACTTTCTCCATCACCTACAACTACAACCTTTTTAAAACCCATAAACGGGAAAGGAAAAAAAGAAAACAAAAACAGCCATCAAGGCTGGCATTATTATATAAGACATGCGGGTCTACTAGAATATGCTATCTTCCTTTAGTTTCTTTCGAAGGTCTTAACTTACATCTCTCTCTCCCTCTCTCCATAGGAGACAAGCATCTCCATCATCGTATTCCTTTTAATATGGAAAAACCTACGGGTACAGAGGTTTTGGGACAGAAAATGTACCGAGCCCTCTCGGGGACCCACTTTTGGGTCCCACACAAGTGATCCGAACCGTTCATTGTTCTTAAAACATTTTTTCGAGGGACCCCACAAAAAATCAGCTCAATCGGACGGTTAGAAGTGCTTGAACCAAAGTCCCACCATTTCAAACAAATTTTAACGATTCGGATCACTCGTGTGGGACCCAAAAGTGAGTCCCCGAGAGGACTCGGTACATTTTCTGTCCCAAAACCTCGGTACCCCAGCAGGGTCCTTTTAATATGCATGCATGATGCATATATTTGTGGCATGAGGAGAAAGTTTGACCTAGAAATCTTAAGTAGGAGTATAATAAGAAAAAGCATTCACAACTTTATCATCTTTCTCACGTCCCCCTTTTCTTCATTGCTTTTAGTGCATCATACTTTTGAAAAAATGGAATAGTAGCATATTTATATGCCAAGAGAAAAACTTCGGGTGCCCCTCCCTCATCTCAGCCGTCTAAAAGTGTTTTGGACAATCCTTCTCCCACTCTCTTTCTTCTCTTTAAAATTTGGACCGTCTAATACACTTTTGGATGCTGAGATTATTGCTCAACACAACGTGTGTCGCTCCTACCTTGGCACCCAAAATTTTCTCATATGCCAAGCACCGCTCATGAGAGGTTTTTTTTTTTTTTTTTTTGAACGGCCACTCATGAGAGGTTGAGAGAGCACATTCCAACCAAAGGGCATAATGTGTCCCTACCAATCAGGCTTCTAGCATACAAGCCATTAAAAGCATGGTCTAGACTTGGGAGAGTAGAGTGGGGTAGGTTGAGTATTTCCAAATGGTTTTGGAAACATTTTCGAATGATATTGCCTGACTCATGTGCCACCATGCCTTATTATTATTATTTATAATATAAGAAAATGAAACAATGGATTCCTAGATTGCGCTGAAAGTAACAGGAAAAAAGGGCCTAAAGATGATAGAAAAATGTGCACTGCGTACTCCCCCATTCCTAAGTTTACTCTCATGTAGAAGCATGTATGATTCTTGTATTTGAGAAATGAATGAACAAAAGAATTCAATGTTTGCTTATTTACTTATTGAGTTGGATCAATAATCATGCGGTGAACCATTGATAGCCTTTGAAAAAGCTTGGTTGGTGGGTAGTGACGGAGACGAAATTTTGATGAGGGGAATTTATAATAATGACTGAGGTAAGATTATTCACCAAAGTATTTATAATGTTTTTAAGAACTTGTATGGATCAAAGTGCTATTTTGTAAAATATACACCAAAATTTTAGAAGATACTTTATAAATTTTTGAGATTTGGAGGGCCGGCTCGTGCCTGTCCCCGACTCGGTCTATCTCTATCTTGTGTTTTTTGTTACCACCTAAATTATTGTAACAGAGGATTATGCGGAAGTTGAAAACTAAAAAAGTTATCTTATTAACAATTCTTAAAGCCATCTTACCCCCCTAAACTTGTGAAATAGTTGCAAGAAGAGCCATAAAAATTAAGCCGAGTACACGCAAATTAACCCGGCACACTATTACCACCAAAAAAGACAAAAAAAGAAAGGAAGAAGTCAAGATTGGGGCATTATTGTGACGTAGGAAAGTCTCCTCCACTAATATCTTTTAATGGCGCCTTATATAGGTCACTGGTGACCTCATCATTAATTAGGTTCACAGTCACCGGTGATCTCATCACTAATGAGGTTCACCATATATACACACAACCAATGCTTATCGAGTCCAAATATGTGAGGGTAATAAATGAAGGGGAATGATTTTCACACTGTCTAAATTTAAATCCACTTTCACCCTTTTGTCTTTAATATTCATGTAAAATTACAATATTGTCATTTACTTGTTTAAAATTTTCACACATTAAAAGGCGTTATTGAAAATTCAAACGACTATAACAAAAAAAAAGTAGTGCAATGATAAAAATTGGAGCGTGAAAATCAATTACCTAAATTAATACGTGTTAGTTAAACCGTGAATCGAACAAACAATGGGTAATTGTCTTTGTCCACATGGTGATTATTTAATTTATCAATCGCTTTAATTCGGTCGTGATTTTCAAAATGTGTTTTTTATTATGCATTTAGATCAACATGATCTAGGTACAAGTAGTGGTTGTTTTTGGCCCAAATGGCTGAATCAAGAGTACTACGTATATATTAAGTGATGAATTGAGAATTACATGGTCTAATAGGAAAGACCCTTGATTGCGTTGCACGAGATATGAATATGATAAATTCAATATTTTACAGTATTGAATGGTTATCTTATTTGAGATCTTTAGAGTTATCATATGCATGCCATCTTTAAATGGTTTTTGTATATCTCCATTACGATATTTAATAGATGAGATGATTTGTTACTATGTACACGAAAAAATTAAGAAAATCAAGAGTCTAAGATACATCATAGGAGAACATTAAAATTGATTTTTTAAATCATGATGGAGAGAAATTAATTACAACATGCATCTATGTACGGATCACTACATGTACCTATTATAAGATTTTGAAATTTGTAAATATTAATGACACCATTTGTATTTTGTGTCTACTATAGGCTTGTGCAACAACACAATTCACAAATGATTGTCATGAAAATGCAACTAAAAAACTTGAAATGCTTCTTTGTTCGAGTCTTATATCATCAAATAGGTGAATATGGAGTAGAAGTTTTGCAGTTCGATTTTGTAATTGTATTACTCAACTCAAAATACTTTTAACACCCAAATCATCACACGCATCAAATATTTCACTCGATGATTTCTAATTATTTATTGATTTGCAATTAAAACATGTTTTCTCGGAACAAAATACGAAATTCTTTAGGACAAGTACTTTAGAACACAAATTCAGGCACAAAAATATATTCGATACCGTCTGATGTATGTGCATGTGTGCATCAGACTGTTCGCAACACATTTATATCTAAATCTGCGTTTCAAAATTGTATTCGTAGCAATGCTGAATGGGTGCTGGTGTGGATAGGACATCCAATTCATTATACTGCTTTCATGCTTCACAGAGGGAGTGCCATTTTAAGGAAAGGCAACTTTTTATGTGTTCAGTTCATTTATATGAAGCTGGCTACCTTGAGGATTACACCTGATCATGTGGGCCTCAATCCATACACCCAGATGGGCCACAGATAAACCCTTATGCAAGTGCATATGTGGGCAATTGCATCATTGCATGTACTGTGCACAGGCCTCAGCCCTCCTCGTCTTATTTCTCTGTCCACTTATGATCCGTGGCACCAAACTATGACAGCCCATTGCATAAGCTCATGTACTCAGCCACTATGACTTTTCTCTGTTAGGTTTTTTTGTTTTAAAAAAATTGGATGCCGGGTTCACTCACGCGTACCTCGATTGATTTTTGACTCTGAATTTTACAACAAAAACAAACCTCTGATGACTTCAAAAGATTTTTGATGCTGTTGCTCTTGAACTTGCAAGGTTGCTGGAGTTAAACCCTATGAGAGTAGTTGTCCCACATTGCTTGGGAATTGAATGAGAAATTACTTAATAATGAGACCTCTCCATTCATTGCCAATAGATTATGAGTTTGATATATCCCACATGGTATCAGAGCTAGCATGATTTTGAGTTTGATATATCCCAAAATTCGTAACTTTTCCAAAACATTCGTAACTTTTCGCAAAAAATCGTAACTTTTACAGGGGTGTGTATGATACACACCGAAATGAGGGGTGTGTATTGTAGCCTTTTCCTATCCCATATGGTATCACCTAGAGAAGATTGAGCAATGATAGGGCTCAAAAAGTGGCCACACGTGAGAAACCTTAATGTAGTTGCACATGCAAGGTTTGGAAAATTTCACTTACACCCCATAGACAGCCGGATACCCTACGCCACACGGTGCCGTGCATAGAAACTCCACTCCCTAGTCATGCCCCCGCAATAAAAAATAAAATTGAAACAAAACAAAACAAACAAAACAAACAAACAAACAAACCAACCAAGTTGACAGCTATTAGAAAGTACACAACACATAGCTCAAAGATGAAAAATGTATCTCTCATAGAAAAATGATTTTTGCACTCCACTTCTTTCTTAGAGTATCCCTAATGGCATACTCAAATTTTGGTATTTGGATACTCAAAAAAGGTTCACAATGACATTTGGATAAATACTCAAAGTTAGCAACATTTTTTATAAATACTCAAAACTACCATCATTTTCCCAATAATCAAACTTGGATACTCAAAACTAGAGGTGTCAAACGAGCTGGGTTGGCACGGCACGACGCGTTTAAATGTGGCACGGCACTGCACGAACACGGTTTTAGATGGGCACGACACGAGCACGACACGGAATTGGGTCGGGCACGGCATGGCACAGCACAGTCTAGATGGGCACGACATGGAAGTAGGCTAGACGTGGAACGGCACGGCACGGCACAGCCCAGGGCACGACACAACAAATACTAATTTTTAATGAACCAAAAATAATAATTTTTAATGATGGATTTTCTAATTATATGTTTTACACTTTTTAACAAGTCAATACAAATATTTTGCCAATCTTAATACGCCAAAAATCGGCTAGATTATACACAAAAAAAATCAAATTATATGTATATACTTTTTAATAAGTCAATATAGCTATAATATTAGATATATAATTTTTTTTTGACGAAACTTGGCTAGATTATACAAAAAATTTCGACGAAACTTAGAAATGGGCCAGCACGAGCATGACACGATTACAAAATGGCACGGCACGGCACGACACGATTAAGAAATGTCACGACACGACACGGTTTAGTAAACGGGCCGGCATGGCACGACACGAAGCACGGTTGACATGAAATTAAATGGCGGCACGGCCCGTTTGACACCTCTACTCAAAACTACCATCATTTTCCCTTCTTTTGATTATGGACAAAAATAAACCATTGTAGAGCTTCACATTGCTAACTTTAGAAACCCATTAAATGAATACTCAAAAGCTGATGTGGCAACATTTGAGTATTCACATTTGAGTATGTCATTGATGATGCTCTTATAAATGTACTTCCAAATTATTTTCTTTAAGGCATAGAATTACATACTAGTACCAAAAAAAATAAAAATCAAAGTATACTAAAAAACAACTTTTGAAGTGGATATAAAAAAGTGGAGAGTAAAAATCATTTTGTTATCTCATAACCAGCAAATGGGACATCTTCGCAAACAAGTTTGTGCAAAAGATCTACTTGCAAACCTCAAGGGATTGGTCTAGTGGTTAAGGCTTGGCTTAGGGGTTTGCTTCCTCATAAGTTCTCAGGTTCGAAACCTCGTAGGTGCTATCAAGTCGTTTGGGACCATTCCATACAGGCAGAAACTTTGCCCCAACCAAGTCAAACTAAGGGTTTGAAAGAGTTCACGATCTGATATATGGGGTCTTAACCCTCGGAGGACGGCTAATAATTTACACATTCAAAATAGCGGACCGATGGGGTCATTTTTCAAGCATGAATAAAACGATCTAATGGGGGTGTGCACTCGTCAGAGATGGTTGTATCTCTTTGATGAATGTGGTATGGAGGTTCGGTTCATTTGGAATATAGAGCTTTACTGTAGCTTAAATGCGTCCCTCCCCTCTGGCTAGTGAACGGTGGGATTAGTCTCCTGAGATTAGTCGATGTGCGCGAAAGTTGGCCTGGATACCTGATTATTAAAAAAAAAAAATCTACCTACATAATATATATATATATACACACCAATGTTCTAGTCCACTACCTTTAAAGTCCACTCCAGTTCACACCTTTCATTTCCCGATCAAATTTTAATAATATGAACCGTCTAATGTGTTTAAAACGTGTTTTTAAGGGTCTCTGCGAGAAATCATTAAAAAAAATGATCAGGAAGGGCTTCATCCGAGTAGTTTTCGATTAAATACAATTTAATCGAAAACTACTCGGATGAAGCCCTTCCCTGTCAATTTTTTTTGATGATTTCTCGTTGGGACCCTTAAAAACACGTTTTAAACACATTAGACGGTTCAGATCATCAAAATTTAATCGGGAAAGACTTGGTCCAAACAGTCCCTGACTGGATAGTTACTCTCTCTCTTTCTCTCTCTCTCTCTCTCTCTCTCTCTCTCTCTATATATATATATATAGAGAGAGAGAGAGAGAGAGAGAGAGAGAGAACAAACACAGAAATCTAAAAAGAGTCAATAAAATAGGTTATAATGTCGAATAAACAATCTATGAGGACCATGATTACAACTTATTGCCATTTGTTTGCTAATCGGGAATCAAACATACTGTATAAGGGAGGATCCCTACCATTATCCCGGATACGCCAAACCATCATTGATTTGCTCCCTAATCCCTTCGAAAAGTGCTGAACTTTATGGACTTCCAACCGTATTTTCAACCTTGTCTCATTCTTCAACCTAGGGACCACAACGTTAATTCTTCAACCTAGGGACCACAACGTTAAAGAGAGGAAGAGAGTTCTAGATTTCGTGGGGTAAAGGTTAATCGCCCCTCACATGTTTTGTTTTGACACCAAAACACGTCTCCTCATCTGATTTTAGGCCAAGTTTGTTAATTTTATCCCACATTAGCCTATCTAAACCACTCAAGCTTGGTTAATATATTCTAGATGCTGCTCCACCTTTTGCCAATTGACTTTAGGTTAGAACCCTCCAAGAAATCTAACAAAGTCAGCGAAAAAGAGGCCAGTTGGGCACTTTCCGTCCGAAAAATAGATGGTAAATTGGGTCGAGTACCAAATTTAATAACAGGTGCATAGTTCAGTTGTCTAATTGAAGTAAGTAAAAGCATAGGTGTTTATGGGACATTGGGGTGAAAGTTCAGGATTTTTCTTGAAATTAATAAGATAATTAAGGAACTACATAAGTTCAATTGATAGTTGAGGGACGAAATAAAAAATAATGAAATAGTTTAGGGCTAAAGAGATAATTAACCATCAAGTTTGCAATGCTACTACTACGTTCTAGTAATTTCTAATTTCTTCTATCTTCTTCCATCCATTTTTATAAAGAGGGAAGAGAATCAACCTTTCAGTTCTTTATTGGCTGGGGATTATAATCCTTTGATCTCCTTTAACTTTTCTACTCCTGGTTATTCGGTTGGTATAGGGAGGGTGAGAGAGAGAGAGAGAGAGAGAGAGAGAGAGAGAGAGAGAGAATGGGGAGCTCAGGTGGGGGGTTAGAGTGGAAGCTGGAGGATCACCCGAAGCTCCCAAAGGGTAAGACGGTGGCGGTGGTGGTGTTGGATGGCTGGGGAGAAGCTTCTCCAAATCAGTACAACTGCATCCATGTTGCTGACACTCCCACCATGGACTCCCTCAAAAAGGTTTTCTTCCCCTGTTCCCACCATAAACTATTATTATTATTATTATTATTATTATTGTTATTGTTATTCTTGTTTTTAGTAGGCTTAACACTACCTTCCTCTTGCCTTGCTTATTTGAAAATTATAAGTACATAGCGTCCTCAATGCACTCTCTGCAAATGGCTCCTAAATTGAATACTCCCTTCGTCTGGGTTTGTTTGTCCTTTTTTCTATTGCAATCGGATAAAAAAGTAGTGATATCTTTAAATTTGTAAGTAATTATATGTCTTTTCGATAGATCTTGATTAAATCTATAAGACAATATTTTTAAAATTACTTAAAACATTATAAGTTGTAAGATATAATCATTTGAAAAGTGACACGAACTCCCAAAATAAACTAACAAATCCGGACGGTGAAAGTACTAAAGTGTACAAATAAGCATAAGTGGGGCCCAGAGGAATGTGTGTCTATTCAATAGACTACCCTGAGCAATCTCTATCTTACAAATATTTTTAAAAAAGTGTGACCCATAAAAGTAAATACAAACCATGAATTTCCTGTAATCCAAAACCTCTCGTTGAAATAGTATAATATTGAACAAACTGGTAAAACTTCCAATTTGAATTGAATGATTCTTTGTTGCAACAACAATTTTTTTGAAAAAACTAGCCTTTATCTATTGGAACTTCTAAAATAATTATTTATTTATTTATTTAAAACTTGGGGTCCCTCTTAAAGCTAGTTGTAGTGCTACCTAAATTTAACAAATGTTTTGGGAGGCATGCACCATCTTTGGGAGTTTGTTTGAGCAGTACCAAAATGAAACAAATGATTAGCTAAATACTAAGAGCCTCGCTAGGAGCCATTGTAGAGAGTGCATTGAGGATGGTTGTGAAATGGTTATTGCCGTTGTCATAATTTGGCACCAAAGAGTGCTTTTTTGCCAAATTTTGGCGCTAGTTCTCTAGTGATTGGTTATACAGTAGAACCAACTTTACAATTCACGACCAACCTCTACACACCATCACCAATATTTTCACTATATCACTGGTCTAAGTCACAAATCAATCACAAGATTGATAATGGGGCGTAAGGTTTGGTGATTCAATGTAATGAACTTCATGGTGAAGTCTAACGTTTGGTGATGCCGCGTAAAGTTTAGTGATTTAGTGTAGACACCTTCCTGGTAGTGTAATGATTGGTGATGCCGTGTAAATTTTGGTGATGCAGTGTAAAAATTGGCGATAGAGTGTGGAAGTTAGATATGAACTTTAAAATTTGGTGATGTCATATAAAGTTTGGTGATGTTGTGTAAAGTTTGGTGATGCAATGTAAAGATTGGTGATGGAGTATAGAGGTGGGCATGAACTTTGAAGTTTGGTGATGCATCGTATAGATTGGTGATGGTGTGTAAAGTTTTGGTGATGCAGTGTAAAAATTGGTGATAGAGTGTTGTGATGGATGATATAACCATCCTTGGTTCCATATTTGGAACCAATTTTAGAATCAATTTTGGCTTCCAATTGGAGCTACAAGTTCCATTTTCTGGTTTCAAATTATGGGTATAGTACCAGATTTGCCAGGAGAAAGGAAGGAGAAAGGAAGTCAGGAACCTTTTCCAAGGTGTTAATCTAACTATTATACCAATACTTACTTTCAACGATAAAAAACAAGTAAGGTTGAAGGAGAGAAGATAGGAGTGGGTACTTACAATGATTTATTTCCTATTCATTATCTCCCTGTAAAGTTTCTATATTGTATCTGCGGCCCCATTCCATTCCCCATTTTAAAATAAACTCAACCAACAGTGCAAAACGATAGACCCAACAAAATGGCTCGATGATGAATTGATAATAGACCCAAACAGAGGTTACAACTTACATGTGACACACCTCAAACGAAACTGCACTGGAGGGGATGTTAAGGAGTACTTAGGTATGGAATGGGTGATCACTTACTATTGGTTTAGGACTTCTTCGTCTAATTGCTTAAGCTTTGGGGTTGAATTTAAAGTGTCTATATATTATTAGAGCGGGCCTCATTTCATCTCAAATTGTACCAAAAAATCTACATTAAACTCTACAAAAAGGCCGCATGATAGACCAAAAATGGAGGTTACACATGAGAGGGGTTGTTTTGTTAATATATATCCCCTACATTTTGGGTATGGAATGCATAGTCACTTCATATAGTGTTGGGATGCTTCAACTTTTGGGCTGGATGTAAAGTTAACCACAACATTCTTGTGAACCTTCTTCCAGTTTTGGGTTTGGACCACCTTTAATGTCTCCCATC
This sequence comes from Vaccinium vitis-idaea, assembly GCA_963854785.1. NCBI lineage: Eukaryota > Viridiplantae > Streptophyta > Magnoliopsida > Ericales > Ericaceae > Vaccinium > Vaccinium vitis-idaea. The sequence continues at coordinate 1,169,613 of OY978225.1, read as the reverse complement.
CCATGGTAATTGATTTGTTAAAAGAAACTAAACTAATTAAGGAACTATTCATGTCCTATGAGTGTTGACTGGAAGACTAATTGGTTTAGGATTTTGGTTGGAAAAAAATATGGCCAAAAGAGTTTGGCAAGTTTGGGAGTCCTTTTATGCAATCATGACTTAATGGGGAAGGAAACCCTAGGGCACCGTTTTCTTCGGGCACAAGGCGTTGGACACCGTTTTCTTTGTGGGTTCTTTCGTTGTCTTTGGATGGGACAGTGGTAATAGTCCCATCGATAACTACATGTGTGACTGCTAGCATTTACAATTTACCAAGGAACAACTTCTATTGAATGTGTTCTGCATATTGGCTCTTTGAAGTTATTATTGGTAGCCATTGATGTTTTTCTTCCCATTAGCTGCTCTTATGTTATGTTCGTGATAAATTTCTAGCCTGACCATGTTTGGAAGCAGTTTAGTATTTCATAAAAAACAAAAGAGAGATTCATGGGAGTTTCACTTTCTATTTGGAAGCAGTTTAGCTGCTCTTATGTTATGTAATTCTCGTCCTTTAATTATAGGGTGCCCCCGAAAGATGGAGGTTGGTTAGGGCTCATGGTACTGCAGTTGGGCTTCCAACTGACGATGATATGGGTAACAGTGAAGTTGGTCATAATGCTCTTGGTGCTGGACGAATTTATGCTCAAGGGTGATGTCCTCCTCCCAATTTGATTCTTACATGGCATTTTGGTAAATTTCAGGAATCGTTGTTTGAATCATGACTTTTCTTTCTCTTATATGGTGTGAACTTGTGATATAGTATAATTAGTGTGTTACTTTTTATGCTTCAAGATGGGGTTTATACCCACTCAATTCATTGTGGGATGGCAAAATTGGTTCTTATTCATGATACTTGAGAAATAGAGAGGAGATAATGATAGAGATAAGAGAAACAGAGCGAGATAAGTCAAAATTCCTACCTTGGGCGACTCAAACAAGATTTAAGAATACATTTTATTTAGTCATTCTGATAAAAAGGAAAAAGTGCTACCAATTTACCTCCCTGTGATGTTGGTATGGATCACTTCAACCTTATAGTTCAAAAAAGTAAGTATGTGCCTACAGGCTTTTGGCCTAACTTTCAATCTTTAAATTTTCTCTCCAAATTAATTGAGTTGGTTAGGCAATCGCCAATTGCAGAATTCATTGCATGTCATTATTTTACTGTCTCTCCGAATTCACCGTGTTTAATTGTTTCATTTGTCATGAATTTGTAGAACACTAGATACTGCTATCGTCAATGTATTTGATGTTTTTTTTTTGTTTTTTGTTTTTTGTTTTTTGTTTTTTGTTTTTTTTGTTTTTAATAAGTGTATTGAGAAGGCAAGAAGGGGATGCCAACCGTGTACAGAAAAAATTGAGGAATAAATAAGAAGAGAATAAATAAAAACAGCCTATACCCCTTCTATACTCCAAACATATCCAACATATCAAAGAATTGACTCAACATATCAAAGAATTGACTCAAAGTGGGATTGCACTCCCTCGACTCCCAACGAAACAAAGAAGCCAAAAGACTCTTAATTCTCAACAGGTACCTCTCCTCCCCATCAAAATATCTACGATTTCTCTCTCTCCAGATTGACCATGTCAAGCACAACGGAATCATAATCCAAAACGTTCGTCTTCTCCTACCCACTCTAGCCCCATACCATTCTTGAATAAGCTCCTTCACCGTCGAAGGAAAAACCCACGACATGCCCCAAGAAAAAATTACATCATACAAAAGCTCTCGGGCGACCGGACAGTGAAAAAGAAATGTGCCACTGGCTCACCATCCATCAAGCACATGCAACAACGATTCACCAAACCATCTGATGCTGCATAAGATTATCTATAGTGAGGATTTTATCCTTCATTCCTTTGCCACACACCAAGATTTTTTTTTATTAATAGTTTTATACCTATTTAAAGTGTAAGATGGGGGGTGTAAAACTACCCAAGTACCATGATGTGAGGTCCTTCTATTTGCCAATATGTGGCGTGTACGATTTAAAGTTTAAGTTTCTAACTATTGGTAATCTTATGGAATATCAGAGCAAAGCTTGTTGATATTGCTCTTGCCTCCGGGAAAATTTATGAAGGAGAAGGTTTTAAGTACATAAAGGAATGCTTTGAAACTGGTACCTTGCACCTTATTGGATTATTAAGCGATGGGGGTGTCCACTCCCGCCTTGATCAGTTGCAGGTGCGTTTTGTTATCCAAGAGGGTCATTTGTGATCTTTTCCTGCGTTGATATTCTCTTATGAGCACTGGCTATTGTCCTTATTTCTTTGGAGTGCAGTTGTTGCTTAAAGGTGCTAGTGAACATGGTGCTAAGAGAATCCGAGTTCATGTACTTACTGATGGTCGTGATGTCTTGGATGGTACAAGTTTGGGTTTTGTACAAACCCTTGAGAATGATCTAGCAAAATTGCGTGAGAAAGGTGTCGACGCCCATATTGCATCTGGTGGAGGTCGCATGTACGTAACCATGGATCGTTACGAGGTACATTTTCTATGATCCTGTAATTCAATAATTGATATTTAAGAACAAGGGTCTTGAGCGACCCATTTGATAGATCCTCTGCACAATATTTTGGAAAACATGTAGGACTGAACCAAACTACTGTAACTATGGAGTGTGGAGCATTTTTAGAATTGTGTTTCACAATTCACATGTATTATCTGAATGTAAGTTTGGCAACATTTCATCCCTGCAGTGTATAAGTGGTCGCTGACTGGCTTGATCATAATTGTCAAAGATCTTGTTTGATAAATTTAGTGGTGATTTCCGCAATTTTGCATGTTAATGGTTTTAGCATATGCTGTCTAGATTTTTTCCTTTCATATTTTTCGTGCATTGATATCTTTTGGTCTATCTTTAGGGTCATTCAATTAAATTTTTGACTATGCCATGCTAGTTGTGGCTTCAAACTTTGGGCTATTCAATTCAGTGAGCTTCTTTTGATTGTTATTGTTGACAATACTAATGTTGTTTCTGTCAACTTCTTTTTGGATCGGTTTTTGTTGCAATTTGGAAGTTAACATGCAGACAAATGAGGCTAGTGAGCATAAATTAGTTGATGTTAAACAAAAACTTAAAGTAATTTAATTTGTTATTATATGATTCTGATATCTAGGGCAAGATAGTCCGCGGTTGAGCGTGTCTCATTGCATATCCAATTTGGTCTCTGCAACAAGACTATACCGCTATTTTTTTATTTATATGGAACACAGTGTCATTGAATATTTTTGCAGAACACTGTTTAGATCAATGGTCTGTAATCCGCTAATTGTTATGGGTTGCATTACTAAGGAGGTGCTACCTTGCTTCGTAAAGATTACCTTATATAGACTATATTCCTTCACATCGTCCATGTAGCTTAATATGATTTATTACAATAGTGTTAACTTCACCCAACCTGTAAGGCTTTAACCACTGAAGCCTGCTTCTGCTTGTTATTTCCTGCAAGGTGTCTGTTTTATTAACTCAGTTATTTAAGAATGTGAGTTAACTTCTGTTGGTGGTTGCTTGCTAGAATGATTGGGATGTTGTGAAACGTGGATGGGAGGCCCATGTTCTTGGTGATGCCCCATACAAGTTTACGAGTGCTGTTGAGGCTGTTCAGAAACTGAGAGAGGAAATGAATGCTAATGACCAGTACTTACCTCCTTTCGTGATTGTCCATGGGAATGGGAAGCCTGTGGGCCAGATTGTGGATGGGGATGCTGTCGTGACATTCAACTTTCGTGCGGATCGCATGGTTATGCTTGCTAAAGCACTTGAATATGAAGACTTCGACAAATTTGATCGAGTTAGGTTCCCTAAAATTCATTATGCTGGAATGCTTCAGTATGACGGCGAGTTGAAGCTTCCTAGCCACTACCTTGTTTCTCCTCCTGAGATAGAAAGAACGTCTGGTGAATACTTAGTGCACAATGGTGTCCGAACTTTTGCTTGCAGGTGAGCTGACATTGATTAATTGCTTGATTTTACGAAATCACTTGCAGTTTGTGCCATTTTTATTCGTACTGTTGTATACCTGACTGAATAGTATCTTGACCTGTTTATGAATCATCTGAAACCTTTTATATGCTAGACGAGATGGTAATCCTCAAGTCTGTTGAACGTTAATACTTATTGTTCTTTTCAAGAGCTCTGCTATGCCTAATAGCCCAGATTGTTTTGTGAATGCTGAATTTGGTAGTCCTATGTGATGTAGGTTCCATTATCTTTGATGAACTTGATAACCAGTTCGACTTTTGTTCATAGGTGTGAAAATCCATTGGTATTTGAGAAGCTTCTGCCATTTCTATCCTCTACAGAGAGGGATGCCTGTAGTCGTTCCTTAGGGTGCGTTAAGTGGGGTATGTGAATGAGTTAGAGATCACTACTATAGTACTACGTGATTAACTGTTTACAATTTCTGATTCTAAGTCGTCGTCAAACAATTTAAGACCTTTTTTCATATTATTGTTAGGTTCTTGCATTTGTGTGGACGTTCAGTGTTGAGCTCGATTTCATTCTATTAAATGAGTCTTGCCCCTTCTCTTTTCTCAATTATTTGCTTAATGACTCTAATCTGTTTCATTCTTTAACAGTGAAACAGTAAAATTTGGTCATGTAACTTTCTTCTGGAACGGAAATCGGTCAGGGTATTTTAACCCAAAAATGGAAGAATACGTGGAAATTCCTAGCGACTCTGGAATCACGTTTAATGTCCAACCAAAGATGAAGGCTTTGGAGATTGCTGAGAAAGCCAGGGATGCTATACTTGGCCACAAATTCCACCAGGTAACTCAAGGCTTCATTTGTCTTTTTTAAGCAAAAAACATGTGTGACTGTTATCAGCGTGTTCATTCACTTGCTCTTTATAGGTGCGCGTTAACCTGCCAAATGGTGACATGGTGGGTCATACAGGTGACATTGAGGCAACAATCGTGGCTTGCAAGGCTGCTGATGATGCTGTGAAGGTACAATGGGTTTACTGGTGTTGCAGTTATAAGTTATCTATCTTGATAGTACCTTGAATCACCTGTTCTATGTCACATTGTAGCTTGAAATGATTTGAATCAGGATAGCAATGGGCTCTGCATGGCTGAGATGATGTCAAATTGTTAGATGTAGGTAATACTGAAACATAAAAACCAACTAGGATAAATCTTCTTGTTTAGTGACTTGAGAGAAATGTCTTGAAGAATGTGGTTAAGGTGGTTTAAGAGAATGGTCAAGGAGAGGAGTGAGAGTCATTCAATGTCCTTTTAAATTGCCAAAAATCCATGGTGCATAATTATTTAGAACATAAGGTCCCTAAATCCTTCCCTTCGTTTGAATTACTTTCTGAAATGTCAAAGTTGGGAGTGTCATTGGAAAATCGACCGTGTTCGCATTGTCCAGTTATATTATGAATTGTGTCATTTTAATCTTTGAAGAAGCAGGATAAGCGTTCAACTTTATGAAGGCTTCATGTAAATTGCATGCAGACTGAGTTCTGCTCCATCTTGAGTTGTGCCTTCCTTTACTTTTTGTGTCAGTATGTTGGATTGTGGCCAATTCAATTGATTTGACTAATCCAATCCAAATCCAATTGCAGATGATCCTCGAAGCAATAGAGCAGGTGGGTGGAATATACGTTGTCACTGCTGATCATGGCAATGCAGAGGACATGGTGAAGAGGAACAAAAAGGGGGAACCTCTTCTTGACAAGAACGGCAATATTCAAATACTTACGTCTCATACTCTCCAACCGGTAAGCAGGGCTGGCCCAAGGGTTTTGAGTGCCCTAGGCATTATCTTAAAAATTGTGCCCTAAAATTTTTTCCAGTAACAATCACAATACGGGAAAGCCAAAAGAATATAAAGTAATACTAATCACATAGAGAACATTATTACTAAGATGCACCTAAGTAAGAATTTAAAAACGATGCATTACATTATTATTAATGATGTACTAAGAGCTCGTTCGAACTCGGTTCGCTAAGTAAACGAACGAGCTCGAGCCTACATATTCAGCTCGTTTGTTTAATGAGTAGAGCTCAAGCTTGAATATTTTTTGAACTGGCTCGAGTGAGCTTGCAAGCTGGCATATACACATACATATACGCGAATGTATATATTTTTCATACATACTATTGCATACTCATGTGTAGGCGTGAACTTGAAGTGAAAGAATGAAGTAAAGGCATGAACTTGAAGTGAAGGAATAAAGTAAACGCCTCTTTGCTTCAATCCCACATCGCTCAACTTTGAAACCTCAAAGGCAGTGGCTGCCTATAAATAAACCAGCTCACCCTACTGTCCAACAATGCTTAAGGAGCTACATTTGTGGAATGTATGTGGATTGAGCCTAGAAAAGACTCCTACCCAAGCCTAATTCTAAAACTTATAGGAGTGCCCAAATTTTTTTGAGTTTTTGGAGTGCCCTAGGCCCAGGCCTCTTGGGCTGGCCCTGCCGGTGAGAAGTAGGTACTCTCAGTTCTTAAATCAAGTACTAATGGACGCAGACCTCAAACACCAGTTTATGCAGCTGGTATAGATTATGTTGGCGCAAAGTCCCTTTTTGGTTGTGGTGGTCTTGAATTGGCAAATCTTAAGCTACTTCTTGGTTACTATTTGCCTATCCTTTTGAAGCTTTTGTTGTTTTGGTTAGTGTAACTTGGCAATGATTGGTTTCCTGGATGATGGTTGTCACTGCAGTTCTGTATGTTTCTAGATCATACTGTCATAAAGTAACAGTGTAACGCAAAACAAGCATTAGATCAGATCTTTTGAGTTGTCTTGCGTTTTCTTCGACAAGCAGCATTATACCACTAGCTTCCTTTTTAGTAGAAGATCAACTGGAGTTTTAGTTTTTTCTGCTTTGCATTTTTTTAGTTGTGAATCTCAATACAATATAGATGTTTCCTTTTTTTACACATCGAGTACTATCCCTACTTTTATATGGGGAGTTTCGTTCAGCTCTGGAGTTGCTGATAAGCATAAACTTTATGTAGGTGCCTCTGGCAATAGGAGGTCCAGGGTTGCTTCCTGAAGTGAAATTCCGCAAGGATGTTCTAGATGGTGGACTTGCAAATGTGGCTGCAACGGTAATGAATCTCCATGGATTTGAGGCTCCCAGTGACTATGAGCCTACTCTCATTGAGGTTGCTGATAACTAGATCAAGTACAATTTTTTTTCCTACTCACTTGTTATTACTGCTGTGGAAGAATATTCATTTAGATTTTAGGAATAAAGTTCAAGCACAACTCTTATTAAGTTTTTGAATGTACTAAAATTGTGACTTGCAACGTGCACTGGAACTATGGCTACTCTTAAACGCTTGAATAAGATGATGTTATGAGTGTACTTGTCAATGTTTGGAAATTTCAATTTTCGCGACTATCGTGCTGCAATTGAACATGACAGATTTTCTACCTTTTCTTTTGTTTATAAGTGATAGTGCTGTGGACTCTTGTACATCCCGTACTAAAGTTTCAAGTATAGTTTGTCCAACCAAAAATTGCCTTGCCTAATGGACTTGAAGTTGAAGGCATTAAGTTAAACCAATATGCTCTGTGGATGTCTGTTATCATGGTGGATGTCAATCCTCTTGGTGATTTTGAAGTTTCTCTTTATACATAATCTGAACACCTACAACTCGTGTGCATATGTTCTCGGTTTATCTTTGTTGCATAGACATTTTTTATTTTGGATTTTTTTAATTTTCCTTTGGGTGATGCTACTGGAGAAAGTAATTATACTATTCTGATAGACAAGTATACACATTTCTTGCCTGAAATTGCTAATTGATTTCGTTGCCTTTCGTGAGTACTGTTAATTAGCAACTTGAAATCCAAATATTGATGTCAATCCTCTTTATGATGTTGGTAGATTGAGTAGATATACTCATAATCCAAATATAAATCATTGGAATGCAATATCTAGATTATTGAGATCTTGAAAGGCACTATCAATTATGGTTAGCTTTTTCTATATGTTATTGTGATGCTAATTGGATTTTAGATACATACGAGTTGAAGCCTACTAGTGATTATGTTTTTACACTAGCTAGAGGTGTAATGTCATGGAAGCTTGCTAAGCAGACCATAATTGTAAGATCCACCATAGAAGCTAACTTAATTGCCTTAGAGAAGGCATGTTCTGAAGCGGAGTGGCTACGGAGTGTTTTGGTGGGCATTCCTTGGTGGAATGAATAGGCGGACCTGTAATTATTAATTGTGATTGTCAAGTTGCAATAACTTGAGCTAAAAACAAGATTTATAATGGGAAGAGCCACAATATAAGATTAAGACATCATATTGTGAGGCATCTAATTGAAAATGTTATTGTGTCCATGGACTATGAGAGGTCAGAAAGAATTTGGCGGATTCTTTGACCATTCCGCTAGGGAGGATGCTAGTGAGCGAAGTATCGTGGGGGATAGGACTTTGCCCAATTGTATGAGTGGCCATGACGGATACCTAACCTTTGTGATTGGAGATCCCATGAATGAGGTTCAATGGGAAAAACAAAGTCATTGGTTCATCGTGGGGGCAAGTCACTATGTTTAATTTTTTGCCTAGGCGTCAAGGCTTGTGATGAGAATCCATCCCTACTGTACATGACAGTGCTGCTGCAATGTTTAGATTGAGCTTTGCTCTTAATGGGTCCATGGTCCCTAATGATGGGATGGAGTGTATAGCTGCAGCAAACTCGTGATGGATACCACCTATATGGGTGTGAGGTGGTGCCGCCTCCATGAGACTTGGGCATGTCTCTAGAGCTCTCAGGAATATCCAGGCAGGCACATGGCCATATTGTAGCGCCAATATTTGCTCTTAATGGGTCCATAGTCCCTAATGATAGGATGGAGTACACATTCTTGATGAATACCACCTATATGGGTGTGAGGTGGTGCTGCCTCCATGAGACTTGGGCATGTCTCCAGAGCTCTCAAGAATATCCAGGCAGGTGCATGGCCATATTGTAGCGCAACATAATCTCATGATTTTTACCATGATAATTGGGAAATGTTGTGGGCATATTTTTCACAACCCAAACCTGTCCCTGAAGGCCGGGCCGTAACAAAGTGCCAATGAAAACTATCACTACGGCCATGTCATAGCATAAAACATCATATAAGCAACAATTGGAAGGGACACAAATACAAAACAATGGAAGTTTATCTTGTATTAACAAAAAAATGATAACCACTGTGTTTGGTTGAGAGTTTTGAGAAGAATATTTTGATAAATATTTTTGAGATAGTGTTTGGCTGAGTTTTTAGAAAAAGTAATAATTAGATAGACGTGTAATAATTGGAGAGAAATAGAAAGAGAAATGAGAATAATGATTGGAGAGAGGGGTATGAGTAGAGAGAGAAATGTGATTAATGATTGGAGAGATGAGAGATGGGAAAAAAATCTTTTTGGAAATTTTTTTGGAAATATGAAGTGAACAAAGTGAACATGTTCTAACACCAGGATCTCCAAACTTAAAGTATCCCACAGAGCTATGCTTATATTACAGGGTTCACAAGCTACAAACAAATGTCAAAAGGGTAGTTAAGTACAACTACCTCTTGTCTACATAATTACATGCAGTGTAGACTAGTACAAAAGTCCTATCTACAGACTACTACCACGCGAGCCCTATACTACGAAGCATGCCCACAAAAGATTCTACCCCATCATGCTAATCCTCATCACCTGAAAGGTGAAAAAAAAAAACACAAGATAACGTTCGTATGAGTGACTAATACACAGGATACACGATTTCCATGGACACCTTTAAACATTTCAAGGAAATAATCATAGATTTTCATAAACGAGAGAATTCATAGCATTTGAACATATATTTATAATGCACATCCCACACACTCATGGCACAGAGCGACCCTGGTGTAGATAAGCTTAGACGTCTATGCATTTTGTATGAGGGTCTGAATGGCTCATGCTCGTGGTTTTTGGGGTTTCTTTCGTATGAAGGGTCTATGCTATAAACTTACAGCTTAACATGGTTTTCTGGGCTTCTTTCGTATTTTAGTTTCGCATGTGATCTTGCATGTCTTCCTTCTAGCCACTTTTGGTGTACCCTTTTCTGCTTCAGGATAGGAAGAGCAGTAATGTCACATCCATGTTGCAGGTGGGGTGAATGCCGACGGAGAGTTTGCATCTGTTGGCAGAGCCGGCTCAAAGATTTCGGAGGCTGAAAGCGAACTTATTAATCGAGGCCTATTTTATATTTGTATACAAAGGTTGATCTATAAGGAGTTTTCATAAAAACCAGTACAAAATATTTACTACAAAATGTAAACGTATAGCTATCTAAAAATAGATGATCAATACAATATTTTCAAATCCAACATTTATTGTAGAAGGCTTAAATAAACACTGTTAGGGCCTAATACATATATATAGGGGTCCTAACAAATTTGAAGGCCCCTAATTTTTAACATTTTTTGTGGGCCTGAAGCCTAGGCTTCTTACACTTTGCCCTTAAGCCGGCTATGTCTGTTGGGGATCCATTGGCTCCGCAGAACCTCGGCCTCCCCATGTGTGGTGCAGACTAGGTGGAGCTCTTTGTTAGAAAAATGACGAATGCTTCCAATATGGATGATTCTTAGGCTCGTGCGTCCAGAGCAAGTCAACAAACTTCCTAAGGTGACCCTTACTCTATTTTAATTATTCCTCAAAACTCTTCCACATTTAAAAGAAAAAACTTTTGAAATACCGGAAAAAGACTTTTGAAACACCACGACCTCCGCCACCACCACGACGGCCTCCACGACCTCCACCACTATCATGACTTCCACCACCACCATGACCCACCACCACGATCTCCCCCGCCAAAGCGACCAAGAAAACTCAAAAGATAAGTTTTTTTTGCTTGCTGCGCAATATCCGAAACAGTCTTGAAAATGTTGGAGAATTTCGGGTTTTAAAACCCGAATATCTTAATCCCGAAAATTATATTCGGATTTTAATACCCGGAAAAACATTACGATTTTCGGGGCTGTGAAGCTGAAATGGTCGGAACAACGAATTGAATATTGAATTAGTTTTGGGCTTGCCACTGGGCACGGTTTGGACTCCCATTAGTTTTGGTGGATATAAAAATTCCCACTTAAGCAATTTGAAGCTAACTAATGTGCGGTCCTATCTTCTCGCGACCGCACCAAACAAACAGTGGAGAATAATCTTAAAATAATTTTTGGATTAGTCTTGTAAAAAATTAGCTCAATCGGAGAATTATACGTACTTGATCGAAGCTTTCAATTTCTCGTTCAGAGTTTAGGACCTTAAGTACTGAATGAATTTGGAAAAAAAAGTTTAATAATAGTGTGCTTGGTATGATCGCGATCTGATCCGTAGATATTATAGGGTTTATTGAGAATAGTATTCAATAGAAGACTTATCTTGATATTCAGTTCCTATTTAATTTTAGAGGTTTTGCAACCTATTATTTTACTGAATGATTTGTAGATTCCATAAGCAGAATAGGATTTTTTTTTCAAGTATCATAACCACAATATGTATGAAATCTTTAATAATAGTTTAAGTTTGAACTTTTTGGCTTAATAAAGAATGTTTAAACATTTTATCTTCTCAAGATTTGGTCTATTAATTTTTTTTTTTCAAAGTTATGCTTCAAAGGTGACCCGCCTGTGCTAAATTTCTGAATCCGCCACTGCAGACAAAGGACCAATATATCTGCTTGCCCAAGACTTGATGTCCTCCACAAACGTCAAGATCTCACGACGACTCTGGAAGTCTTCTCCACTTAAGCTCTCAATATAATTGCAACAATCCAAAATAGCTTCAGAAATCTCCATATCCACAGCTATACAAAGAGCCCAAGCTTCAGTAACAGCAGCCCTATAGCATGTGATGAGTGGCCCAATTTTTGTATGTATCGTTTGAAGTCGAATGAAATTAATTAAGCCGCTTAGATGATACGAAATCAGTTTGTTCGTCAACCCTTTGGTAATCAGTTTGTGACTTTTGATTTAGTTATTAATTCGAGCTAATTAAAGTCATATTTTTTATTTCTTATTTTAGATTTATCTACTACTAGTATAATGGTTTTCTTAGTTTTTTATTTCTTGTGCCCATGTTGAACGTATATATAAATCTACCAACGGCCGGGCACGCAATGCGTGTGCAAGTTGATTTTTATTAAAATAGGCAAGTGGAGTGGAGTGCAGTTGGTGCCTCCCTTATACTCCCATGCACGTGGGCAGGGTTCGATTCCCATAAACACCCATCCCCCTCTCCAAGTCCTCTAGGATAGAGTAAATTAGGATTAAGGAATGACAAAAAAAAAAAAAAAAGAATTCAAGTTGAGTGTTTCCTTGTCTTTTATTCTCCACTAAAAATCAACTAAGAGGATTTTTTTTTGTTGTTGTTGTCATTTTTCCTTCCTGTTAGCACTCGAATTACATTTCTTACTAGGAATATTTTATTTATTTATTTTTTGTGCAAGGGTACTTATTGGAGTTGAATTCCATAATTCTAACGGAAGATTGGTCAATGAGGTATGCTAATCACACAACACTTTGCACAACTCTATGTACAACATGCTAAGCTGACACATTATCGGCAGGCAATGTAAAAACATAAACATGTTATGTATATTGTTGTATAAAATGTTGTATTGATAGACTTTTCCTTGGTAAACTTTGTTTTTGATCAGGGACGAAGCCAGGATTTAGGTTCAAGGGTGATGCTATATAACAAAAGTCTGTTGGTATTGATGTATATTTTTAGTAGAGTAGAAATTTTTAGTAAAAAATATGAAGAGAAATGTTAATTATAGTGTCAGGCTTTGTCCTGGGCTTCATTCTTGTTAAAACAAAAACAAAGGCTTGATTCAATTCTTCAGTAGTCTTTAATGAAAGTCTTTGAGATATTTTTTTAATGATTCAAACTATTCATATTTTAAAATGCTATTTTTAGCATCGTTTGAGTAAAAAACTCAAGTTATTTAGATATCGGCACAATAAAACTTTTTTCGAAAACCGAGAGCGACAGGTGCCACCTCTCACATAGCTCCGTCCCTGTTTTTCATATGGGGTAGGTCCACCCTACCAAAAATGAAAAGAGATATCATGAATGGGCATGTCGACATATTGGAGGAGAAGTCCATGGAATTGATGTACTGACCATTTAATACCAGTATTTTGCACTTAGGATGTCTTCATAATGTGCTCATTATTTTTGCACCAGCAGTCATCTGCCATTTCGATTGAATTCCAACTCTGCCCCCAAGGTTCAGAAACTAGATCTCTTTTTCTTTATTATTATTTTTTTTTTGAAAAGATCATCGATCTCTTTTCCTTTGAGCACAAAGATTAGTATATTTACCAACCAATAACCAAAATCTCCCTCCCTACTTTTTTATTTTGTTTTGAATAACCTCATCAAATCTCGCCGCTCGAGGATCGTGAAATTACAAATTAGACAAATCTCTAGTGACTCCAAACTTTGGAACGTTTGGCCTTTTTGTAATATAATGTTGGGACCTCTTCACTCATTGGTAATTGGTTTTATGTTGGATATAAAGTTTCCCCACACACTCGTGCTACTTCCATTCAATCTTTTTTTTATTTTTTATTTTAATACCTGCTGTTCAAGTTAATTGTGCATAAAAAAATTTGAGAAATCCTAACTCTGCGAATTCTAAAAGATTACATGTCGGCAACTATAGGGATGATTCTTCAAATTTTATTCTTTTCAAAGCCAAGGCTACTTTAGGAATTACACGTTTATGCTATTGTGGCTTTATAGTTGTACAAATACAACTAACTTAATAATGTCAAAGCTTTTGTCACACCAAGAACACCAAACCAGCAAACGCAAAAAAGAGAGGAAGAAATGCCAATAGTTGAAGATGCAATTCAAGTACTGTTGAGTGTAATCCTGAGAAAGAGCATAAGCATCTTCTGTGAAGTTGCTTATTTGTTGCTGGGCATAGTTTCGATATCAAACTCGATAATCCGATTTTCGAGCTTGTTTGTTCGCCGTCCTAACGTGGTTTATTCCAGTCAGTACTCCTCCATGTCGTCGGTGTTTGCTCGCCGTGACCGGTAGTTCGATACCACATCTATGTTGAGATCAAGATTTGTGTTGGGTAAGTTTTGCTTTATAAATTTTGGTATGAGTTAACAACAACAGTTGAGTTTGCACTGTTATGTTTCGGCAAATTGTATTATTGTTTCATCTTTAGACCTTGATTGTTGCTAAATTTCCGATTTGCCCAGATTCTTTCTCACTCTGTATGAGGAGTGGTAAACGAGCCGAGCATTGGATTGTAATTTGAGAAAACCGATCTCAAGCAAGCTTTAATCGAAATCCCTAAAATGAGCAAGCACGGGCTCGAACTCGTGTAGCTTAACTACGCTTATCAGTTCCTCCAATTTTTTAGTTGTGTTGTATGTTGAAAATTGAAAACAGGAAATGCCTACATTTTGCATGTGTGTGAGATTTTCCTCTGTTACCATGAAACTAGGTATGAGTTTACAACTATAGTTGACCATTAGTAGAAAATTCTAAAGTCGAATTTTTTTAATTTTTTTATTTATTGAATTAACTCTATTAGTAGTTTAATTTAGTATAAAAATAAATAAAAAATTATATGAGGAAGTATTTTTATTTTCTGATGCGAAGGATATTGCAAAGCAACTCAACAAGCCAAAAAACCAATGATGTAAAATTCTAAAGTATAAAAAAATTTCATTTTTTTTTATCGTAAAGATCTCTATTAGTAGTTTAATTGGGCACAAAAATAAATAAAAATTTATATGCGGAAGTAATTTATTTTATGATCCGAACGATATTGCAAAGCAACTCAACAAGCCAACAATGTAAAATATTAAAGTATAAATTTTTTTAATTTTTTTTGTATCAAATTAAAGATCTATATCAGTATTATAATTTGGTACGAACAAAAATTTAAAATTATGCGCGGAAGTACTTTATTTTTTATCCGAAGGAGTTTCTCGACATGTGCAGCAAATAAAATTGTAAAATATAAAAAAATTCATTTTTTTATCGAATTAAAGATCTCTATTAGTAGTTTAATTTGGTAGAAAAAAAAAAAAAATATATGCGGAAATACTTTATTTTCTGATCTGAAGGATATTGTAAAGTAACTCAACAAGCCAACAAGGTAAAATTCTAAAGTAAAAAAAAAAAATTCAATTTTTTTTTTATCGAATTAAAGATCTCTATTAGTAGTATAATTTGGTGCAAACAAAAATTTAAAATTATGTGCGGAAATACTTTATTTTTTGATCCGAAGGAATTTCTTGAAATGTGCAATAAAGACAATTGGGGACTAAAGAGCAAAAAAATAAAGCTTGGGAGGTAAATATGGAAAATGAGAAAAATCGCTTTAAAAGACAGGACTGCCCATGATAAAAACTTAAAATAACAATCAGGACAATTGTCAATGTCTACGATTGAAGGATAAAATCGGAAAAATTGGCAAAGAAGTTGTAAGCCATTGAATTGGCTATTGTCTGTATATTGGCCTTTTGGTCATGAAATAATCAAGTACTCCAGTATCTCTTCAAAATGAGTCTAGGTACAAATGGTTTTGCAATAGGAACGCCAACCATTTTTGGGCTCAAAGAAAGTTCATTTATGCAGGACCAGATAAGGGCCGGCTCACGGGTTTTTAATCTAAAAATTGTGCTTAAGAGTAAACATAATTGTGCGAGTACGAAGCTCGCCGCCGGAGATCGTTGACGGGCGACTGTGGGCACGGCCGGACGGGACGGAGACGGTGCCCTATGCCCATTGCGTTTGCTCGCATGAGACGGACAAAGCGTCGAAGTCGAAGTTTGGGGATTGGCCGATTGGGGTAAATCGTAATTAGTAGTACTCCTAAATTGGGCCTTTTTATTTTAGTTGCCTTTTTATTTTATAGTGGGTCTTATATTTGGGCCTTGAGGCCTAATGGATCAATTGTAAAAGTTAATTTGTTGTGTACTTTATTTTGGGCCTTTAGGCAGAATTGACTTTTTTGTTTAGGCTCTTTTAAAATTAGATTGGACATTTTTTGTTTTTCCTATTGAGCTATAAAAACCCCTACTCAAATCTAATAGTAAATTTTTTGAGAGTGTCCCTATTTTTTTTGGTTTTTTAGATGCCCAAAGCCCAGACCTCTTAGGCCTTAGGGTTGGGTCGGCCATGGACCAGATGCTTCTAAAACCAGACACTCTGTTTGTGAGTACGCAAGCGTTTGTTATGAAACAACTACTGAAACTCGAAAAGGAGAAACCGAAGGCCAAAGGGGAAGGGAGACAACGAGGTGTTGACTTCCTTATAATGGAAAAAATTAGAATATCAATACAACTTATTGAAACATCAACATTTCATGCAATTAAACCACCAAATCCGTCGAATAACATATATGCAAGAAAGTTCGATGCTTTAACTTCATGGGTAGCTTCACATCTTTGACATTGTGTAGTCCATAACATCGACGAGGAAATCTGCAAGCGGAGGAAACATATAGAAATCATGAAAACCCAAGTTTGAAGAGTTATGGCAAAACAGATGCAAATGTTGCGAATGGCACGAGTCATAGTTGTTTCGAGAGGTGTAAGAACCAACCTGCATCTTCTTTGGTGAAGCAGAGTGGAGGTGTGATACGGAAAACATTTCCGAAAAACCCACCTTTGCCAATTAGCACTCCCATTTCTGTAATAGGATGGAGGTAACATTATTAGGTACGAATGGTTGAATAAGAGTAACGAAAAAGAAGGATAGAGAAAAAGGTTTTTGCCTCTCATCTGGTCCATCACGTGCAGAGTTTCGACTTTTGCAGGAGTTTTCAGCTGGCGATCGGTGACAAGTTCAACTCCAAGCATCAATCCTCTTCCCCTTACATCTCCAATAACTAGAGATTCCAAATACAATAGAAAAAGATAAAATGCATTGAGTAGGAAATATTGGACTTGATCTGGACTCACGGTACATTTGAAATTCACGATATTAATGATGTGCACAAAATGATGTTGCTGAATACTATAGGGAAAGAAACCTTACTTTCACGCTTATCCTTGAGAGAATTGAGGCGCTCCTTCAGGTAGGATCCAACAACGTGAGCATTTTCTTGAAGGTTTTCTTTCTCGATTACTTTGAGAACAGCATGTCCTGCAGCAGTACACACAGGGTTCCCTCCAAACGTGTTGAAATAATTGCGACGAGTCAAGACCTCTGCGATCGCAGGAGTGGTTACAACAGCACCAAGAGGAATGCCATTGCCAATGCCCTATATGTATCACAGCAGCCAACTAGTCAAGACAAAAGAAAAACCTCCAAAATTTGATGTCCAATGAAGCGGGATTTCACAAAATTTGAGATCATTTATCGATGTCCGAGGTTTCGATCAACTTAGGCTGGCTAAACTTAGCCAACAAGAATTGTGGAAGTAAGAGAAAAAAACTTGAGAGATGATACTCGAACCAGAGGTGAGGTCCTTTTTTCTAGTGCAACTACGGAAGGTGCTGCCCTCTTTTTTGCTAAAAAAACAATGAAATTGGGAATCTATGCATCTTCTCTACCGATTAGATTACCATCATTGTAACTTGCAGTGTCAGTCATCCTACTCTCAAAAACTTGTACAGAGAAAAATTAGAGCTGTCTTTCCGAAATTTGACCTTGGTAGCGAAAGATATCCAGATGTTAGGGAAAGAGTCTGAAACCACATTGTTAGCAAAAGAGATGCGTGTAAGATCTTTCTATTTTCCATGCAATGGAAACAAGTCCATCAGTAACCCAAACCAAAACAAACTAAGGCCTGTCTCCCAATCAATAGGAGTCGGCTGCTTGAGCCCCTAAAAACAAGGTGATTGGACAAAAGAAAGAACTTGTAGCCTGGTACCATAAGCGGAAAAGGACATGACTTGGGGCGGAAAATGGGCAGGTGACATCATTATTGCTCCAGCTTAATTAGCCTGTTTTCTGGTTGGGTACAGAATTTTGGGTCTTAGTTTGGCAACCTAAAGGCTGGATTTGGCGGGCTATTTAGATACTGAAATGGGAGATGGATGCTGGGGTACTATGGGAAGCTCACAAATGAATCCACCCTGAAGCAGAATTATGGGCAATCTATAGAGGTCTGACGATCATATTAGAGAAAACATGGCAAATGTCACCATTGAATCAGACTCTAGTTTGGCAGTGAAGTTGATTAACGAAGCAAATGCTGGGAATCATGCTCAAGGAAATGTTATCAGAGATGCCAATGCACTCCTCACTCGAATGGATGGTAATCTTGTCCGCATTTACAGAGGAGCCAACGAATGCGCGGATCATCAAGCGCGCATAGGAGCTGAAAAAGATGAAGTCTTAATCTTAGTTAATGATATGCCCATTTCCATTAGGGAGTTTATGATTAGGGACAACCTAAATATTAGGCAAGTGTTAGATTAATCTAGTAGTTATAATGGTCTGTACTATAGCATACTATATGCCCGGACCGCTGTTGGGTGACTTTATTTCTGCCTAGTTAATGTTAAATTTCCAAAGTACAAAAAAAAAAAAAAAAAAAAAAAATCGGAATTTAGGGTCTTTCTTCTGTGAGAAACAAAGGTTGGAGAACAAAAGTATTCTTAGAGCAGATTGCAAAGTATCAACAACACGGTACATCATTCATATGGAGTACGGGGACATATTTTACTGAATATCTGGTTAAAAAATTAAAAAGGAAATGACAGAAAAGTTTACCTTTGCCATTGTCACTATGTCAGGCACAACGCCATGGGACTCAAACCCCCAGAAATGGCTGCCTATGCGAGCAAAGCCACTCTGAACCTCATCAGCAATGCAAAGGCCTCCTGCTTTCCTAATACTGCTGTAGGCAGCAGGCAAATAACCCGGGGCTAATTCGATAATCCCACCCACTCCCTGCCGTGTTAGGAGCAGCTTATAAACAGAGCAACTAAAAAGGTTGTATTGATCGGAATAGCTATAAGAAACAACACACGCAATTCATCTAAATGATGCTTACCTGAATGGCTTCAGACATGAACCCGGCAATGTGCCCTGAAGTTCCATAAGTAATGAGTTCTTCGACATCGTTTGCATACATTTTCCCATCTGAACCAAATACACCTCTATACGGGTCTGGGTTAAGGGCATGGTGAACTCCACTCTGTTTTCCAAACCAAAAGGAATGAAAGTAATTAAGAAAGTTGTTTAACTTACAAAATTTGGTGAAATCGATGATGTACAGAAAGAATGCATGCCGAATGTGGTAAAATAGCAATTTTCTTGACCTCAGTGTGCTAACTGCAAATACTAACACAGACTTGGAACGTAAAGATAAAGAGGTGCTAATTAACACAATAATGCAATCAAAAGAGGAGTAATAAACTAATTTACCCCACGTGTCCCCTTCCGTGTCCCCCAGCCATGTACCCCACGTGTCCCCGTCAAAAAATTCAAAAAAATTGGGGTCAATCTGTAATTTTTTAATTTTCAGGGGTCAAATTGTAATTTTTTTTAAATTTTTTGGGGTCAAACTGTAATTATAAATCTTTAAATTTTAAAGTTTTTTTTTAATTTTTTTATAATATATATATATATATATATACAAAAAACTTCCAATCCAAACTCCCGGATTTTATTTCGTCCGGACCTCCACCTTCCAAAATTTTTTTTGAAAATCCGAACCGTTAGATGTCTTTAAAACGTGATTTTAAGGTCCAACGAGAAGATTTGGCAAAAAAAAATACCCGGAAGGGCTTGATCGGGGCAGTTTTTCATAAAACTGTTTTTATAGCGTTTTTGTGAAAAACTGCCCCGATCAAGCCCTTCCGGGTATTTTTTTTTGCCAAATCTTCGCGTTGGACCTTAAAATCACGTTTTAAACACATCTAACGGTTCGGATTTTCAAAAAAATATTGGGAAGGTGGAGGTCCGGACGTTAGGTCCGTAAAAAGGGGTTTGGATGTGAAGGGGTTCCATATATATATATATATATATATTGCCGTGTTCCCTGCTGTGTCTGTGTCCCTTTTTTCAAAATTGCCGTATCCGTGTCCGTGCTACATAGCTTGATATCCTTTAAAAAAAAAAAATCATTTTAACCCCCGCTGTATCCTGAAACGTATCCTACAGTATCCTTCACATAAATTAAAAACATTTAGTATTTTAAATACAGGATACTTATTTGTCGTATCTGATGCGTATTGGGGCGTATCGGTATTCGATACCCATACACAACTACTTTCGGAATATCAGTGATTCATAGCTCCATGCAAAAGGGGTGAATCCCCGCCCCTAAATTTTTTAGAGATAGTTACGGCTAAAATATTGAAGTATCCTTCCCAAACCACTGTGACAGATAATTTGGTTTTTGTGTGGGCAAGTAGTGGTCAAGATCAAGTCCAATTCAGAAGTTGTTTCCTACTCCTGCAAGGCACTCTCCACAATGGAGTCACTCTCACACTATACTCTGTTAAGACCTCATCAGATTTGTCCTCTTCCTTTCCTCACATGGGAACCTGTCATGTCCCTATCTTTAGTAGTATAAAAAAGCATAAGTAGAAGCAGCTTTCTGAGGAGAAATCGGTAGGTGGAGATGCAGTTCCCTTCTTCGATTAATTTACCATTATCATCATTAGAGTAGGTTTGGAGGAAACGAAGTTGATCAACAAAGACAGGTCTTTTGGTCGCATTATCAAAACAAAACAGGATATCCTTACGCTTCTAATACTCCAAAGCGACTTTTGTACTTCACTACATAATATAATATTTCCTTATGTCTTCTTCTCTAATCCCTTTTGACCTTTTGTGGGCTGATAATAAGAGCCGTTTATCTCGTGAAATTTGTGGAGAATATCATTACAATAAAAAATGGGATTAATCAGATATCGATAGCTATGTGAAAAACACTTCCATTTTGTTGCGAGAAAAGATGCATGGTTGAAGTTTCAAACTATCCTTGCCCATCGTGGTTTCTCAAACAAATCTATTTGTTCATGTAGTTATCAATATTCAATCAATCTGACTTTTAACTTGAATGTCTCGATGAATACTCAGACATGAACAGTTTGGATTATTTTTGTGAATCCGGGATGGGCAACTGGAGGGGAGGCATCCACAACCACCTATTTTTTGATCCTTGGTCTACTTAAATTGGGAGTATACTTGGACAGCTACAGTAAAGCTAAGACTTTTGTCTACCATATCATACCTATGAAGAAATACTTTAACAAGAAAATACACATAATAGTAATCTATTTCAATCAACCTTCTGCAAACTGCAAACAACTTTTACCATAAACTCTCTATCCAAAAATCTGCCAAACAAAAGAGACCATTAAAAAAATCTTGATTCTGTAAGCTAATTTCCATACATGAACAACAAGAGAAATGATTTTAACACCAACATCAACATGCTAAACTCAACCAAAGGCCATTTGTGTAGGTTTAAGTAAGTACAGGTATCATTTTACCTGCACAATATTGAATTTCCAGTTGGACTGTGCAGTCGCCCCCATTGTCCCGGATGCATTCCCATGGTATGCATTTCTCAGTGATATGATGTCTTGGCACCCTGTGTACAACCGCGCAATCATCATTGCTAACTCATTCGCCTCGGTTCCACTATTTGTGAAAAACACCACCTAAAAAAAATCCGAAGAGTCACACTCAATCATACTGATCAGTAATTCCATCTAAACCGTCCAATAGTTAGAAATCCCGGAATATACCTTGAGATCACCAGGCATCTTGGAAGCAAGTGCCTCTGCGAAATCAGCGATAGCAGGGTTGAGGTACAGAATGGTGGAGTGCTGTAAGCGGTTTGTTTGGTTGACAATTGCCTTAACCACATCGGGGTGGCAGTGTCCGCAACACACCGTAGCAATCCCACCAAAAGCGTCCAGATATCGACGGCCAGTATCATCGTACAAGTACTGCATCTTCCCATCCACCACGTTCAGCTGTGATTGGTATCACAAACATTGTTCAATTAGTCTCATCATAACCAGAGCCTTCACAATAAAAATACATTCAAATATAAAATTATTTTTGTACAGATTTTTGATAGAAAATTGAGTTCTTTGTTGAGGATATGTTTGAAATGTTTAAAAGGTCTGTTTCAGGGAAAAAAAGAAAAAAAAAGAAGTCTTCTTTGGATGATTGTTCGTTCAATTTTTATTTAGGCAGTTCATCTTGAAAAAAATCCCATTTTTTTGGCTTTTATAGGGGACTTTCTTAAACTTGGTTAGTATTTTCTTTGCTTTTTTGTTTTGGCCAGAAATGTAAAAAAGTGAAGTATTTTAACCCAAAATTGAAAAAAATCGAATTGCTGATGAAAAAGCTGATTTTTGCCATTATACAAATAGAAAACAAAGGAACAATTCAATCAATTACAATCGTCATGTCTCCTGAAAATCTGGGAATCTCAAATAAATTAAATAATTTGATGTGACCTAAAAATCGATCTAAGCATGAAAATCAGAGTACATTATGTAAAATAACCATGATTTTTTTTGGTAAGTGTGGAAAAATCAATGGGCATTCCTTAAAATATATAAAACGTGATCATTTCGACAAACAATGACAGATCAAAGGGAACAAAAATAACATCGGTACCGACCCTTGTATGGGTTTATTTTGGGTCCTACCCAAATAATCCGACCTCCGTTTTATTCCGAATAAAATTTTAAAGTGCCCCATAAAAAATCTCCTTTTATTAAGATATTGATAGCCAAAAAAAAAAAAAATGCGTTCAATTATTTTTTTGATAAAAAAAAAAGAGACCAATTCGTTCAATTTTCGGTTTAGAATTTGCAAAATGTATATCTATAAAAAAAAGAACAGGATTTGATTAAGTGAGAGACGACTCACGGGTGTGTTGTTGTAGAAGTAGAACATCGAAGGGCTGAGAAACTTTTTGCGCTTCTGCAAGATCTCAGCGGCGGAGGGGCCGTTGTAGGGCGGAGGAACGTAGTCGAAGCGGGGCATTTTGGGAATCGGAGCCTCAATTTCGTGAGCAATGGCTTCTTTCTCGGCTACCAGAGATAAGCCGCGACAGAGACGGAGCAATTCTCTTGCCCGATTTTGCCCCTTCATCGCAAAACTCTGCATCGCCATTTTGATTATTACACCTCGATTCGTATATATATATATATGGATGTAAAACGTTTGAATGGAGTGGATAATTGTTTGATATGGGTTCGTTATTGTTTGCAACGTCCTCCCTCTCAAAAAATGCAGGATTGTGTTCAGAGAGAGAGAGAGAGAGAGAGAGAGAGAGGGGGGACGTTGAGATGCAAACCGAGGAGAGAGGTATTTATAGACGGAGATTCTCAATTAGAGAGAACAAGAGATCCGGTGACGTGTCACATGAGCTACGTAAACAACAATTGGTGTATTGTACACTCATATGAGTATATTGGAGACTAATTATTGTACCTTTTTATTTTTGCTAGGGTGAGCAAACTATCCGTCAAACCGCGAATCCAGTGCAAAACAATCCAAGCCGATGGATTCCGGTTTTAAAAAATTAAAATCCGTGATAAATGGTTAATTTTGCAATTACACATATCCGGTTTGGTTCGATTCGGGGAACGGTTTGGTTATCAGCTCAAACAAGAACCGAATCGAACCCGTTAGGTTATCTCACATCCCATACCATACTTGCACGACGGGAAATATTTTGCTTATGGTTCGGGAGAAAAAACCGGTTACAATTCGATCCTATAATGTGAGGTCGGGGTACATGGTAGCCATGGATCTTAAAGACAGTGGGTTTAGCGTGCAAAAAAGGGGACCTTCTAAGAATGCAGAAGCTATGGAAAAGCGATGGTGGCATTTGTGGAAACTTCGTATTCCAAATAAAATTCAACAATTTTTGTGGAAGTGTTTTCATGAAATCTTGCCTACAAGGAAGGTTCTTATTAGAAGGAAGGTTGATATAGAACCGATTTGCCCAGTTTGTAGATCAGATGAGGAGTTGACTAGATCTATCTTTTATCATAGTCTAACTGATTAACCAGTTTCATTAGTAAAATTGGTTTTAGTAACTTAATTATTTTATGTTAAATGATTAATTAACGCGTTTGAAAAGTCGGGGCTTTGTTCGGATAGCCTTCACAAAGCTTTTCAAAAATAAGCTTTTCAAACAACTTTAAAAAATTCTTTTCCAAGTCTGGCCCACTTTCTCTCCCCAAGTTTAGACCTAAACAGAGAAGAGCGAGAGAGAGGGAGAGCCTTCCACTAGCACAACCTATCCCACCGAAAATCCCGTTCCCCTTCCCCTTTCGTTTGAAGATGACGAAGATCGCCACCACCGGCGACGACCACCACACCACCATCGCGTACCACACCGACGAAGAAGAAGCTTCCAGTTCCGGCGAGGAGGCCTCAGTCTTCAACTCCAACAAGCTTCGAATCACGCGGACGAGGTTCGAACCATACACAATGAAGGTCCCTCTCTCTCTCTCTCTCTCTCTCTCTCTCTCTCTCCTCGTTTCAATTAGTTATGCACAAAAATTTGGGTTCAATTTCAGAAAACCTAGATTGAGTTGTTGGGGTTAAAAAAACCCTAATTCGAAAATTCTGGGTGATTCATTGCAGTGATGCTAGATTGAGTTGTTGGGGTTACAAAAAAAACCCTAATTCGGAAATTCTGGGTGATTCATTGTCGGGCAAAAAAAATTCATTTGCAGTGATGCTTTGATAATTTAATTTGTTAACTCTTAATTTGACAAAACTAGTTCCTGATACGTTAGCAGCAGTATAATTCCAAGCTTGCAGCATATGTAATTGTGTTTATGCAAGAGTACAACACAAGCTTGCAGCGGTATAATACAGTAATTAGGAAAATGAGCATATGTAATTGTGTTTATACGAAAATGAGCATATGTAATTGTGTTTATGCAAGAGTACAACACAAGATTGCAGCAGTATAATTCCAAGCTTCAAACAGACCTTGCAACAGCTAATGAGTCTCTTAAACGTGTTGGAAATGAGAAAGCAACCAAGTTCAGAATCTCACCACTTTTAGGAGTCATTATAATGCATTGCAGGACCAATTGACTTCCTCCAAAGTGAGTCATTTTAGTGCCTTTGATTTGTTTTCAGCCTATGTCATTTTTCCTTTGTTCTATTAGGCAAGAAACTGTGTTGTAGTTGACTGTTTCATTTTGAAATTTTCAATACTAGCCAAAGTTATGTATTAGATTTGTTGGTTTGCTGAAGGTTTACTTGTTGCTCATCAACTCTATGTGAAGCTATGTTCAATCTGATGTCATTTTGTGTTTGACTAGACTTTATGGTACATGGATCTTTCAATATGTTTTAAAATACCCATGTGGATCTTTCAATAGATTTTGGTATTTATATTGGTTGTATAACTTGCAGATTATGATATTTGGGTCATTCACAGAAGATGAACTCAAGTCCTTGCAGAGGCAACCCCCAAAGACTGATATTTGGGTCATGCTGGAGGCCTTTCTTGCAAGATTACAAGCGCCATCAATCATTGCCATGAGGATTTCAAGTCTTCTTCAATCGCAGCTCTTGCAAAGTATAACGAAGCAAACAATAATCCTGGGACATATTTTTAGGATTAGCTTACTGGAAAACAATTATTTTTTGATGTTTTGGTGTATCACTTGGTGTAAAGAATGAGAAGGCTTGTCTTGTACCTTGACTTGTATTCTGTAACTTTTTTTAAGGAAATTGAATGTTGTGCAGAAATGTATTAAGTTATTTAGTGAATGTTGTGCAGAAATATGACAATATCAGGCTTGAATCCTTCATGTTGCATCCAAACAATGGACCTCAAATCCTGTTCAAGCCATCCATTTGATGTTTCCTCTCCATTCAGCCATAGAAAACTGGATTAATCCAACAGATTGCATTGTCGTATGGTTATTAGTAGCTTAGTTTTTTGTTATGGCTTACGAGTTGACTGTCTAGTGAGACGCTAAGACGTCGGGTACACAAGAAAATGGGGGAAATGCTGCCCAAATTTTTCCGAAACTAGCACTCAAAACACAATTGCAGCACCCAAGACCTTTTTTCTGCAGTTACGCAAACAATTTCAGCAACCCAAAACCCAAAAATATGCACTTTTACATGAAATTTCAGCAAGCAAAACTCAGTTTATCATCCAAAAAAAGTTTTGCTGCACTGTTACAGCAGTTCAAAACATGGTTTTCTGCACTTGGTCTTATGCACTGCTATATCACAGTTTTCACACATTGAAATACGGAGACGGATACAGAATTTCTAAACAAAGGGAAGCGGACACGGATATGGATTAAGAAAAGGGACACGGACACGGTTACGGATTAACAAAAGGGACATAGACACGGATATGGATTAAGAAAAGGGACACGGACACGGTTACGGATTAACAAAAAGGACACGGACACGGATACGATATTTATAAACAAATGGACACGGATAAGGATTTGGAATTCTTTCTTTTTTAGTCCCACTTGGACAAATAAGTGAAGGGCAGGACTCATATGAACACAAACCAAACAGAATCATTTCATTTCTACTTGGCAACTAGTTACCTACAATAACCTCAGCTGCTCTGTAATGCCTAGTGGAAACAATTGACCTATGGTTCTGATAATCAAATGCAGTACTACCAAAATCAATCAGCTTAATGGCACTTGACTTTGGCAAGCACCTGAAATGTGTTTCATCTGAAGCCATCCTCTGTACCATTATCCAAAATAAGTTCATATGATATCACAACAGAGCCTAATACGCAACTATAAAATTGCACGATCTTCTGTATTGTGATAAAAGAAGGAAGCAATGGAAGAACTCCCAATAAGCTAACACTTGTCTTTTCTCCCCATGGAAACTGATTTAGATGTAATAGAAGTTAAATGGGACGAAACTTACAATTCTTAGTGCAAACTAAAAGGTCCGACGTAGTACTAATTAATGCGATCAAACACACAAATCCTACTAATAAAAATCAATATGCTTCCCACATTTCCATAGCTATTTGGTCCCGCCTATTCCCCATCATTTGCACACTCTGACGAGACGTGTTGACATGCTCTACTTGACCCGTGTCACCATCATCACCATCACTATCTCCCTCCCATTCGCCGTCTGAATCATAATCGTCAAAAAATTCATCTCTCCCGTGATGGATTATGATCATATTGTGAACAACACAACACGCCGTAACTATCGATGGCTGTTTTGCTGGGCTATAAGATGGCATTGACTTCAGTATTGGAAACCTCGCTTTCAACACCCCAATGCATCTTTCGATTACATTCCTCAATGACGAGTGCTTGTAGTTGAATAGCTCCATTGGCGATGCAAATACTGTATTAACCCCATTCCATTCGTCCCTGTGATATCTTTGTCCTTTATATGGAGCCAGATATCCTAGCATATTGGTGTATGCAGAATCGACGACATAGTACTTATCTGAAACCATAAATAAAACGAGTGAGTATAGTATAATTCCTAAGGAGAAAAGGAAACAATGTTTAGACATTAACGAAATGTTTAGGTTTACTTACTAACTGGTGGGTGTGGGAACATAAAGTCAGGATTTGTCACTGCTGCTAAGAAAACACGACCGTCGTGAGCGCTACCTTCCCAACCTGGATACACAAATGTGAACTTCATGTCGAATGAACACACAACCATTACATTCTGTGTTTTCGTGCCTTTTCTTCCACGAAACGCAGTTTCCATTTCATTCGGTACCACAGCTTGTATGTGGGTTCCATCTATCGCACCAACACAATCCTATAAAAATGGTAAAAGACCCAAAATATAGTGTGAACACAACCATAACGTTAAGCATTCAAAGTGAGGAGGAAAAGATTGGCAGTACTAGCAAGGCTGAAAATCGAAGCAACTTACTTTGAACCATGGATAGTATCTCTCGTCGTGGAGAATTTCCGGAGGCGTTTCTTCAAGATTTGGTGGTTTAATTATGTAGGGTGCTAGACAGCAAAGAGCACGACGCATCAAGTTGAAGTGGTCGCTTATAGTAGATGTAGAATGCTGGAACTTGTCAGCGGCAAGTCTATGACGTTCACTGTGTCCGCAAATGTACAAGAACATAGCCAAAGACTCTTCGACAGATACCTTCTTATGATCCCATTCAATCTGGCCTCTTTGAATTAGCTCTTTCACCAAGGCTCTAAATGTATGTTTGTCCACACGTAGAACATCCTTTATTGTACGGGGATGTCCTTTCAACAAGAATGTGACATATTCTTGACCGGACATTTTAGAAGTTCGTTGAGGCATTTTTCCGTTCTCCTCCAACATTTCTAGTGCTTCGAGGTCCATGAAATCGTCCTCGTCACTACTAAGAACGCCAGGAAATTCGTGCCCTGGAATTTCGTTTGATGACATGCTGATTTTTCTTCGTCCTTTGCCAATTTGTTTCTGAAAAAAAAAATCATTGACAAATGTTTGGTTATTGGGGAAAACAAAAATGAAGCAAAGCATGATTTTTATTGCCAAATTCATATTTATTTACTCGTTTCCTTAGCCAACTCAACTAAAAAGAAAAAGAAAAAAAAAAAGCACACATTTATGCTATGCTATCCCACAAAGAGGCTGCCATCCAAGCCCTCCGTCTCTTCCTCCAACCCAGAGGTAGAAAGAACCCGTCAAATCAGCAATGACTTCCACCTATTTTTCCATGGATTATTGTCCTATTCAACACATCATCAACGCATCAGTTTTCTTGACATTCCTCCAAGAGGTAATGTAGGACCTAATATCAGAGTATAGTAGCCATGATCCTCCAAAGTGTTGTGTTACCAAGGTTATACTTGGATTTATAATCCTATGGATATTAAATGCTAGATCAGAAACATTCCGAATAAACACAGGAGATGTGATGCCCATAGGTTTACATCTAATTTCGTAGATAGACAAAAACATTGCATCTACATGTAGAGGTTAATACACAAACACAAGAAAGACCTTTGCCAAGCCATGCTGCTGATCCTGCTACAACCTCAGCTGTAATAAAACAAAGCCATTGCCACATGAAATAAAGTCACATCTTCAAATAAACATCATATATAGGAAGGGAGATATTAACCAGGTCATCTTTCTCCAAAGGTTCCTGATCAATTATGTCACAGGGGTACATACACGTATAAACAACCATACATAAGGTTCAGCAACTGTGATCAGAATGAACCCTAGGTTTGACTGTCGGACTGTCATTCATTACACATGACATAAAAAAGAGCTTAAAGAGGAAATCGATTAAGAAATATTCAGTTCTATGAGATAAGCAAATGACGAGCATACAAAATATATTATCCAGTACTCACATGAGTTCATTTCTAACTCTTAATTCTTATACTATTAGCATTTAGCACATAGACAAGGCAAAGTCAAACACAAAGCACTACTAACACAGATTTTTTGTTCCACTGCCCAAAACAACCCAACAGAATGGAGGAATAGAGATCAAAGTAAAAAAAAAAAAAGGGGAGGCCTACACGATACGAACAAACAAAACCAGCTTAAAGCATCACAGGTTATTTCCCCAACATTCAACACAGAGTTAAAGCTGTTTGAGCAATTATTCTAATCCACGCACGTACTTTATATGAATCAAAAAACAAGAAGACAGAATTCGATGAGACAAAATGAAACGCTTCATACAACCAAAGCAGATTCAAAGCTGTAGATCCAGAACCAAGAAGTTACTACTACAAGTACTGCACCAGATTCGCATAAAGTACCATACAACCAAAGTTTGATCATCACAAATCATTACAAATTACTACTCCAAATCAAGTTGAACAGAAATATTACATATAGGTAACTACTACAAAGTTAGTACATATGAAGTTTTCGTTCATAAATTAGACCTCCCATTGTCTCCATGTTACACCCCATCCACCAACACCATTTTTTGCCCCAACCATGTCAGTCATGTTAATCGGTTCACCCAACCAATCCTCTGATCCGGCTCTAGCTTCATGAACCCTTGCCTCACCACAGGTAAACCTTCGACAAGTTTGTTAAAGGCCTTATAATACTGATCCTCGTCTACCCAAGCTCGTATTTCGTTAAGGGCATCAACACAAGTGTCGATAGAAACATCCTGGAGCCGTGCGTTTAGTAGCGAGTCAAAGTACTCTGCTTTTTTTTTCTGTGCGAGTGCCAAACTACCATATGCTTCATCTCTGTGGTCAATCTTGACGGACTTACTACTAGTTCCACCGCTTCCCTCTGACTTTCTCTTCCCTCGCGAATCCATTGACATAACATCAGCCTTTCGTATGGACTTTCCTTCCCTCATCATTGCACGCTCACCTTCTACCGTGGGACCCCCTAGGGTGCTGGGATATTGGGCGAATGCACCCGTGGCCAACGAGCCTTCTAAAAGCTCTTGCAATAGATCAAAATGGTCAAGGCCTTTGCGACGAAATTTCGCGGCATCCTTATGTCCCTACAAGGAATGGAAGTGGACGAAATTAGACTATTGTAAAGGCCAAGGATGGCAGCAAACGTAATGTAGTTAATGGTTCACTAAGGTGGATATACCTGCACATACTCTTGCCACACATGTTCTGGTGCAGTGACAGTCTGTGTTGCCTCGTCCCAACCCAATCCAGTTTTTCTCAACCGGAGGACCTCGAAGACCCTATATTCGTGTTTTAAATGAGTGAATTTTTCTTTCAACTGTTGTAGGCTATAACCAATTCTGTTTGTCCTCTTCTCAAACTCTGCATGAATGGCCGCCCATTGGTGCTTATTGAAAGTCCGGTTTGTTTTTGAGTTAGTTGCTCCTTCTTTCCTAGCCTCATCAAGCATTACTTCGATGAATGTTTGCGTGATTGGATAAGTCCACAGATCAGAAATGATTTGTGTAGGTTCCATTTTAGGCTGACATGTGGGAAACAAATATAAACACAGGTTACACATAACAACAATTTGTCCTTTGCATCCAAACTCATGAAATTAGGATATATATGCAGCCACTTCTACGGGAAAATTGAAAGACAAAGACAGTACAACCCCAATAAAAACAATAGAGACATGTAGACATACCGCTTGAACGTTGTTTTCACCCACAACGGAGTTTGCTGAGGAGGTGGGAGAAGTGTGTTGTTTCCTCTTTTTCGTAGGAGTTGTCAGTTGTTTCTTTGTCAAAGTTGTCGGTTGTTTCTTCACTGGTGAAGGGCCTTGGGCTGATAATGCAAGAATGAATGTTCAACAAGTAGAAAAGTACAAGCATGGTAGGTCTAACATGTTTGCTATCTAACTCCTACAAAAACATAAACTAGGGACTTTTTTTACCCCTTTTTCTGAAAGATTTTTAAGCAAAAACAGACCCACAAGAGACATCATCAAGCCATCTAATCAGTGCAGCTGAAACCCTAACTCAAATCAGCAAACAAACCACTACAGAAACAGAGAAGCGAAGGTTCATTGCAAAAAATGGTCTTAAAATATGTAAGGGATGATTTATGCGTACAATGTGGTTAAAAACTCAAAATAGATTCTACTGACAAAGGGAGAAAATTAACAAAAAAATTACATGTACATTTCAGTCATGCATACCTCTATTTCTTCTAATTTTCGTTGCTCTCAGAACCCACTTCCCACACCTTACGGAATCCGTGGTGTCCTCCGTTTTGGATGTTAATTTTGGACATGGTTTAGCCAAACTCATCCATCTGTGCATTTTATAGGACAAGAAAGAGTCCTCCTCGCGTAGGCTGTGTTCAACGTAGGCTGTGATGGGCTCGAATTAGGGCACAGAGATTCGGCTGTGAG
Organism: Vaccinium vitis-idaea; assembly: GCA_963854785.1. Lineage (NCBI taxonomy): Eukaryota > Viridiplantae > Streptophyta > Magnoliopsida > Ericales > Ericaceae > Vaccinium > Vaccinium vitis-idaea. The sequence goes on along the minus strand of OY978225.1, from coordinate 1,137,829 downwards.
AGGCTGTCTGAACATGTGAGATTCGGAGAGAGAGAGGGATAGATTTGCGTCGAACCAGTGAGATTCGCGGAGAGAGAGAGAGAGAGAGAGCTGTGGCGATGGAGAAAGACAGAGACAGATTCGCTGAGAATCTCAGAGCGTGAGTTGTTCTGAAAAAAGATGGAGAAAAGAGTGGGTCGTTGAGAAGAGTAATGAAGGAGAAAAGAGTAATGAAGGAGAAGAGGAAAGTAAACGTTAGAAATGGGACCCACAAGTACTGCTACAGTATGTATTCGATCACAATAACCTTTTTTAGAACAAAAAATTTATACTCCAGTACATATCCGAACAAGGCCCGGGGCGTTACAGAATATTCTCTCCTAATAATAAATGTATCCCCTCTAGATCACATTTGTTGGATAGAATAATCATGTTGAGCATTTAGTGTATTTAAGTTGAGGTTATAATTATGTTTCATGTTGTTTGGCACGGACATCCACCAGTAATAAAAGATAGTAGAGTAAATTACAAAGTAGACTAGATTCCTTCAAATCTCTTACTAATCTTTTCCTAATAAGTTTTTTTTGATAAAGAATCTCGCCAGTGACACTTAAAAATCAAAGTGATTTGACATCAAATTAAATATATGTATAGATTACACAGAACTTGTAGAGGAAGGTTAAATTAGGTAGAGCAACTAATTATTGTTAGGATGAAATCTTAATATCTTGGCAAAAAAATTGATCCAAGATTTTTGGATTATTGAAGTTCAATAATCTAACTAGTTTGGCTTAAAAATAAGACCTTGTCAAATAATTCTCTGTACTAATAAGTCAAAAAGCCAAAACAGATGGCTTATCCGTGGAAATGACTGTTTAATCCAATAAGCCAATTAATAAGACAAGCTTATTATTATTATTTTTTTGCCTAAACACCATCAATCTTAGCTAGGATCCATGTATCTATCTATCTATATATATCTTCTATATTAAGCAAAATGATGGATCAATGAGAAGGAACGTGAATGTGCCATGTGGAATCATTTGATAGGGTTCTCCTCATCATCAAAAGTTTAAATTAATAAACGACTTTGATCGTTTGTGTGAGACCCTGAAGTGGGCGCCGCTGTTGGTTCAATGATCGAAGACGTCCATCGCGTAGAGCATGTCGAGTACTACAAGTGAACCAAAAATCAACTCGATCGGATATCGTTAAGTGCGTGATCGGAACACATATAACTTGAAAAAAAATGGAACACAAATGACTGGAAACACAGGATGAAAACTATTGAGCCCATTTTTTTTCAAGATATTTGTGTTCCGATGACGCACTTAACGATATCCGATCGAGTTAATTTTTGGTACACTTGTAGTACTCGACGTGCTCTACGCAATGGACGTCTCCGATCATTGGGCCGACACCGGGGCGGCCGCGCCAAACACCGCACAGCACCGCCCCTCTGCCCAAGGGGAATGAGTGCACTTTACGAATGACAAGGATAGGAAAGCTACTTATTTGCAGACTTATTTATTTGTAATAGGGAGTAATTTCAAAGATGTGCCATGTCACGTTATTACTGAGTTTTATTTTTTATTATTTTTTCTTGAACAGGAGTTTTCCTTAAATAGATAAGATGTTTTGACAGAGACATCTGCAAATTACTTCATCCATCTCATAAAATTGGTCCCCTAGAAGATTACGTGCAATTTTCAAATTTAAAAATAATGTATCTCCGAAAATAATTTTTCGATTTTTTTGCACCGTTTAAAAGATCTCATAAAAAACTATCAAACAAGATTCATATTGCACAAAAAAAATTCAGTAAGTACATTATTTTTAAGCTTGAAAGTTACGCGTAATTTCGTAGGGGACTAACTTCACGGAAAAAAGGAAGTATAAATAACTACGTATTTGTTCTAAGAGTTAGGAACAGTGGTGTTACGTACCCACCATTTGTATGAGAGGATTGTGGACCTCTGGTCTGGTTAGCCCTAGTTCATTTGAAGGAAATTAAGGCTCAATGAGAACACCTGCCCTGACTAATTGTTTTTTTTTTGGGAAACCGGCTTACAATTAACCCTTCGATAAATTGCATCTTCAATCACTTTAGAGGGTGTTTGAGAGCCTCTTTTCAACTTCTCATTTTCACATTTTTGGGTTTTGGATGTTTAGGAGCTTTGGGCCAAAATAATTTCTAAGAAAATGAGTTTTCCATTTTTTACTTTAGAGAGGAGAAGTGAAAAAGAGGTGGGGAGGAGCTTTTTGATTTCTCATTTTTCACTTTTCTCATTTTCATTAACAAAAAGCCCCATAAAATGGATTCTGTACATATCTCCCAAACACTACTCCTGTTATAAAATGCATTCTGCACATTTCTCCCAAACACTCCTACCAAATTCAAAATACATTCTGACCATAATCCAAAAAGTTGAAAAGCCAAAACTTAAAAACGAAAAGCTGAAAATGAGGTTTCCAAACACCCCATTTGTATCTTGTTCGTCCCTTTGACTCTCTCTTTCAAACACAACAGCAACTCCAATCCATTGGTCTTTTGAGATGCCAAAATACGAAAGCAAAATTTGGCCAAAATCCTCATTTGACCACTACGTCAAATTACACTTTGTCCGATATTTAAAAGCCAGGAACGAGGTTCGATCTATTACTCTGTGCCCGTGTGTGCTCTAAATCACGTCACTAAGAAATCTGGCTTGTGTTTACCCGCGGCGAAGGCAAGAGATCGATGATCTGTCTTGGATGAATCTGTTGTGCGGAAGTGTTAACAAACACAGAAAACAAACAGATGCGATTATTGCTATGTAATTGAACAAACCAAAGAAGAGAGAGAGAGAGAGAGAGAGAGAGAGAGAGAGAGAGAGAGAGAGAGAGCAATCACAGAGAATACAAAGATTTTATGTGGTCCTGTAACGAATACCTACTCCACGGACAGTTAGATGATCAAAAGTTTCACTAATCAGAAAAAAACTGATGCCCAAAGTTGAGATTTCATAGAGCCTCTCTTGCCTCTCACAAAAAAAGCTGTTGTGTAAATAATACAACGTGCATCAAACCCTAAAAACAACTAAAATACGCGATTGTGCGTGTACCAACCGTCCAGACAGACTTGACCACCGTCCAGATGGTAAATCCAAATTGTTCAGAACTAAAATGGAGAAAAGACAGACCTCACTGGCCCGACTGTTCGAACGGCCCTTAAACTCGTCTGGACCGGAATTCCAGTAAGAGCTATCACGAATCATTGCTCTTCACCAATTATAAAAGACTTAATTTTTCAATTTCTTTTCACTCACCATTGAATTTGAAGGGTAATAAGTGGTTAACATCAAAGTCACTACCAATTGATTTTATCTGATTTTATTAGAGAGCATGTGGGTTTACCATTCGTAACTTTGGTTTTGAGAAAATAGCAAAATCAAACTAGTATTTCTGTTTCGGTTAAGCAAACCTCGTTGGATAGGTATGGAATTGAAGCACTTTTTTCGCATTTTGGTTCTTAAAAACTCAAATCTTGGATATTTCTTGTGTTGAGGTTGTTTTGATTTCAATTTAAGCTGGTATGTGTTTGCATCTATATAAGCTATGTTTTTGAAGATCTAACCTATGCATGGTCTTGGTTTGGAATTGAATTACTCTTTTAGGATTTTGGATCCCCAATATTGGGGTTTGCTATTGTCGCCGGAGTGGAGAAGGGAATCCTTTGGGGAGTGGAGAGGGGTTAAAGCTGTGTCCATAGAACTGGCCCTTTATTTGATAATTCAGGTATTCGGGTAGTTTATGCTGTCTTCATCAAATCTTGGGGACTATACTGTAATGAAGTTTAATTTATTTTGAAAGGGATGGGGACAATATCGTAATGAAGTTTAATTTATTTTGAAAGGGATAGTGTAATTGATGCGTTTAAAGCAATGTATGTAGACTCAAACTTGTGGCCGCATTCCACAAAAAAAATGTTAAATTTTAATTACACCTTGCTCATCAACTTGTTTCTATTAGGTAATACGGAGTATATGACAATCCTATGTAATGAAGTACAAAATGGGTTTCAACATCAACATTAGTTCATTAATTAGATGACTCATCAATATGCGCGCGGGAGGTTATTCGTGCTCCTAGAGCACTTATCGCGTAGTGCTCTAGGGGCCTTTTCACTGCACAGTTGTGTGACTCTAATGCATTAGTACGTAGATACCACACAAATGTGTGGTGGAAGACGCCCCTGAACCACCACGTGGCGGAGATTCTAAAGCAAATAATAATTTCTCCCAGTATGCTTTGCCTTGTAGGATTTCCACCTTTCTCTATCTTGAACCCTTCCTAAAACACAGTCTTGGTTCATAAACATTTAGTTATTATACAATTCACTCAGTTAGAAATGATGATCGTTGATGTTATTGTTTTCTCTGTTACCATTTGCCAATTTTTTTTCCTTGAAACAAATTTTCATAGTTATTGAAATTCGATGAGATATCGTTGTTAATTGAATCGTAAACCGCATATATACTGGTTATCGTAAGCTGGGTTTTGATTCTTGTATTTGTAGAGAAATTTGCCAAGAGATTGTAGTAATAAAAGTTAGAAATTCTTCATTACTTTCTTCCATTATTTTTGTGTAATGGAGAAGGATTATACCCATTATTTTCACTCTAGTTTTGGAAACAAATGGTCTGATTCTGAATATCCCAAGAAATATTCCAACTAATGGCCCCATTAAGTGGAGAAATATTCCGAGAAATACAAAAAAATAAAATAATATATATATATATATATATATATATATATATATATATATATATAGGGAGAGCTTCTCCTTCGGACCCTCCTGTTTCCGGACCTCCATGATCCAAAATTTTTTTGACGATCCAAGCCGTCCAATGTGTTCAGAAGGTGTTTTCAAGGGTCCACGCAAAAAAATCTTCAAAACAAAAGCCCTTCCCAGTATTTTTTTTTGAAGATTTTTCGCGTAGACCTTGGAAAACACCTTCTGGACACATTGGACGGCTCGGATTTTGTATATTCACAAGTAGGTATAACAAAAACAATTAACTAGTAGGTATAACAAAAAAATCAGTGCTCCGAAATAAAGTAGTTAACATCAAAGTCACTATAACTGATTTTATCAGAGAGGATGTGGGTTTGCCATTCAAAGCTTTGGTTTAAGAAAATAGCAAAATCAAACTAGTATTTGTGTTTCGGTTAAGCACTTTTTTCGCATTTTGGTTCTTAAAAACTCAAATCTAGGATATTTCTTGTGTTGAGATTGTTTTGATTTCAATTTAAGCTGGTATGTATTTGCATATATATATATATGGAAGGCGGTCTCCTAAGGGATCCCGCATACAAAATTTGGTGCGGGATTGGCCTTTTTTCAACTTTCTGGATCAAATTTTGACGATCCGAACCGCTCAATGTTTTTAAAATGCATTTTCCAAGGCCTTCGCGGGAAATCTTCAAAAAAAAAATACCCGGAAGGGCTTGATCCAAATAGTTTTCGAAATGGTTAAATTTAAAAACAGCTTTATCGAAAACTGTTTGGATCAAGCCCTTCCGGGTTTTTTTTTTTGAAGATTTCCCGCGAAGGCCTTGGAAAATGCATTTTAAAAACATTGAGCGGTTCGGATCGTCAAAATTTGATCCGGAAAGTTGAAAAAAGGCCAATCCCGCACCAAATTTTGTATGCGGGATCCCTTAGGAGACCGCCTTCCATATATATATAGGTAAAGCTTCTTATCCGGACTTTTTATTTCCGGACCTCATGATCCAAACATTTTTTTGACGATCCGATCCGTCCAATGTGTTCAAAAGGTGTTTTCAAGGGTCCACGCGGGAAATCTTCAAAAAAAAATACCGGGAAGGGCTTGATCCAAGCAGTTTTCGCAAAAACTATAAAAGACGGATCGGATCTTCCAAAAATAATTTGCAACACAAAAAAACCATTTTTTTCTTATTTCCGGGAGGTGTGGATTAGAAGTTTTCCGTATGTATATATATATATATATATACATTTTTCCACTTTCCGAATTGAATTTCGACAATCCGAACCGTTAGTGTTTTTAACAAAAACTGATCGGATGAAGCCCTTTCAGGTTTTTTTTTTTTTGACAAATCCTCGCGGTGGACCTTAAAAACACATTTTAAACACATCTAATGGTTCGGATAATCGAAATTTGGTCTGGATCCCGGATTGGAGGTTTTTTGATGTTTTGAAGGTTTTAAAACATGTTTTTGCATGATTCAAACCGTCCAATGTATTTAAAAAGTGTTTTCAAGGGTCCCCGCGAGAAATCGTGCAAACAAAATACCGGGAAGAGTTTGATCCGAGCAGTTTTTCACAAAAACTGCACATATACAGGTTTATGAAAAACTGCTTAGATCAAACCCTTCCCGGTATTTTTTTTGGATGATTTCTCGCGAAGACCCTTGAAAACACGTTTTAAACACATTGGACGGTTCAGATCATGAAAATTTGATCCGGAACTATGAGTCCTGGACTTAGGGATCCCGGATTAGATCCGGACTTTATATATATATATATATATGGAGCGCTTCCTATCCGGACTCCGGACTTCCGGACCTCCGTGATCCGAGCATTTTTTTGACGATCCGAACCGTCCAATGTGTTCAGAAGGTGTTTTCAAGGGTCCACGCGAGAAATCTTCAAAAAAAAATACCGAGAAGGGCTTGATCCAAGCAGTTTTTTGCAAAACTATAAATATACAGTTTTTGCAAAAAATTGCTTGGATCAAGCCCTTCTTGGTATTTTTTTTTGAAGATTTTTCGTGTGAACCCTTGAAAACACCTTCTGAACACATTGGACTGTTCAGATTTCCCCAAAACAATTTTTAATGTGAAAAAATTACATTTTTTCTTATTTACGGGAGGTCCTTACTAGAAAATTTGCATATATATATATATATAAAGAAGTTTCCTATGAGGGCTCCCTCACAAAAAAAAGTGTGGGAAAACAGTTGTGAACCATTGGATCGCGTGAAGGGCATAGGATCCAACGGATCACAACTGTTTTTCGGCACTTTTTTTGTGAGGGAGCCCTCACAGGAAACTTCTTATATATATATATATATATATATCAAACCTTAGCATCGTCTGGATTTGGAATTGAATCACTCTTTGAGGATTTTGGATCCCCAATATTGGGGTCTGCTATTGTCGCCGGAGTGGAGAGGGGAGTCCTTTGGCGAGTGGAGAGGGGTAAAAGTTGTGTCCATAAATTAAACTGGCCCCTTATTTGATAATTCAGGTATTCGGGTAGCTTATGTGCACTTCATCAAATCTTGGGGACCATATTGTAATGAAGTTTAATTTATTTTGAAAGGGATGGGGATGATATTGTAATGAAGTTTAATTTATTTTGAAAGGGATAGTGTAGTTGATACGTTTGTACTTTACCCCTAAAAAAAGCTCTAATGAATTGAGCTACGTTTAAAGAAATGTATATAGACTCAAACTTGTGGCCGCAGTTTATTGTTCCACCAAAAAATGTTAAAATTTAATAACTCTTAGCTCATCAACTTGTTTCTATTGGGTAATATATGACAATGCTAAGTAATGAAGTACAAAATGGGTTCCTTTAAAAAAAAAGAGTACAAAATGGGTTTCAACATCAACATTAGTTCATTAATTAGATGACTCATCAATATATGCGCGGGAGGTTATTAGTGCTCCAAGAGCACTTACTTAGTGCTCCAAGAGCACTTACTTAGTGCTCTAGGGGCCTCTTCACTGCACAGTTGTCTGGCTCTAACACATTAGTATGTAGATATCACACACAAGAGACCCCTAAAGCATCACGTGACAGTGCTTCTGAAGCAAAGAATAATTTCTCCCAGTATGCTTTGCCTTGTAGGATTTCCATCTTTCTCTATCTTGAACACTTCCTAAAACACAATCTTGGTTCATATATATTTTGTTACTCCCTCCGTCCGGATTTGTTAGTCCACAAACATACTTTTTCAAGTCCTAAAATGTTTGTCCATTTTCAAAAGTCAAAGCATAAAGTATGACAAATTTACTTTTTGTCCATTTTCTAAAACTTAAAATAACAACACAAAACTATTTTTTTTTAAAAATAATGTGTTAACATTTTTGAATTTTTTTTGCACTGTATTAAAGTTCTCAATGAGATTTATCAAACAAGATTCATATTGATAAAAAAATAATTTTTGCAACTACATTATTTTTTAGTTTAAAAATTGCACGTAATTTCGTAGTGGACTATCAAATTGGAATGGATGGAGTATTAAATGGAGGGATTGAGGATAAAATAGGAAATTAACAAACTCAAAATGTAATGGAAAAAAAGTTGGAATCCCCAAAACGGACCAACAAATCCGGACGGAGGGAGTATTATACAATTCACTCAGTTAGAAATGATGATCTTGATGTTATTGTTTTCTCTGTTACCATTTGCCAAATTCTTTTCCTTGAAACACATTTTCATGGTTATTGAAATTCGACGAGATATCGTTGTTTATTGAATCGAAAACCGCATTTTGATTCTTGTATTTGTAGAGAAATTTGCAAAGAGATAGTAGCAATAAAAGTGGGAAATTCTTCATTACTTTCTTCCATTATTTTTGTGTAATGGAGAAGGATTATAGCCATTATTTTCACTCTAGTTTTGGAAACAAAATGGTCCGATTTTGAACTTTTAAAATCCAATTCGGTTTATTGGGAGTTTTCATTTTATAGAGCTCGTCAAAAAGAGTAATTATTTGGAAAATTAAGTTCATTGGTGTCCTCTTTAAGTGATTGTACCCATTTATCTTGTAACAACGATTTTTCAGGAATCAGACAAATAAAAAAAAGTTAAAAAATAAAAATTGTAACCACAAAATTGTTTCCATAAGCTACATAGTGGAGTCAATTTCTTGGGGTTTCTTGTTTTGTTTTGTTTTGTTTTTTTTTAACTAACGGCAGGAAAAAACAGTTATAAGTTATATCAAACTAGAAATAGCCATACGTAGATAAAGAGATTCAAAATAAAGTCAACAATCACTATAAGACCAACCCAACTAATGGCCCCATTAAGTAGAGAAATAACCCAAGAAATATAAAGAAAATATATAACACCCACAAATAGGTAAGAGGATTCAAACCCCTAACCTTCTAACTCCAGCTGGTGCAATATTTTTTGTTGTACCAACTAGTTAATTGTCCTGAAGAAGATAATAATGCCAACAATATTTATGTTAATACCAAAATGTTACACAAGAGACTTGTACCTTGCATATGCTACAAGTTTTTTCTGAAATTTTTGGCACTATAAGTAATTGAAACATTAAGGTGGGCCACCCGGGTTCGTCAAGCAGAAGGTTGACCGCTAATAAGGAACTTACTTCCTCAAATTCACAGATTTGATTTCCAGCTTCAACATCAAACTCTTAGGTCACTGGAAGTTTTCATTAACTTTAGTGCTTTGAAATTTATTGATGTGCGTAAGTCTATTCGAACTCCCTATTATTAAAGCCTTTAATGAAAGTGGGGCTAAGAGGGTAACATCGAAACATCTCCTTGTTAATTCATAATCATAATGTTTTCCATCACAGGCTACAATTATTGGAAAGAGGCATATTCTATTCGAAAGTGTTTGGCCTGTACATGATTGCTAAGCACCCATGTCAAGTCCTTTGATTCAAGCAATTAGAAATTTAGAAAGCAAAGGTCATCATACATGGGAACTCAAGCTTTATTGCTATTGTGCTATGCCGAACTATTTTTTTTTATATTTTTTGGTCCGTCAGAAATTCATGCCGAACTTATTTTGCGTGCAAAGAATAGACAAAACCAGGCTAATTATATATCCTTCAGAGAACATTGACCTTGTGGGGTGGTATTTTATCTGGTTCCCCTCTAAATCTCCGATTCGGTTTTAGATGGAGCAACACCATCTTCAACCAAAGCCTACAAGAGAGAACTGTTAGTGCCTAGCCGGTCAGAGTTGCTTTGTTGCCTGATACAGTCTCAACCGGAGGAGAGGAAAGTACAGAGCTATGAGTGAGTTTTTTTTTACATTTATACATAAGTAGGAGACTGCCGAAGATGGTCGCACCTTGAGCTAAAACCTAGGGCCGGCACTGAACATTTATCGTGTGATATAATAATCTTTTTTCATATAAAAATTAAAAGAAACAGGATGGGATCGATGATAGGATTGGGTGAGCAATTAAACTACCAATATAAAATGGCAAAAAAAATTATATGATGAAATTAATTCCATCTTAATGAACTGATCTGGTAGTGATGAAAATCATTCGTGGCTTGAATTTTATAGTTAACTTTTTCTCATGTCTTATCTTGATTGGGCGATTGGGTGGATATTTTATAAGAGAGATGTTGGTGCTGATCCCTACATTTTAAAAGCAATCTAGAAGAGGCTTTTAGTATGTAAAACTTGTGGTTTGGTTAAGACTTTACCGAACATTTTGGTATTAATTACTAGCCTTTTGCAGAAGCGAAATAGCATCAAATTGTTATGTTATGCTCCCAACATCTCACCAGTTGTGTTTTGGATTGGTGCAGTTATTTAGAAACTCAGTAATCGGAGCATTGAAAACTTAACCGATGTAGATGTAAAACCTGACTTGTCTCATTTTACTTGTCGAATCTCCGCCCGAGTCAATCGGTTCACCTCATAAATGTATACCAATAACATTCATCTCGTGCATTCCTTTAATTTTCATAATATTTAACAAAATAGATCATGGTTGGGTGAGCAACCTACGGAACCTACAACAAAACGACAAATAAGTATTATATGATGAAATGTCATCTGAAAGAACTCTAGTGACGATAATCATGCGTGGCTTGAAAATTTAATATATATTTCTTCTCATGTCTTATCCTGAATTGGGGGTAACAGTGTTTATTGCATCAATTTTTATTTATTCTCCCACCAATGTCACACTCCCAAAAAGGGCAAGCACGAATCACAAGACCTCCACATGTAAAATGCACAACCTAAAAGGAAATAATAATAATAGTACCAATAGCCACGGAGTACTTAACGCGCGACGATCCAATAATATTTTTTATGTTTTTATTTTAAGCAAACTCAAAATCAAAATTGGTCTCAGGGTAGGGCTAAGTTTTCCAAAAGAAATTCACTCGGCTTTTTGGGTTTTGTTATATTCAAGTTTATTTTCACGTTTGTTAATTTTGCATAAATTTTCATAAATTTTTAGTTTTTCGATTCCTGTCATCGAGGCAAAAAAATAATTCACAAAAGTTTGACATAAAAGTGATAAACACGGAACTCTTTTGAATAAAGAAAGAACTCAAAAAGCAAAGTGACTGTTTTTTTTTTTTTTTGGGGAAAATTTAGCCTTACCAAGGCCCATATTAGTGCTTACGAAAGGGGCAAATCTCGAATTTTCATTTTTCAAATATTATTATGGGCCGCCAATTTCTCAATACATCTTTACGAAGGGTTGGCCCAATGGACAACCGTGTCTTATGTTATCCCATTGTCGAGTCCAATAATCGTGGCGGGCTGTTTCACACGGCCCAACCCATAACTGTAGACTTGTTCAATGAGGGCCCAACCCAAGGTATGGAACTTTAGGTCTAGTGGCAATGCTATACACCACAAATAAATTAAAAACTATGGGCTTTCACAGTTATGGTGCAGACTTGTTCAATGAGGGCCCAACCCAAGGTATGGAACTTTAGGTCAAGTGGCAATGCTATACACCACAAATTAATTAAAAACCTATGTACTAACGATCACATAACAAATGAACAAATGAAAAATTAGAGTTAATTAAATTTGGCTGCGAGATTGATGGAAGGCACGATAGGATGATGTCTGAAAATTGCGTGCCTTCATGAAAACGTTCACGGTTGAATAACGCTCCAAGATTAAATCAAGAAATCTGACAAGATGTCTACTTGTTAGATGATCGGTGGAAGACAGGGTGCCAGGACGCTCTCCACTTGCGCTTAAGGAAACTAATGTGTGGGAAAAAACCACAAAATAGAATACACCGGCCCTAGAATCCCCATCTATGAAGAGAGGATTTGGAAGCAGGGCAGGAGACAAATTTGGAGCTGGTTACATGGTGTGTGAAGTGGGATTGTTTTGTTGTGATGATTAAGTATGACACACATGTGAATATGTGGGTACGTTGTGATTTGTCATTGTTTGAATGGAGACAAAATATTTTGTTAGATTGATCACTCAGAATTTATACATGAATTAATGCGTCTATATACTTAATAACTGCACAGTGTGAGCATGTATTACTACAAACAACCCTGCTAGGGGTATATCACTCTTGTGTAAACAAATTGTACAACATTTGTGTGGGTCCCACACAACTGTCTGAGTCGTTTAGTTTGTTCAAAAAATTGTTTTGAAGGGTTTCTGCAAAAAATCAGCTCAGCCGGATATCGATAAGTGCTTGATCCATATGTTTTTTTTTTGGGGCCATACTCGAAATATTCTGAACAAATTGACAGGCTCAGAATATTTGTGAGGGACCTCAGAATAAGTCCCACACAAGTGTTGTACATTTGGTGTACACAAAAGTGTTGTACCCATTGCATTTTCCATTATTACAATGAAGTTCTTGCCGAATTCCATTTTCATGAAATGCTATAAGACATTCTTAATAACAAAAAGTTCTCCCACCGGCCACCGCCCTTAGATAAGTGTACCCTACAAAAAAACATGGAATTTTCAAAAAACAAAATAAAATACATCGAATTCTTCTCATCAAATGAAAAAACTCAATTCTATCTTTAATTTGGTGCACAGAAATTGAAAAAAAATATGCGCGTAAGTAATTATTTATTAATTAAAAAATTACACTTCTTTTCCTAAAGGACACTTAAATAAAGAATACTTAAATAGAAACGGAGGGAGTAAGTAAATTATTTTGTTGCACTGTCTTTATAGAATATGAAGTTGTGATAGCGTGTGGACCCATGAAATTGAGGTGTTTCGTTGGACGGTAACATCTCTCTCTCTTGGTTTAGTTGTTTTGGGAATTAGCTAGGGCTGCAATAATCTAGTTTTCGAGTAATGATTTATCTTGATATTTTCAGCATTTTCTCAGTTGGAATCTTTCATAGTGCTTGTATTGTCCAAGGAAATACATTATTTATAGTAAAAATTTGATTGCCAAGTGCGATGCTATACAGTTGTACATAGGTGGGAATTTATGACATGACATGATAACACGTCCCGAACTCAACACGAAGTTAGCGAGTGGATGACTATTTATAACACGAAACATGTATAGACACAATCAGAGAACACATTTAGCTTAACAGGTCGGATTAGTGTAGAGGGTTATCTGACACGAATTCGAATTGACACGACACTACAGTATGCCTAGTCCCGATGAAAATTTATGACACAAGACAATATCACGACTTGAAGTTAGTGGGTTAGAGTCGATTATTATGACACAAAACATGTATATGACACGATCCGAGAACACATTTAGCTTAACAAGTCAGGTTAGTGTTGAGGGTTATCTAACACGAATCGAAATTGACACGATACGAACCCGACATGACATGACACACGATGTGCGGCCTTACTGATACTGCATGGGGCTGTCTTTCTGTAAAATTCCACTACTCTTTTTATTTTTTTCGAGGACTCATGATGTCCGACTCAATTTACATGTACATTAGTTAAATTTTCGAAGACTAATCTCATCGTGCATTGACAAAGAGCCTGATTAAAGTCGGGGCATCCCTATGACTCTTGTCACGTCCTCGAAATTTAAAGGAAAATACATTAAGAAATTACACGTCGACGGTCAACAAATCCACGGTTCAAGTCAAAGTCCAAGTTCAAAGTCTAAAGTCAACATTAAGGAATATAATAGTCTATGGGTATCCAAACCCTAAATTGAGATACACGAGTGTTAAAGTGACTACAATTCCAAAGTCAAAAGATTTACTATGAATAAGTTACAAAATCATCTCTTCAAAATTTATAAACTCAAGATGATGAGGTAACTCCTCTTTAAGCTTTCAAAAGATGCGTGCAATCACTCCACGCATATCCAAGTCATGCGCTGTGCTGGGTACATGAAATTATTAGCGCGAGCTCACTAACCTAATAGAGAAACGTGTACCAAAACAAAATGCAATGAAATGTAGATGCTAGATGAGAAATGAGAATGAAAGCTGCGTATGATACCAAAGGGTTTACGGGAGTCCGATGAAATACACGTGAGTTTATAAATCCCTTGTTATCACCCAAATGTGTCTATAGGGATGACAATTTCACTCAAAATCAATGGATATCCAAACCAAACCAACCCTATCGGAGCGGTTTTTTATATTTTTTCCTACCCATGGGGTGGGTTTGGTTTTCAAAACATGATACCCAACGGGTTTGGATTTGGGTTTGGTCTCAGTAAGTATTCGGCCAAACCCAAACCCAAACCGATCCATATAATATTACTTATAGGATATATATATATATAAACATATTATATTTTATAGACATGTTATTTTTATTTTTCAATTCATAACTTTCAGTGACTTTTCATTTCATCTCCCTCCTTATTCCTCTCAAATCCCTTAAAAATCTCAAGAGTCTCTCTAGGAACCTCTTAAGAAAAGTTTTATTATTTAGCTATTTCCTATGATTATGTTGGAATTTAGATGTTTAATGGTAAAATCATATGGTATGTTACTTTTTTATTTTAATATATAATCTTTTTCCTTCATATGTTCATTAATGGAATGAATGTTAATGCGGGTTTGGTGCGGTTTGGATAAAATCCAAATCCATATGGTTTGGTTATGGTGCACTAAAATTCATACCCGTTGGATATCAGTTTGGATTTGGGTATAGATAAATGCTTTGGATTTGGGTATGGTAATCGCAAACCCGGACCAAACCGATCCACTGCCATCCCTATGTGTCTAATACGTTCTCGACACGTGTTCTTTCTCATAAGTATCCAACTCGTTCGATGTGCCGTGTCATCAATTTATTCAAGTTAAATATTTAGAAATTTCTCGCGACATGTCCATAGGACGGCCCGAGTATCATTCCGGGTTATCTTTCGACCCCATATAGTCTTCCTCTTGGCCAAGGCGTAATTCATCGCGACACGCCCATAGGAGGGCCCGAGTATCATTCTGGGCTACCTTTCGGTCCCGTATCACATGTTTCAAGTTCTCATTTCAATTCACGTTAGTTAGTTTCGCAATGGTGTCATCATGTCACTCGCACTTCGAATCGTCATTCAAATTCACACATTTCATCAATATCAACTAATTCACGCACATGAAGTGTATAACCGTGTAAGCGTCGCGTTAAAAATCAAACCAAGTCACCAACCATGCAAGGATAGGTTAGGAACGAGTCATTCAACAAGTTTTAAGGTCTAAGGAATGGTTATGCCAAGTACAAGCACGAACAAGCGACCAAAATTGAAGAAAACAAGTTTTGGGAAGTTGGATCGATCCACTCACAGTGCAAAATTTTGTGATCAGATCAATCCGGATTGATCCAACTTTAGGGTGGATCGATACACCATGTTCCAAAGGGAAATCAGAAGGTTTTGGATCGATCCAAACAACAAGTGGATCGATCCACTATGATTTAAAACACCATTAGAAGGTTTTGGATCGATCCAACTCAAAAGTGGATCGATTTAGAGGTCATTTCGAGCAGATTTTTGACAGAAAAACAAGGGGATTGCAATGTGCTCCAAACCAAACATATTTATGATAAAAAAAATCAACACCACAAGCTACAAGAGAGTATAGCAATGACCAGCTTACTTAGGAAATCAACCACAAACATAAATCAATCTCTAATAAACTCAATGCAAGGAGAAACATTGATTTTCAAGAAAATAAGAAGGATTGATCAAATATGAGTACCATCAATACATCAAACACCTCAAAACACTTAGTAATGGTAGAAATCTCCCTACCTGAAGATATAGAAGCTTGTGATCAAAGGATGAGCAAGAACCTTAACTTTCCCAAATGAGCTCTACCGAAAATACCACCTCCCGGAGTGAAACCAACGTATCCCAAGCTTCCAAACACGTGTGGGAGTCTAGTATTAGTGAGGGTTTTGAATGAATTTGAGTGAGGGAGTGAGATATTGTGTTGAAGTGGAAGAAAATGGAGAAGTGAAGAGAGAGAGAGAGAGAGAGAGAGAGAGAGAGAGAGAGAGAGAGAGAGGGACGTCTGATGATAGGGGGGAAGAAGTGTATGGCTCTCTCCTCTCTCTCTCTCTCACACACACACACATATCTATCAAATAATTACACTCCAAGTCCCTATAGTTGCTTGTGTCATGCAATATGGTCTCAAATCACTCATATCACCACTTAATCCATCATTTAAACATTTCAAACAATTTCTCACATTTTTCCAGCTTTATTTCCGAAAAACATTTAAAAAAACACGGGTCTTTACAACTCTCCTCTTTCTTAACAGGCAAGTGTACTATTAACTTTCTACGATCCGTTTAGTGCAGGTATTGTATATTCCATGCATAAAGTGTGTTGGGAGTTTATACGATGCATCAATCCCGCCATCGCTTCCGCTGCGCCGGCATGCACAAGGCCCAAACTTCTGAGGAATATTTATGGAGTCCATCACATTCGTTGGGCCCAATATACATTAAATGACCCATATCCACTTAAAAGGCTAAACTTTGTAAGTGGTGAGTCATCCAATTGTATAATAAGGTCTAACCCTTTTTCTATTTTTTCAATGTGGGACTTAACCTTCACACATGTTCTAACATAAAGAATATACCTTTTTTTCAAAAATTTCACTGTAAAAAAAACGTTAGTGACATTAACCCTTGAGTTGACAAAGTGATCTTGCTTTAAACTTAGGAGTTTGCTCCTACCTAAGGTCTCTAGCTTGATTTCCCTTGCCAACAAAACTCTTGAGGCCACTAGGGGTTACATCCGGCCTGGTCGTTACCTCCAAGACACCGGAATTAGTTGAGGCGCGAGCAAGCTAGCCCAAATATTCGGTTATAAAAGAAAAAAAGAAAACATAAAAAAGCTGGTGACATTTCTCATCATTTGCCATGTTTTTTTTTTGAGTTTCAATTGAAAGCAATTAATCGATTGGAACTTCGGTGGGTAACATATATAAAGGTAAAGTCTACATACGGTAATTAATGATTATGCTTTCTTATAAAAGGTTGAACTCTTCAAAATGAGCCAAAAAAGAAAGTGACAGAGGAAATATCAGATGAGGCTTTTGTTTTTTCTTTGTTTTTTCAAAATGGCAATAGCTTCACTGATAGGAAACATCATACAAGAGATAATCACTAAGAAGTAGCATTCATCCTTAATTAAAAGACTAGAAAGTCACAAAGGAGAATAACCTTCCTAGGCATAGACACCCACACCACTACTACCTCTCATAGCCAATCGCTGTCTCATTCACAATAGAAAACTCACACTGATAAAAAAGACCTTAACACTTGAAGCAGTGATATTCCGGCAAGCCAATTAATCTGATTCGTCATTGGAACACCACCACCACTGCCGTCTTCCTTTGTTAGAGAGCCATAACCACCAATATTGTCGGAATATGAATCGGCACCTCAATGATGAAAGAAAAGCCGAGAGCGAGAAAAAGAGGAGGTAACACGAAGAAACTCAAATTTGAGATTGAGAGAAAACCCTCGTTAAAAAGGACAAATTATTTAAAGCAAAAGAAGGCATAACAAGGAAAACACCCATCAGGGTTAAGTAAGCCCTCCTCGATCTCTTACCGCCGCATAAGGATTGTGAAAACCTTAAGAGGGAGGGAAGGGGATGAAAAAGAAGCGGCTAGGATTTGTTTACAGTAGGGGTGAACAAAAAACCGGCTGAACCGAACCGAGTACGAGAACCGAACCGAACCGGTTTTTTTTCTCGGTTTTTTTCATTTCCCGGTTCGGTTCGGTTCGTTGGAGTAAAAAAAATTTGATTCCGGTTCGGTTCTCGGTTTATGAAAATTTTGAGTGAACCGAACCGAACCGAACCGGTTTTATTATATCTATATATATTAAATATTTTAAAAATATAATAAATATATATACTCTTATTCCTAACCCTAAAAGCTGAAATCTGATTTTGGCACCGACACTCCTCTCTCTCTCTCTCTCTCTCTCTGGCACCGCCACTCCTCTCTCTCTCTCTCTCTCTCTCTCGTTTGGTCTGGTTCACCTTCGATCGGAAACCTCCGATCGGAAACCTCCGATCGAGTAGGGACGGCCGACGGTGGAAACATCAAGCTCTGGTTCACCGATGTTCGAACTTCAAGATCCATCTCTCTATCTCTCTCTCGATCTACGGGCGACGGTGGAAAATCGAGCAACAAGAAGAGCTGACAGACGGCGACGGTGGAAAATCGAAGCCCCGTCGACCACCATATCTGGCGCTCAAGCTCCGGTGGAAAATCGGTTTCGCCTCTCTCTCTCTCTTTCTCGATTATGTGGTGTGTATACATATGTATATACATATACTTATGTATATACTTAGTTCTATGTTCATAAAATCATCAGTCAATTAATTTTTGGTTCTAAATCTGTGTATATACATTAAATGTTTAGATCTGTGAGAGACGAACACATTTCATTGTTTCTTCCATCGATCTGTGTATCTGCTGGTTGTTTGAAGTTTTTCTCTGGATCTGTGTTCTGGGTGTTGGAACCGAACCGACCCTGAACCGAACCGGAACCGGAGGAACCGAACCGAGAACCGAACCGACCTTCAAAACTCGGTTTCGGTTCCTAGTAGTCCCTGAACCGGTTTCATTCGGTTCAGTCAAAAACCCCCCCGAACCGAACCGAACCGAACCGGTTACACCCCTAGTTTACAGAGAGATACAAAGATTAAACCAGAACATTTCAATGCTCTTTAAATGAGATGAACTAAACCCACATGTATAGGAAATAGTAAATGTAGTTGTTGTATTGGATTAAGAGAAAATTTTATTATTTTGAGACAACACTACCCTTTTACTTTTTCTGGGTACTTTTATTTCTCTCCTCCATATTTTGGCCCTTCCAGCTTTCATCTTTTCAAGTTCCACAAGCTATCTTCTACAGGTAATTGTCTAATGCCGTAAACCAAGAAGAATAGGAAATAGAAAAGATGGGCTAAATTTAAAGATAGTGGACTAAGGGCTTAGACCAAAAAAAAAAAAAAGAAGAAGAAAAGGGCTTCATTGGATGCTGGATGAGTTTTTGGGGGTATGAATATTAAGGGGATAAGATAGTATAAAGGGTATCATATGGTGCCAGATCCTCTGTGCCCAAAACCCCTGTGCCTTTGTGCCGAGGGGTTTTGGGCCATTGAATTGTGATTTTTGTTTTTATGTTTTAATATTTCTGGGTGATCCAACGGCCGGAAAATCCCTCGGCACAAGGGTTTTTCGGCACAGAGGATCTGAGCTCGTATCATATATGGAGGGTGGCCATACATTGATGTGACATTTATGGAGGGGGGCTTGGATGATTTCGCTAACATGGGGGGATTAAAGAGTACTTGATTTGTTTGGTAGTTGAAATGGAGGTATAAGATTGGGTGGATGATGCAAGAAAATATCAAAAGACAAAATTGCCCTTATTACATTTTATGTGTTTTTTTTACTTATATTAAATACAAGACTTATTAATTTATTACACTTATCAACAAATCATAAGCATAACAACTAATTTTAATAATTTTATATAGGGTAATGATAATGCCAAAACCATTTTTGTTTGTGCCAAAACTATAGTGCACAAAAGGCTTGTACCTTACGCATGGTACAAGGTTTTTAAGCACTGCATTTTTGGCACAAACAAAAACGGTTTTGGCATAAACAAAAACGGTTTTGGCATTAACACCACCCTTTATATAATATAAATATTATTAAATATTAAAAAAAAATTAAAAATATTTTTGGAATATACCACCTAATATGTTTTAATTATTTGTAATTTACATATCAATTGTATAAATTTTTATATTATACCCCAACACCATGTATAATAACTGAACAAATGGACAAATCGAACAAGTTCACTCTCATAAGAAAAAGAAATTTTATTGAAATCTCAGATAATCGTACTAATTTATTTGAGATACAATTACAACGTCTTAAAAAAATCACAACTACTAATTCAAGAAAAGAACAATTTATTTAGCTCTCAAATAAATGTACTAATTTATTTGAGATACAATTACAATGGGTTAAAAAAAAAACACAAATACCATTACAAGGCTTAGAAAAAACACAACTACTAATTCAAGAAAAGAATATAGTTGTAATGTAATATGGGTAAAAATGTAATGTAAACTTGTAATTTTATACATTACTAGTGTTGTGATTACGCGCATCATAGGCCCACTACCAAAAAATTAAGTAGAAGAATCATGTAATCAACGCGGATTAAAATACTTTCGTTACACAAATTCTCAAATTTTTTCGCATCGAATTAAAAATCTCAATTATTAGTTTAATATGGTACGAAAAAAGGAAAAAATTATGCGCCGAAAATACTTTATTTTTTTATCTGAAGAAAATTGCAAAGCCAATTCAACAAGCCAACCCAACCCAATCCAACCCAACAAGCCAACAATCTAAAATATGTGTGTGCACAATTTTTTAATTTTTTCCGCATCGAATTAAAAATCTATATTAGAAGTTTAATTTGGTACAAAAGAAACAATCCTAAAAAATTATACGTGGAAGTACTTTACTTTTTTTATCCAAAGGAAGTTACATAGTTATTGGATGGGGGCGGGGGGATTAGGAAGGACAGGAGGGTAATTTTGCCAGAGGGATAAGGGGCCAATATTTATGGACACCCCCTGGTCTAGTAAATAACACCCCTGCAAGGGTAATATTTAGTCTGGATAATAAATTACACCCCTCCTTTTTTCCATCCCATCCCAGATTAGTGCGTCCGGGATTATTTATCACCCCCATCTCTTATACCCCTTATCCCCTTGCCAAACGAGCCGTAAACGTCACCAAAGTTGGTGAAAAAGGTACTTAGCATTTTACTCTTCATTAATCAATTCCCAATATTATGAAATGCGTTATATGTTTTTTCTTGGGTAATAAAATAGCACTCATAAGAGTGGTCTCCCGAGGAAAAGTACTTTAATGAATGCTTTTGAAAGAACCATGCATGATTTTGATGTGGTCCATCTGATGTAGGAATTTTCTTGTTATTGTGATTCGTCGACTTTTAAGGAATGTTTTGTTTGCTTAAATTTTTAAGTACCTTTTTTCAATTATTGAGTTTCTCTATGCCCCAAAGTCACATGTTAACAGCACCAATCAGATATATAATAGTACCCAAAAAACAAATACTGCATGGTAAACTTATGTAGTACATGACCAGGGGTTTTACCATTTCTTAAGTAATGGAAGATTTTGAATTTAAGCTGAAGGAACAATATCGATACCCTTTTAATAATACCTAACATACTACATTCTATCATTAGAAGAAAAAAAAAAAAAAACTTGTGAATGAATGAACTGAAGAATTAACCATTACAATTTTGCATTCAAGACTTCGATTACAAGTCATTTACCATGTACATATACACAATAGAAGATCTGCAGGAATTCGGCCCCACCCAGAATATGGGAGGAATAGCAGAATGATTCGTGCCAAGAAATTGACTAAAAGGCATCAAGGGGTGAGGAAAAATGGAATTGCACGTGGAGGAGAAAAAGTTGGGTGCCTGTTGGGTACCATGTGGCTGTACTTAGCTCGCATCTCGGTCATTTAAAAGTGTTTCGGAAGGTTCGGTTTTAGAGAGAAAAATGAGAGAGTGAGGGAAAAATATGGACCCTCCAAAACAGTTTTGGGAGGCCGAAATACGCGCTCAGACACCACGTCAGCCGCCGGTATCCTATTTGCATCCAAGTTTTTCTCCACATGGAGAGACAGAGACAGCGCCCATGGGACTGTAGAGTGCCGTAGATCCTCCTACCACCATACATTAATGAGTGTCTCAAAACAGAATGTGCTCTACTACATAATAAATGGCGTACATTCCACTAATACAATATTGACAAATCACACGATATTCAAAATGTGGTATTCAGGCATGATCACCAAAACATTAGTGTAATATTTTACGGTACAGAACTCTAAGGTACGGCGTGGCAGTACTGTAAGAGTAGAGGGATTTGGAGTAGTGTGTGGCAGTACTGAAAGGGATACTGATCAATAATCCCGTGTGAGAGAGAAAAAGAGATATATATATATATAGCGAGTAAAACGCGTAGGGGAGGATGGAATCTCTAGCTCTTGCCTCTCGTGAAGGGAGGAGTGAGAGAGTTGTACTACACAAACTCATTGTACAGAGAGAGGAGAGAGAGAGATGAGAAATGGCAGGTTCGAAAGCAGCAAATGAGAGAGTTTGTAAGTATTAGTATAGTATTAGCTGTCCAAGTGCTTCCAAACACTTCTCACGGGGGGCTCTCTCTCTCTCTCTCTCTCTCTCTCTCTCTCTCTCTCTCTCTCTCCACACAAGCAGTATCCGTTATCCCTTATTCAGTTATTTGTCCTCTCTTCTCTCTTAAAACACACAGACAAGCCCATGCATGGCTCATGCAGGTGTTATTCTATTTCTATTTAATTACCAATTAAATCAACCGGCCCCAATGGAATGATGAATCATACCCTACTTTGATTTGGGTATTGATTATCTTTAGCTAGCTAGGCAGTTCAAATCTCGGAAGATAAAGAGAACTATTGATTTGAACCATTGATTGTCAAGATAGACAATTGTCTTAAAGTTTTCATATGAATGAAACTACTCCATTTTGACTTACTAAAAACTCATGATCTAACTAAAAACTCATCGGACTGGTCGCTAAAAACTACTCGATGAGATTATTAGAGCACAATGGTTATTTATTTTATTTTTTTTTATTTTTTAAGAAAAAGCTTTTTAAGGCTTTGGACAAAGCTTAGGTTACAAATTTATCAAACTAGACTACTAAAGTTTGACTTGATATTTTTTTGATCAAAACTTATTCGCGAAGCATTAGACCACTAACAAAAACCAAGCTTTAATATGTTTTACAATTTTAGTAATTTTTAAATTAAAATCGGACGATCCAATACTCGACTTTGTAAAGAACTTGGTAATTACAAATGCTACAACTACTGCATTCTTCTTGTTACCGTCGTCGTTGAAAAGTTATTAGGTACTTCCTAAATATCATAAAAAATTATATGTATGGTACTCTAAGTTTGGATTTTTGAAAAGAAATCTTTTTTTGCTGATTTAATTGCTTCTTAATTTGTTGGGTTAACTGTAATGAGATATTGCAACCTTTGGACCTAAATCTTGAAGTTTTCTTTTCCACTGTATGTCTAGTGACAAATATGACTAAGGCTCCGTTTGGAAAAATTGTGGAAAGAGTGGAAACACTGGAAAGGAAGAGAAAAATTTAAAAATTTTCCTTCTCTATTGTTTGGGTCTTAAAGAGAAAAAAAAAAAAAAGGAAAATTTCAAACACAGATGCAACTTTTCCTCTAATTTCTCTTTATTATCTTCTCTTCGATCTTTTCCATTTCTTTTCTCAAATTCCAAACAGAGCCTAATGTTGGGGCATTTTTATTATATATAAACAAAGCCTTGAAGTGGAGGGCAAATCTGTACTTTTATCCAAACGTAATTATTATAGTATTCGGTTTTACGTCCTAATCTCCTGCAGACTTGTGGTACTCATGCAAGAAACAAACAAAGACATGACGAATGCTTTGATAGCTCATCTCCTTCTTTAAAATCCCACCCCAAAACTTGCCCTAAACACACAACACCCAGAGGCATGAGTTCTGGGGAGAGGAAGAAAGAAGCTCTGCATAAAAAGTTGAAACAACTTCGTTCTCTCACCAAATCCACTGCCGTTAGTTCTCTTAATCCTTTATACTTTTATACCTTATAAATATCTCTGTAATTTCATTTGGATTTGAGCCTCTCTTTTCTTATGCTACCATATTAATTAAGATGGGTATGGTATCGCACTTTCTTGAATCGCTTTGAATTCATACCATTTAGAAAAAGTATTAAAACAACTATGAGCAGACCATTTGGCATACAATAAATGCATAAAGCATTGTGTGGAGTCCATCTCAAGCTTTCACACAAATGATCGAAACCGTTCAATTCGCTCAAAATATTTTTTTTAAGGATTTCTGTAAACAAAATAAGCTCGATCTGATATCAATGGAGGTTTAATCAGTTCTTTGCTCAATTTTCTGATAGGAACTTGAGCGAAAAATTGATCAAGCTCTTACCGATATCCGACTGAGCTGATCAATGTATAAAATATTTGTCTAAAGGTTCATAGCATTTCCATAGAAATCGGTACCAATTCATATAGTCAATGTGAAGCTCAAAACAAACAAATTTTATGAATCCACTAGTCATGTTTTGAAATTAGGTTACTTTTAATCCAAAATGTTTGGAATCCAGAGCGATTCAGGGGCATATCATTTACACACACAGAAATATCATTTACACAGATAGAGAAATTAAATCTGCGGCGCTACTGAATTTTTTATGCAAAAGATGATTTTTTTTTTCCTTTTCTGTTTAATATGCTTTTGAAATCGTTCTTTTGTGTTTGAAGGTGAATAAAACCTCGATCATAGTAGACGCATCAAAGTACATAGAGGAGCTGAAAGAAAAAGTAGAAAAACTAAACCAAACTGTTGCAGCTTCACAAAGTTCGAGTGACCAAAATTCATTGCCCATGGTACAACTTCAGTACCCTTTAATACATCAGTCGTGTTACAAATTCCGAGAAAAGTGTATCGAAAATCTACTCCATACTCATAACAGCACTGCTACATACATAGAAAACACACCCAGAATTTACCTAGAATTTGAAATTAATGGCCTAGATTCACTTGGAGTGAATCTGGGCCATTGATTTACACTATCGGGGTCAATTCTGGGTCCCCTTTCGGGGCACCCAGACTTAGAGGGTGTTTGGGAGCCATTTTTCCACTTTTCATTTTCACATTTTTTAGTTTTGGATATTTGGGAGACTTGGGCCAAAATGACTTCTCCTAAAATGAGTTTTCCATTTTAGACTTTAGAGAGGAGAAGTGAAAAAGAGGTGGTGATGAGCTTTTCCACTTCTTATTTTTCACTTTTCTCATTTTCATTAACAAAAATACCCACAAAATGTATTTTGGACATATCTCTCAAACACTACTCCTGTTACAAAATGCATTCTGCACATTTCTTCCAAACACTTCTACCAAATTCAAAATACATTCTGACCATAATCTAAAAAGTCAAAAAGCCAAAAAGTTGAAAATGAAAAGCTAAAAATGAGGCTCTCAAACACCCCCTTACTGTACTCATAATAAGCATGGGTCCCACATAAACGCGTAGGGTGAGACCCATACGAATTTGTGAGTATTTTGTAAGCAGTAGATTTTTTCGGTACTCGTTACATTTCTTTTTGATACAGTGACGAAAATAATCTATTCATCGAACTTCAGCAGGTGGTTGTGGAAACCGTAGAAAAGGGATTCCTAATCAATGTGTTTTCAGCAAAAAATTCCCCTGGTTTGCTAGTCTCCATACTTGAAGCATTTGAAGACTTAGGCCTTGATGTTCTTGATGCGAACGTTTCATGTTCAGACAGTTTCCGCTTGGAAGCCGTTGGAGGAGAGGTAAGGACTTGGATATCTTTGATCGTTTTAATTTTGCTACTATTTAGTTTTCCTTCTGTTGTTTGTCTCCGTTCCAATTCTCGTATTCATTTCAATTATAAAAGCACATCCAAGTTTTCGTATTATGTGAATCGGGAAGGGCTACAGTGCACGCTCTTTTCTGAGTGTTTGCGGTCTTCCCCTTTTCAATTTTATTAAATTAAGATATCTAACTAAAAAGTTCATAATTTGATATATGTACAGTAATCCATAACATTTACTAAATAGAAGTTCATAGCATTTGCATAAGTATTCAAAACAACCACCTTAAATTCCCATAAGTATTCAAAACAACCACCTTAAATTCACAAAATTTGTGTGCGTGTTACAAGTTTTTGTCATGATTTTATGCATTTTATGCAAATGTTATGAATTTCTATATTACATTTATGAATTGAAGATTTATGTTATGAATTTATACTCAAATATCATGAATTTTCGGATAAACAATATTACAAAATCCAACGGGTGCACATGTGTTACACTATTTTTCCTGTATAAAGAATTAAAGGAAAATAGTCTCGTCCATTGCTTAAGAATCACATGTGGTTATAGCAATCAGCATACGGCTCTAATACACAGTTTTGTTTTTTGGATTGAGTGTACTGACAGTATGGCTTAGCGTTTTCCTGCCTTATTTCAAAAAATAGTATTTATCGCAATTTTTTTTTTTTTGGAAAGGGGTCTGTTTTTTCTCCTTGACATATTAATAATTAATTAGTAAGTTTAACAATATTTTTTATTTTTTAATTTTTGTTTGGGGACAGAATCAAGGACAAGATGATAGCATAGATGCTCAAGTGGTGAAACAAGCAGTGTTAGAAGCCATGAAGAAGTGGAGTGAAAACACTGAGAACGAATAGTTAAATAACAAGAAAATGTTTTCTTGTTTTAAGATTAAAAATGTTTAAAATGTAAGTTTAAAAATGGTTTCTCTCTCTCTCTCTCTCTCTCTCTCTCTCCCTCCTTATGTGTGTGTTTTCTTTGTTATGATTAATTAATCTAATTAAGGGAAGCTTCAGGTGATCTGGTTAAAATACAAGAAAATTGTAGAAACAAAAGCAGAAGTCTTCTATTTTTGGCAATATTTGTATAGCAAAATGTTAGGCGATTGAACAAAACAAATGGCGGTAGGGATGGCAATTACATCTAATTCGATCTGATCCGATCCGATCTGATATCCAATCCATCCGGGCTGGAGTTTCAAGGATTTTTTCGGGGATCGGATCGGATTTGGAGGTACAACTTAAAAAACGTTCGGGGAACTGGTCGGAGGCGGTTCCACGTATCTTCGATCTGATCCCCGTTCTCCTCCCCACCCAGGTTTTTTTTTTTTTTTTTGTAGGTTAAGTATGTTATAATTACCAATGTATCCAAAGTAATAGACACTACGAATAACACAACATTTGACACAACAATAATCGGAGCCCCATGCTTATAATCGGACCCGTTCAAGTTGTTTAAAAAATGTTTTTAAGATTACTTGCAAAAAATCAACTCATTTGGATATAGGTAAAGGCTTGATCGGTTCATTCAAATTTATCCTGTAAAATCTGACAGGAATTAACAAAATGAACTGATCAAGCCCTTACCGATATCCAAATGAGTTGATTTTTTACAAATAATCTTAAAAACATCTTTTAAATAAATTGAGTGGCTCCGATCATTCGCGTGGGGTTCAAAAAAAAAAAATTGTGTCAAATGTTGTGTTATTCGTTGTGTTAACGGAACCGCCCCCCTCAAACATAGTGACAAATCTAGAATATCTAAGGTTAAGCCCAATAACATACTCAAAACCAAAATGTTGTTAAAGTTAACAATGTTTGGGTTAAAAAGTGCCTACAATGGAATATTCAAAGTTAACAACATCTTAACCAATACTCAAATTTTGGCATTTGCATACTCAAAGTTACCAATATTTTCCCAATAACTAAATTTTAATGAACCCCACCTCTCCTCAATTAAATACACCCATCATTATACATAAACCTTCTCTCTCTCTCTCTCTCTCTCTCTTCAACAATGTTATCAAAAAATTATTGAACTTTTTTTCAAAACCTGTTTTTTTTTTTCCTGAAAAATGTTTGTTTTCTAAAATTGATTATTTTGTTCAAAGACGGTTTTTCGAAAATTGTTTAATTTTTTTGAATTTTTTTAATGAAAACTGTTTGTGTTCTAGAACTGAATTGTTTTTCTTTTTAAAAATGGTTCTTTCGAAAACATTTTTTTTTTTGGAAAACTTTTTGTTTACTAAAACTAAAGTGTTTTTTTGGTTTTTACATAACTTTTTGTTTTTTAAACGGATTTGTTTTTTTCTTTCAAACACTGTTTCATTTTTTTGAATTTTTTAAAATTGTTTATTTTAAAAAAAAACTCTTTTAAAAAAATTTGAATAGAAGATCAATTTTGACTGCTAAAACTATTTTAAAAAAAATTAGTTTCTTTTTTAGTTTGGAAAGGTGATATAGCACTCAATTTTGATTATGCAATTGTGGACCTCTATATTGTCAACTTAGCCATTCTCTAAGAGTATCACCAACGATATAATCAAAATTGATTAATCAAAAGTTGCCACATCACCTTTTTTATTATCCATTTAGAGGATGGCTAAAGTTAACAATGTAGAGATTCACAATGACATAATCAAAATTGAGTGATATATCACATTTTCAAACTAAATCACTAAATTATTCTAAAAACTGATTTTTTTAATCAAAACAGTTTTTCTTATCAAAAATAGTTTTCAGAAAAACAAACAGTTTTCCAGAAAAAAAAAGTTTTCTAAAAAAAATAAACATTTTTTGAAAAAAAAAATTTCCAGTTTTAAAAAAACTAATAGTTTTCCAAAAAAAAAAAAAAAATCGGTAACCTTTTGAAAACATTGTTGAAAAAAAGAGAGAAGGTTTTTGTATAATAATGGGTGTACTTTATTTAGAATATCTGGGGTCCATTAAATTTGGTTATTGTGAAAAGTTTGGTAACTGTGAGTATGCAAAGGCCAAAATTTCAGTATTGGTTAAGATGTTGTTAACTTTGATTATTCTATTGTGAGCACTTTTTGGGCCACACATTGCTTGGTTATTAATCAGTATATTTTGGTTTTGAGTATGCCATTGATTTTGAGTATGCCAAAAGTGAAGTAATTAAACTTGTTGTTTCAAAAATTTCATAAAATGGTTTGTAGTCAGTACAATGCATAGGTTTAGGTTCTCTGCAGTGACAATTGAGGTGAATATTTTAATTCTGAATTCAAGCGGTATTTGGAAGCCCATGGAACCGTTCATCAAACTATTTGTTCCCATACACCCCAATAGAATGTGGTGGCGAAGCGAAAAAATCGTCACTTGTTAGAGGTTGTCCATGCTTCGTTAATAGAAGCGCATATGCCTTTATTTATCCTATTGGGGGCATGCACTTACCTCTGCAACATATTTGATCAACAGAGTACCTTCCAGCACTATTGATTTCCGAACACCATCCTAAGCTCTTGTTGAAGCATTTATTGCTCCAGTCATCCCAAACTTACCTCCCCTATCTTTGGTTTTGTAGCTAGCATTCGTACGGTTTCATAAGCATCAACACAACACGTTGACACCTCGAGCATTACGATGTGTCTTTCTAGGGTACGCTGCTTATAAAAAAAGGGTACCAATGTTATCGTCCTCCAACCAAACGAATGTTTGTTACAATTGATGTAGTTTTTCATGAAAACTCGATGTATTTTTCCTCTGAGCCTTAACTTTAAGGGGAGTACGGGGAAGAAGTTCAAGCTTTAGACTATGATTTTCTGATCTCTATAAAAAGAGAACTCTCTGAACCTGATAATCTGAATGCGAATGAAAAGGAACTCCCGGAACCTGGTAACGAGAATGCGGGTGAATTGGATTTGAGTGGTATAACTTTGGACCAAAGTAGTGATGAACACCCAGAAAATGAAGTTGTGGATCTACCTCTGCCCGCATCCTTCGAACCATAGGCAACTGATACACCAAGCCAATTGCTTGCTGATGATGTTCCAGATTTAGTGTGTGAACCATCAAGAAAACAACTACCATCATGTTAAACTAGAGGTATCCCTAAACCAACATATGAACCTGAACTTTCTAGTAAAGTTGAATATCCCATGAGTCATTAGGTTTCTAATCATCGCTTGTCAGAATCAAATAAGTCATTTATAAATCAATTATCTACTTTATCAATCCCTAACTGTGTGCAGAAAGCCTTAACTAACCCAAGGTGGAAAGCCACTATAAATGAGGAGATGATGTCCTTGCAGAAAAATGAAACTTGGAAACTTGTTGGTCGTCCACTAGGGAAGAAACCAGTTGGATGTTGGGGGGTTTATACTGTGAAGCACAAAGTAAATGGCACGATTGAACATTTTAAAGCGAGATTGGTGGCAAAAGGGTACACCCAAACCTATGGGATTGATTATATAGATACATTTACACCTGTAGCTAAAATCAACACAGTTCAAGTCTTGTTGTCTCTAGCTACGAACATGGATTGGCCATTATAACCATTTGATGTGAAGAACGCCTCTCTACATGACGAGTTGTCCGAAAAAGTCTACATGGATTTGCCACCTGGATGCATGATACCAGAAGTGCATTGTTTAAAAGTGTGCAAATTAAAGGAATCTCTGTATGGGTTGAAACAATCTCCGAGAGCATGGTTCGGAAGGTTCACAAAATCCATGATGGCCTTTGGCTACCTTCAGAGAAATTTAGACCACACTTTATTCTTGAAAAAATAACATGGTAAGATCACTGCCCTTATTGTGTATGTTGACGGCATGTTGGTTACAGGAAATGATTTTGAAGAAAAGAAGGCTCTACAGAGTTATTTGTCGAGAGAATTCGAAATGAAAGACCTTGGTCACTTGAAATATTTTATTGGGATCGAAGTGTCTCGATCTAATAAAGGTTATGTATATATTGTCTTAAAGAAAATTTGCCTTAGATTTGTTGCAGGAAACTGGTATGTTAGTATGTCAAGTAGCTAATACACCAGTAAAAGAAGGATTCAAGTTATGTGTTGGGGCTAACCCGGTGTTTATTTATTTATATTTTGATCGGCAATAAAATTTTATTAGAACTCGACAAATGGTACATCGAGCAAAAGCCAAATACAAAGCACAAAGCAGAGTAAAGGCAGGGAAAGAAAAATCAGCGAAATGCTGAAAGGGAAAAGAAGTAGCAAAAAAAACATAAAAAGGGGATCAACTCTACCCGAGGAGCCATATAGCAGTGCACAGTAGCAATAGGAACAACCCCCATCCTCAATATCAATCAGCCACCTCACAACATTAAGCTCCAATAGCAACATTAATATTTGTCTCTTCCCAAACCATCAAAACAACTAAACCACCCAAACCATAAGAACATCCAATCCACAAGTAGCAGCATAGACCGTCTAGAATCATCATCTGAAACTTCAAACGTATCCATACATTGCTTCACCAACACCAACAACCGGCCAAAAATCATCCTAAACATCCTTAATTGCCATATAATATCAGCACCCCAGACCACGCCAACATCAAATAGAAGCAGCATAATCATCAAGAAGAAATTCGCATCAAATAGAAGCAGTAGCATCTATAGTAGCACCAGAAATTGCAAAGCTTCTCTTTCTTTGTTGGCTTTAGAAAAAGCTAACAAATTAACATTTGGATTTGCTCCTTCTCAGAAGAGCATATCTATTTGCATCCTCTTCAATCATCTTTGACATCATTATTGTGTCTTCCTTAGAAAATTCAATCCCCAACCTCACACCCATTGCTGTTTGGGATTGCAGCTCCTGAAGCACCAAATTTTGTGTACTACCATTAGCAACGGAGTTGATAAAATTTTCAACAGAAATATCATCACCAGAGCTTGAACATGCTTCATTAATTCTTTTCCTTAGTACTTTTCTTGCCTTTATCGGATCCTCCAAATCCAAATCTACCTCCAAATTAATTTGAGATCCACAACCAGCTAGGTCATCTAACTGTAAAATACTATCAGTTATATCATCTGACGTCTTGTTTCTCTCTTGGTCTTAAAAAAGAATAAGAGTCCTATTTTGATTGGATTCATTAATTGGACCCTCTGAATCCTCCACCAACGATTCTAGACCATGAGATATATTTGAATTTACTACATTATTCTCCTCATCTATTCCTTGAAGTACTGAAGGGGCATGTCTTGGAACTCTTGAACCCATATCACTCTCCACTATGTTATTAACTGCTACCAGCTTTGTGTTATTAATGCCTTTACCCTTCTGCCGAGATAAGTTAACCACACTCTTAACCTTCTGATTACTCCCCTTCTTGTCAACCTTGTCACCATTAATATCCTTAAAGGTTGTCACGTTAACCAATGGAACAATATTTCTCTCCACGTCTAAACCATTATTATTATTGATGTTTTCCACGCCATCTTCATCTTCCTCAGCTATCTCCCTTTCAAACAATGAGTTCAAAAGCTTGGGAGTCACCAGTCTGTAAGATTCGTCCTCAATCACATTGACCGCATAAATCATACCATTAACCTTCAATTCAACTATCCCTTCAATCTTCGCAATGGATTTAGTAGCAATAAGAATTCTACCCTTGCGTACGAGCTCTCTTTCAGTGTATTATCATCTAACCTGGTATTTATTGATAAATGGAGATATCAAAGGCTCGTAGAAAGATTGATGACATCGCCCACACAAGGCTAGACCTTGCCTATGCTTTGAGTATTGTCAGCCAGTTTATGCATATGAATGCAATTATGCGTATTTTGAGATATCTGAAGTTTGTTCTTGGAAAAGGCATTTTATTCACTAAAAATGAAGATTGTCAAAACGTGGAGATGCATATACTGATGTTGACTGGGTTGGAGCAATAGATGACAAACAATCTACTACAGGATATTTCACCTTTTTAGGTTCTAATCTCGTTACATGTACAAGCAAGAAGTAGAATATTGTTGCACGTTCAACCACAGAGGCTGAATTTAGAGGTATGACACTTGGAATATGTGAAGCATTGTGGCTAAGACTTCTCTTGATGAATTTGGGCTATTCGCATAACAACCGATTCGACTTTATTTTGACAATAAAGTAGCATGTGATATTGCTCACAATCCGGTACAACATGATCGTACAAAACACGTGGAGGTAGATAGATTCTTTATTAAGAAAAAGTTGGATAAGAAAATTGTGGAGTTACCTAAGATTCGATCAGAAGATCAGTTGGCCAATATCCTCACCAAAGCAGTTCCAAGTTGAGTGTCCTCAAAGTTTTTGGGTGTTGAAAAAATTACAGTGGCAATCACAGATCCAAAGAACAAATTCCATTGATATTATAACATATGAACATATTACAATAAAATTACAAGAATCTGGAAATAAACAGAATCGTAGAACAGAAATACAAACAGCCGAGTCATGTGAGATCACACTCTCCTTAACAAAGATGTGCCACCTACCGTAGGTGTTGTAGGATGAACCGACGTCTTCGTCCCAGGATACAACGGCTAGAACCACGACCACCGGAACACCACCGCTGGAAGCCTTGGTGAACTGTAACTTGCTTCTGCCTCTCTCTCTCAAGAATGACTTTTTGGACTGTATAAGATGCACGAATTTCTGATGCTCAAACCAATTGGCAAAGTTTCCAATTTATAGCTGAAAGCGGAGCTGCAACATTGAAGACGTGAATCAATGGGGAGCCTCCCCAATGAATACGAAAATCAATTCTGCCAATGAATTTTGCAGAATAAAAACTCCCATGTAATAATGTCGCATTTGAATTCTGGGTTCTGGAAGAAAACTGCCACAAAATTTGATTACCATCAAGTCTCATCATGGAGGGGTGTAACTTGCGTATTAACCAACGTATTTGATCACGCGTATCACACACTTCGTGGGATCCCTTCGGTTGCCTCGTAAAACCCTCCGAATGTCCCGTTTCATTCACACCGAATTTCCAACATTGGGCAAGTTAGGCATGTGTGACATCTATATATGCACCTACTTTAGGGGGAGTGTCGCGATATTGGGTTAATGTTCAAAGATTCTCTCACGTAATTCTTTTCTATTGTAAGAGATAATGTTATTTCCTAGTTTTTTTTTTTTTTGAAGGAAATGTTATTTCCTAGTTTAAAGATATTATTTTGTTATGGAAATAACTTGATTATAGGAGTAGCTTAATTGCAGGATCTCTATTGGTGATCCATCTCTATAAATATATACATGTACATATTACAGAATCATGAATGAATAAAAATATTGTTATTTGATTTTCATGTAGAGTGAACAATGTCTCACCGGATGGGCCTGCCTGTGGTGAGGCACTATAGCTTGATCTTTTCTGTTGAGGTTGTTGCAGTGTGATTTGAGAGAAAAACCTGGTAAAAGTAGAGAGATTCCTCATGTAGAGTGGCTTGTTGGGGATGCTCTAAGGGCATATGCAATAGGCTCTTAAAATAGCTCTCAACTGAGACTCCTAACATTTAGCAATTCATTTACTTAATTGTGGTCTTCAATGGGCTCCCCATAGAAGATCCTAAGGATGACTCCTACCACATTAGCTAAGTTTAGGGAGAGAGTTGGAAGTGGGGAGAAGGGAGAGAGAGGAGGGAGGGGGATATGGGGGAACCACTTATATTTTTGTGTCCATAAGTAATCTTAGGACATTGTTTATGAGCCAATTTTAGAGAGTCTATTGGAGTATTGTCACACTCCTAAATTAGTAAATCCTTAACACACAAAATTGGACCCCATTTTCGCTTATGTGTCTACTTTAGGAGTCATTTGAGAAGCCAAATTTAGAGAGCCCACCGTGAATAACCTAACATCATGGAATAAGCACAATCGCTTCAAGTTGAGTTCCATCGACACGCAACTTGACATTGATTTGAGCTTGATCAACAATTTAATGTAGTTCAAAAACGAATACAACGGTGTGTCGAAATTCGTTCGACATGGAGATGTAATAATCCCGAGTGTCATTCCTATCACAATTTGGAACAGTAGAATACTTGTCCAAAATAATCTTGATTAAGTTCTGTTCCATCGAACGTTGTAATTAATTAATTTTGGAAATAGCCAAAATATCTATTTCTATTGTTGTAGTGTGAAGACTTTTTCAAGATTATAACATGTATTTTGTTTTTAGTCTGTCAATTCTTATTGTAGCATCAAGGATATCTTATGCGGAAAAATCAAAGTATTCCAGAAGAAAATATCTTACTAAGTTACACGCTTATAGTTATTGAGTTCAGAAATCTTCAAAGGTAAAATTTTGCAGTAAAAAATCCCTTTACAGCACTGTTAGAAAAAAAAAAAGCACTGAAAAAGGGCTTTTATAATTTTTATCGATCTCACAAGAATTTTAGGTATTCTGTTTCTTATTAAAAAAAATAAAAAATGAGGAATTGTCTGTGTCTTTAAAACATTTACCAATGCTTAAATCGTATCGCATACAATTTATTCATCTGCAAATTTCATGTTTGGATCAATGAGGGCTTGAAGGCTGTGTTCGGATATAGATTTGTGAACATCATCACATATTGCTAAGATAAGGGAAAAGACACACAAGATTAACTTCACAAATCTCTTATTTTTTCTCCAAATTTGCAATCTGTGCAAGTTTGCCCCCGTTTAAGACATGAGGTCCAGCCCATCTTGACAAACTATGGGTGCAACTTTCCAAAATAATTGTGGTAGGCTTGGACCCCCGAAAAGTCGGATACCATAAGGACACAATTGAAAGTACCAATAAAATTAGCTCATCTTTTCTGAGCCTTGAAGCATCTGGGCCAACGCCAGTATAAGCCCAAGATTATCATGCATCTGGCCCGAACATACTTGGAGGAAAGCCCAACTAAGTTTTCCACTCCATGTGTGAATATTGCAAAAACATATCTAAGGGCATCCTTATCAGGAGTACCAAATTTTTTACCAAATTGAACTTCAAAAATACCTTTTACAAATTTAGCAAGTCACTTATCCAAAATTACCAAAATCAGACTCTCTATCCAAACTTAACTATATTAAACTATTCCCCTCAAATCTATAAAAAAAAATAAAAAATTCCCCCTAAAAATGGAATCTCTCCGCCTGGGGAGATGTTTTCGGTGGTGCAGTGAGCCACGTGTTCATACCGGCCCCCACCCCCTCTTGATGTTCCGCTCCCCCCTCTCTCTTCTGACACAACCGAAGAAAACAATAATAAAATAGGAAGGTTAGTGAACAGTAACTTAACAAAGGTGGGGTGTTACTGTAGCAAAGCTACAAATTTAACAAATTTGCAAAAGATTTGTTAAGCCTGATTTTGGAAGATTTTGCTACATTTCACTCATCAAATTTAACTTTTAAGGGATTTGATGAGTGAGATATTGATGCTCTAATGAATTAGCAATAGGACTTTCCTGACACACAAAGTTTCTGTCACAAATGGTCACAACCTCATTGCAAAAGGACTTTTGCAACTAGAAAGGAACCACTGGCCAAGGGTGCAATACCGTCGCAAAAGGTCTCTATTCTTGTATTATAATGGAACTTTTGCTTTTATTTTATACTCCTCAAATAACAAATACAACTGATGTGTCCACGGTTTATATGGTCAAACGTGGTGTCCTTAGCAATAACCACTATTTCGGAATTAAAGGTGATGCTTCTGGCGGCACATGGACCTAGAAATTAAACACAAACACAAAAAGTACATTGACAACGGTTACACTATCCTACACGCCGGTGTTGATAGAAAATAAAAAGAAGCTAAATTATGTAGAGGGAGACACTCAGTCATTTCCCCTAATACATCCATATTGCAAAGAATTCTTAGCATAAGTCATAATATTGCCCCAAACAAACAAAATAAAATCACCATATCTGAAGATTGTGATATTCAATTTCTCAATTGTCAAGAGAATAAGTGGAGGAATGATTAGCTTGCTTGTGTATTTTGAAAACAAATACTTTTTACCAACATACTTCATGTATTGTTATGAAAACCACTCTATTCTAATTTAAGAGGATAAAAAAATGGATCCTACGGTAAAACTCAAACCCAGACCTTATCCAATATTCAAACTCAAACCCACTCTTTCCTTTTTTCTGCATGCATTCGAAAGTTAAAAAAAAAAAGGTTTGCAAAGTGGAGCACTCGGGACTATTCAGGAAAGCAAATGCATGGTGATACACGTTTTCCCCCTTTTGACTTTGACTTGTGAACAATGTTAGATGCATGAGCACAAAAAAAGTATATGAAATTATACTATAAATTCTTTTAAGGGAATGTTTTAGGCTTTAAGAAAGGAAATGTTGAGATGTTGATCTTATCACATGCACTTAAAAACTTAGTAATACAGCAATTGTCAAATCCTTCTACATATCCCAACAAGTAACTCAAATAGGATTGGTCTGCTTGTCAGGCAAAACATTTAGAGGTTTGCTCACTCTAATGTTTAATTTATGTTTGACATTTCCTAGCTACATAAAATCATTAAATGTAGGGTCAATTAATACAGAGTTTTATTTAGGTTTTAACTGCTCTCGCAGCTTGTGGAGCTGTGTGATTGGTCGGTCAAGACTTAATTATATATGTGAGGTGCGCGTGAGTTGATAAATATACCTTGAGTTAATGAATAAAAAAAAAAAAGGCAATGACTAACTGGAAATTTCCGCCGAATAGGTTAGCAAGAGACTTGTAATTGAGCTTCTTTCAATCACTATCATATCTGGTAGGGTCAAAGTGAAATGCCCAAAAAATAAGTCAAACATTAGCCAAATTGGATGGAAGCTAGTGGTGCCATATTGCTTAGTGGTTGGAACAAAGACAGGATCTTCGTAAATCACTCTCAATGATGGAATTCAAATTTTGTCGGTTTATAATTATTAATTAGAACAAAAAGCAGTGGAAAAAAATGAAGGCTGGTCTGAAAAATAGGTGACTGGCTGGTTTAAATTTCTACGAAGCTGACGCAGGGAAAAATGGAAAAAAATAAAGATATATTGATTGTTGAATCGTTGATACATCTAGAAGTTAAAGTAAGAAGATTCCAGCCACTTTGCAGGTAAGGAGTGACGAAGCGGAATTCACGAGGAACTAG
Organism: Vaccinium vitis-idaea; assembly: GCA_963854785.1. Classification (NCBI taxonomy): domain Eukaryota; kingdom Viridiplantae; phylum Streptophyta; class Magnoliopsida; order Ericales; family Ericaceae; genus Vaccinium; species Vaccinium vitis-idaea. The sequence goes on along the minus strand of OY978225.1, from coordinate 1,100,035 downwards.
TTAGCGTACTAGTTCAAACGAAGATAGGTCTCGAATCCTCGAGAGTTATTGAATGCACAAGAAGAAAGAGATTAATTATGATTTGTTTATTGAATAAAAGCTGCTGAATAATAGAGATTATTTTCCCTTTTATAGAGAAACCTTAGCAAACCCTAGCAACCACTACTAAAAAAATAAAATATCCCGGAAATTGGGAAAACTCGCAAAATTAAAAACTAGAAAGAAAAATAAGAAATTCCCAATTGGAAAACAACGTAAATGGAATTACACGCTAAGAGTAATTCATAATCTAATTATTTCCTAAAATAACAAAATTACTAAATTGAAGGCGTAAACGAATGAATTTGGCCGAAATCCACCATCAGTCACGAACTTAGGGTCGTGAATTGACCGCGTCGCGATTTTGCTCCAGCCCATCAAGTTTGGACCGATTCCAGGCTCGTCAATAAATTGCCGAAATTGACAATTTTCAATTAAAAGTTGTTTGGCCTCCTAGGCTTTGACCTGTCCAACTGATCATAGAATTGGCTCGCTAGTTGTTCTGCGTCAAAGAGTTTGTTTATCCATGTAGCATGAGGGAAATTTATACTAATATTAATTAAAACAGTGTGTTAGTGAGGAGGCCTATCATAGCAACTAGTATTGCTCCATTCCACGTCAGAAGTCTACAGGGGTAATCATGTATATATAAAGAACTAGTAAGATACGGCTAATACCTTGAGCTTAAGCATTTTAGGCCATGTGGTATGATTTGTAGATCAAAATGAAGGTAGCTAGTGGTGTACATGTGGCGTTACAATTTTATTGTAAGCTACTACTAGTACGTTGAGCTTATGCATTTTGAATTATGTTGTGCTTCTTGTGGATCAAAATCAGAGTACTGTTCCAATGGTTTACGCTCTACATGGGAAGTTTCATTCCCTTTGCGATTACCAAGCGTGCAGATCAACTTACACAAATTTTTCGTGGCCCTACAATGTTTTATTGGCTGGTTGTGAGTGTCGAACTTATTAACTTGGGAGAGTAGTCCTTACTAGCTATCACGCTCCAAGCACAAAAAATTATCCTTAAAGATCATAGAAATAAGGGTAAATTATATTGACCCCTCCTGAGCTTTCTTACAAAGGCAAGAATATATTTTGAGGTTCTTGAAATACCACTACCACTACCTTATTTTTTTACGACATTTTAGAAACCTCAGGAGAGGGTAAGTGAAATCAACTTGCCTATCCACTTACCGAAAAGAAAAACTGCTCAATTTGTCAGTTATTTTACATGTCTCCCATCATATCATTTACCAAAACAAGGTATAATATTGTAGCAGCCGAGGTCCATAGGGGTCACGAGGGTCCACTGAGGCCGGATAGACCTCATCGCCGAAGGGATTTGGAGCAGGGGAAAAATTGCTCGGATGGACATCCCTGGCCGGCCGCGCCCGCTGCGATATGCCGTCCCCGTGGTCTTCCTCCGCCGAGGGGATGAATACCGCATGGGAACACCAGCCTAGACTGGGGCGACGCTCGGAGGACCGATCGCCGAGAAAGCGAGGATGGCCGAGGGGGTTGATTTAGCCGAGGACCCTATGGGTCGATTCTTCCACGAGGTAGGAGACGATTTGACAGATGACGGATTTGGTTGGGGCAATGTCAGGCGGCGTCAGGACGTTGCGCTCGAGGCACCTGGCGGTTCACGAGGCGGACCAGGGGATATCCGAGAGTTGTTGAGTGCAGAGTAGGATGACGTCAGCCGAAGCGGCAGAGTAATCATGACAGGCCCACATGCTTAGTCAGGACGGGACGGCGCATGGGAAAGAGGGATAACGTAGAGGAGAAGCTTCCCTTCTCCTATAAAAGAGAGTTCCCCCATCAGATGAGGAGAGGCTTCTTCTCCCCTAAAAAGAAAGTGGATTGCGATCGCTTTACGTTTTCTACACTCTAAACGCCGGCGACTTACTAGACCGTCGGATCCCCTTTCCGGACCACCACCGTCCGGGCGAGGTGCTAATTCGGGTGTTACTTGTGCAGGCCCCCCCTCCTAAGTGGATCTTCCCTGTTTCAAGTCGTCTGCACCCCCTATCATCCATCTTTGTCCATCCTATCAGGTTCAGAGGGGTCCATCGGGGAAGCGAGCCCCACAAATATTTACCATGAAAAGAGATATAGCATGCATTTTATCATTCAGGTGGCGTACGTAACACTTGGTTGGAGTACTTTAGCGTTTTCCAAAATTATTTGGTGCTTTTGAAACATTATTCAAATACCCTTTGAGAACCACTTATGTAGGTTTGCTTTGTAACACAAGAATGGAGCCTAGCATTGGCAATGGGTTACCAAACGCGCACCAACATGTAACTTGACGGGTTTTCTTCTTTTGCTACGCAAAAAGAAAATTTATTAATCTTTGAAAAGGTAAAAAAGATTAAAATGAACAAAGGCAAATAAGGTTACCTGAGACCCAAGAAAGACAGTAAGATACCAACAAAAGAAAAGAACTGCTCACCACAATACAACACCAAAGAAGAAACAACACAAAGCCCAAGACCTAACAAAACCGCAACCCCAACACAAAGCACCCCAACCCATGAAAGTCACTATTACAACTACCCATCTTTCCAACCAATCGATTCATGCTACCATTTCTAAACCTGCCTATGAAGATTGGGTTTTCTCTGCTCTTTACCTTAGTCCCAATCCTCGCAACAGAGATCTTGCCTGGGCTGAGCTCGAGTCTATGGCTGACAACATTCAAGAACCTTGGATGTTAGCAGGAGACCTCAATGATATTGCAACCTCTGATGAAAGGAGGAGTATAACTCCTAATCCTAATCCTGGTAGAAGTCGTGCCTTTTCTGAAAGGATCAACAACTACAGACTCTTGGACCTTGGTAGCTCTGGTCCCAAGTTCACTTGGAACAATGGTCGGCAAGGGATTGCTAATATTCAGAAATGTCTAGATAGAGGGCTATGCAACACCAAATGGAGGGCTCTTTTCCCTGAAGGTATGGTTCAAAACCTCCCTCACACTTATTCTGATCATTCCCCCATTGTTATTCATGTTTTAGGTCGTCCTAGGCCTTCTTTTACGCGTAGACCTTTTAGATTTGAGGCAGCTTGGCTGTTAGACCCTTCCTTTAATGATTTGGTGACTGCGAGCTGATCTGGTGAAACATTTCAGGATTGCATGAAAAACTTCACCAGTGCTGCCACTAATTGGAACAAAAATGTTTTTGGCAACATTTTCAGAAAAAAGAGATGGACTCTTGCTCGCATTGAAGGTGTGCAAAAATCCCAGGAAAACAACTTTTCTCATAACCTTCAATTTCTTGAAAAAGATCTTGTTAGAGACTATAATAATATCCTTAGCCAAGAAGAAATCCACTGGTATCAAAATCTAGAGCTAAGTGGATCACTCAAGGTGAGAGAAACACCAGATATTTTCACATGACTACCATTATCAGACGCAGAAGAGCCAACATTACCATGCTTAAAAATGACAATCAAGAGTGGGTTGAGGATCCTACTAATCTCAGATCTCTAGTTCAGAATTACTTTACCTCTCTTTTTCAAGCTTCTAGCGTCAATCTTAACCCTGATTTTCATAATATTCCCCACAACATTCTTTCTCCTGAGATCAATAGAATTCTCTGTGCCGTCCCCTCCAATGCTGAAATTTGGGACACTTTCAAACACATCCCTGTCTACAAAGCTCAGGCCCTGATGGCATTCAAGCCATCTTCTATCATCAATTTTGGGATATTGTTGGTACTGATATTTGTCAGTTCATTAAAACTTGCTTCTCTTCCAACTCTATCCCTCCAGATATTAATAGAACCCTTGTGGCTCTTATCCCCAAGACTGACAATCCCAATAGCATCAAGTTATTCAGACCTATCAGTCTCTGCAATGTGGTGTACAAAGCTGTCACTAAAATCCTTGTCACTAGAATTAGACCTTTCTTGAGCAAGATTATTAGCCCTTATCAAAGTAGCTATATCCCAGGGAGATCCACTAATGATAATATAATCATCACTCAAGAATTTCTCCATTCTCTTCGCACTAAGAAAGGCAAAAAAGGTGGTCTCATTTTCAAAATTGACCTTGAGAAGGCTTATGACAAAATTTCTTGGACTTTTCTAAAGGATACTCTCATTTATTTCAACTTTGACCCTAATTGGATTGAGCTTATTATGTGCTGTGTTTCCTCTGCTTCTACTTCTGTCCTTTGGAATGGAGAGCCCTTGCCTAATTTCTCCCCTGGGAGAGGACTTAGGCAAGGAGATCCCCTTTCCCCTTATTTGTTGTTTTTTGTATGGAAAGGCTGTCCAACATGATAAATCATGCTGTTGAATGTGGTAGGTGGAAAGGTATTTCTGTTGCTAGAAACTCCACTCCTCTTACTCATCTTTTTTTCGTTGACGATCTCATTTTATTTGGAGAAGCCACCACCAGCAACTATAATGGCATTCTTGAAGTTCTATCTAACTTTTGCTCCATCTCTGGTCAATCCATGAACTTACAAAAGTCAAATTTGTTCATTTCTCCCAATGTCCCCATCCATGAAGCGAGACAACTTAGCACTCTGGTTGGCATATCTCTCACTGATGACCTTGGCAAGTACCTTGGTATTCCCTTGCTTCACTCACATGTGAAAAAGCATCATTTCAATCACATAATTGAAAAAATTCAAAATAGGCTTGCTGGTTGGAAAGCTAGCACTTTGCCCATTAATGGCAGAGCTACTCTTATTCAATCTGTCACTTCTGCCTCCCCCAGTTATTTTATGCAAACTCTAGAGCTTCCCATTTCTGTCTGTAACAGAATTGATAAACTCAATAGAGATTTTTTTATGGGGTGACACTATTGATAGAAAGAAAATTCACCTTCTTAATTGGCACAAGGTTTGCAAAAACAAGGATCAAGGAGGCCTTGGTTTAAAGAAAGCCAGAACTCAAAATACTTCCCTTTTATCCAAACTTGCGTGGAACATGCATATTGAAAGTCCCAGTTTGTGGGCTTCCGTCCTAAGAAGTAAATATCTCAGGAATCATAAGTTCTCTGACTGCCCCACCAATACTGCGATGTCTCATACCTGAAGAAACATCCTTCACACCAGATCTCATCTTGATAAAAGTTTTAAATGGACCATAGGTAATGGCCACACTGTTAACCTTTGGACTGATTGGTGGTGTGGTGACAAACCCCTTATTGATACTTATCCTAATGTTCATTCCAATGGGGGAACCAAGGTTAGTCAGCTTATTGATTCTCAAGGCAATTGGGATATTAGTAGCATATCTCATATTATATCTGATCAAACTTCAAATGAGATTTTCAACATTCATCTCTCGCAGTATAGTTCCTCTAATGACTGTCCCCATTGGGCTCATTCTTCTAATGGCATATTCTCTGTATCCTCTGCCTATGATCTCATCAATCGTGACTCTGATAGCATTATTGGGTGGAAGTGGTTGTGGAAATTAAAGCTCCCTCAGAAAATTATTGGTTTCCTTTGGACCATTCTTCACAACTGCCTCCCCACCAATCAGTTGAGAGCTCATAGGAAGATTATTTCAGAAAACTTTTGCCCCAGATGTAATGCGACTAATGAAGATATCTCGCACCTCTTACGAGATTGTGAAAAAACCAAAGCTCTGTGGCTTCTTATGCCTTATAGCCACTGGAGAAGGGATAGATTTGATGGCCCTATTCAAGATTGGATAACTTCCAATCTCAAAAGAAAAGGGTCTATTGGCAGCAACCTTAATGTTTCTTGGAGCACCCTTTTTGCCGTTTCTCTTTGGCAAATATGGAAGGATCGTAACAAAAAAAGTTTTGACAACATTGATATTGATCCTCATTTCAGCACAAGAAACATTATTGTTTACGCTACTGAAATTTCAGAAGCTTTTGCCAACAAATCTATCCTCTCCATTGGCCATTCTAACACTCAGCTTATTTCTTGGTTTCCTCCTTGTGCAGCGGGTGTCAAACTTAATACAGATGGATGCCTCTTTGACAACAACAACAAAGCTGGATTTGGAGGGATTTTTAGAGATCACCATGGCCAGTGGCTGTCCGGATTCTATGGGAAGCTTTCATGCACTTCGAGTTTGGAGACCGAAATCTGGGCTATTTACCATGGGCTTACTATAATGCTGGAAAAAGGCTACTCCAATATTGCAATAGAATCTGACTCTACCGTTGCTGTCCAGTTGATAATGGGAGAGCCGAATGGAGATCATCCCCTCATAGCTCTTATTTCTGATGCCAGAAGCCTCCTAGCTCGCACAAGTTCTTCACTTGCTCATATTTTTCGCCAGGCCAACCAATGTGCTGATCACCTTGCGCACTTGGGTGCAGAACAAGATCAAGATCTTGTTGTCATTGAAGATTCACCTCACTCGATTCGTCATTTCATCATTCAGGATGCAATGGGCACTAGCCACTTCAGGGATTAATTTCCCTTTTATCCCTGTTATTTAGCTCTTGTAGTCTAGCTTTGTTCTTGTTTTTCCCTTCCGAAGTACCCAAAAAAAAAAAAACTAACAAAAGCCAACGAGAACAGCCCATGAAAGCTCCCTCAGAAAGACAAAGAGGAAAGCACCAAAAAGAGCACCAAGCAAACTTACAACCGACAAAGCCCCCACAAAGCACTCAAATCCATATTCTTACGGGTTTGCTTGATTAACATCGAATTCCTATTACGGATATCACACAAGATGAAAGAAAAGAAAGAGAGACCTCTTTCTCGTTTTTTTATTTTTCTGCTTTGCCTTCTTCATAGGAGTATTTATTCTTCTTAATCTTAATCCTCGATCTTTTCATCTTCCTTCTTTCCAACTTCTGAATGGCATCATGAATGAATCTCTCATCTGTGATACTAAGCCCATCTTCCCTTTCCTTCACCACAGGCCTCGAATGAGAAAAAGAACTAGTAATAGACATGGAATCAGTGATATGTGAAACAGACCTCGATTGAGCAGGAGAGTCAACCTCCCTTCTAGAATCATCGCTAGTCTTATCAATCATATCCTTCTAGATCGCCAAAAAGCCCCTTTCCTATTCATCAATATCCTTGTGGTTTTCTTTCGCCTAGACCGTAATCATACCCATCGGGGATCGGTTCGTTTTTCCCTGAACCTGGTTGTCATATGCATGGGTTCGGAGATTTGGTTCAAGTTCAGGTTCAGGTTTAGATTTGGAACATATATTCTATGAATTTGAATCTTAATAAAAAGCCATCAGTTTGTTCATATAAAGAACCAAAAACAAACCTGCGGTTAACAAGTTTAGGTAAAACTAGTTGATCAATGCAGATCAGTTCGAATGTTCATTAATTTTTAGCAAATGGCGGTCTCAAGTGGAAAAAATTATTTCATTGTCTTGAAGCAGTGCCATGTGGCGCTCTAAGTGGAGCCCACTTTATCATGTGAAGTGAGTCTGAAGTCGTCAATTTCTCCATCGCTGGAAGACGACTGTTACGCGGTGAAATCATACACCAAGATGAGTCATGGAGACAGCCATCGAATCATGCACACTGGTGATCAGAAGCTTTTAGAATCTTGCAGTTTGACCCCAATTACACAACTTTAGCTATCTTTTACTCCCTCCGTCCGGATTTGTTAGTCCATAAACATATTTTTTCAAGTCCTAAAATATTTGTCCATTTTCAAAAGTCAAAGGATAAAGTATGAAAATTTTACTTTTTTGCCCATTTTCTAAAACTTAAAATAACAACTCAAAAACTAATTTTTTTTTTACATTTTTTAATTTTTTTTGCACCGTATTAAAGTTCTCAATGAGATCTATCTAACAAAATCCATATTAATAAAAAAATAATTTTTGTAACTACATTATTTTTTAGTTTGAAAATTGCACGTAATTTCATAGTGGATTATCAAATTAGAAAGGAAGGAGTATTAAATGGAGGGATTGAGGTTAAAATAAGAAATTAACAAACTCAAAAAGTAATGAAAAAAAAGTTGAAATCCCCAAAACGGATCAACAAATCCGGACGGAGGGAGTATCAATTATTTAGCCGTTGACCACTAACCAAAAAAGATTCTCCATTGCTGCTCCATTCACACGCTATTCAATAATCACGGCCATATAATACCCAGAAAAAAGAATCCGGTGATTAAAATTAAGATTAATCTTTTGATTTAGCTGGGAAAGTTTAGATAATCATGCCCCCCAATTTTCTTTAATTAGTAGGACACCCCCACCCCCCCAAAACTAAACGTGGACTACTTGGTCAACCCTTTATTCAAAAGGTGTGTGTAAACGGAATATCATGTTTACCTGTTTCATGCATGAATCTATCGACTATCGCATTAAGTTTTGGTAGGCGATTTCATGCAATTGCTTCTCGAATTCGTTAGTGGGATTATCTATATCTACCTACCCCGTGATATTAGTACGATTTTTTTTGGTAAACATGATATTAGTACGATTGAGGGAACGTTGAGGCACAGTAGGTTGTTGTGCTCACAAAATATGAGTCAAAGTATGGAAAAATAATTCAAATACGTAAATATAATTCAAAGTATTTACTTCGTACAGCTTAATGAGTAGAATAACTATGGAAAAATCAAGTTGATCAGACATTGCTAATTTACTGAGCGAATCCCATCTGCAAAAAAAAAATTGGGTACAGAATGGGTATCACATGGCCAAGCCTACGTGGTACTCGAACATTAATTGCATCTAGGCCGTCCAAAAGTGTATTGGACGGCCGACATTAAAACACCCTCTCTCTCCTCTTTCTCACTCCTTTTTCTCTCTCCAAATCCAGACCGCCCAAAATAGAAATGGACGGCCCAAATGCGCTGAGGGGGTACCACGTGGTACCCTTCCAACACTGAAAAGTCTCTCTACATGGTACCCCCTCAGCACTGAAAAATCTCTCTCCCCATCTGCACAAAGCTCCATCCATCCCATATTGTTTGTCCACTTTCAATATTTGGGACATCCTACAAAATTGTTTATACTTAAAGGAGTAATATCTTTTATATGCAATATGAACTTGTTTGATAGATCTCAATTAGCTCTAGTAAACAAAGTTTTCAAAATTACATAAAAAAACATTATAGATTGTGAGATATCGACAATTTGAAATTGGACAAACAAAATTGAGATAGAGGGTGTATTATCGATTTGCAGAAAATTAAGCCAAAAACTGTTATTTATTCATTTGGTTTTCAATGTCCGATCAACTTAATGTTTACCCAGTTTATTCTATGAGTCGAGCTTTACAAATAAACGATTCGGATCACCTTAACTGCCATTCATGGAGCGTTTATTTACAAAATTCATACCGTCTTTTGAATTGTCTCAATTATTTTAAAATTCACTATATGATTTAGAAATGCCTGTAATTAACATAAAGCAGTAACACCATGGGGCATATCTAGCTGGACCGCAGCACTCCTTTTGGTAAATTAAGAATCTTGGCACAATTCATTCACATGCATAGATGCATGTATTATAATTTACATACACCTGGAAAACAAGCTGCAAACGTATCTTTCTTTTATTTTAATGAATCTATGTTTTCCTTAATCCTTTGTAGTATAATACTAAACGTTGACGCGCTTACCATGTGAAAAATGAAGAATGAGGACAAACTCTACTGCTCTATAAATATGAAGCAATATTTCTTTCGATCCTCAACTTATAAGTACTGAACAAGAAGCTAATTGAAGCTTAATTTCTTCTTCTTCTTCTTCTTCTTCTTCTTTTCCTTCGCATACAGTTTTTAAGATTTACGTTACATAGTAATGGGTCTGATTAAAATGACATTCTGCTTAAGAGTATTCCTTATCCTTCTTTCTGTTGGAATTGCCTCTGCTCAATTATCAACAACTTTTTACGCATCGTCTTGTCCTAAAGTCCTTACGACCATCAAATCGGCTGTGGACTCTGCAGTGTCGAAAGAGGCTCGAATGGGGGCATCTTTGCTCCGTCTTCATTTCCACGATTGCTTTGTCAATGTAAGTCCTTTCATCTTCATTTCCATCTTCTTGTCTGAATCATGCATGTAGTATAGGTTGCTTACTCAATGTATAATATGTGAGTGTTAACTAAATCGTATCCCCTCCGTCTCAAATTTCATGTCCATTTTCACTGTTCACAATACCATTTTATCCACACTGGTGGTTTTAAAGTTAACTTGCATGGTTTTGATTTTTCTAGTCCCTATGTTGGAAGTATTCGCATTGACTTTTTAAAAAGAGATATCGAATATATATATACAAGAATGGTGATAAAATTTTTCTCTCTAACGAATTTGAAACAGGGATGTGATGCATCAGTGTTGCTAGATGGCTCAACTGGAGAGAAGTCAGCTGCCCCAAACCTCAACTCATTGAGAGGATTCGACGTGATCGACACTATTAAATCTCAAGCAGAAGGTTTATGCCCCGGTGTTGTTTCTTGTGCCGATATCTTAACTGTTGTCGCTAGAGATGCTGTTGTCGCTGTAAGCAACCTTAGCGAGTGTCGATATTTTGACTTTTTCTACTTACCTTGTAGATGAATAATAAGCAACAATTTTATGTATTATACTTATTTTGTAAATGGAATATATTTACAGTTGGGTGGGCCCAGTTGGCCTGTTCCATTGGGCAGAAGGGATTCGGCTACAGCAAGTTTGAGTGCTGCTAACTCCAATCTCCCATCACCAGCTTCCAGTCTCAGTTCCCTTATTACTGCCTTCTCAAACAAAGGTTTCACTGCCAAAGAAATGGTGGCTCTATCAGGTACTACATCTTATCTTTTCTGAACTATTTATAACTTCGGTCTATACATATGTGCAGAGATTCCTCAGATTTGGCAAACATCATATGAATCCTCACAACTTTATTCGTGTTCAATATCATGATAGGATCTCACACAATAGGCCAAGCAAGGTGCACAGTCTTCAGAACTCGAGTTTACAACGAAACCAACATAAATTCCCAGTTCGCCACTTCCGTGAAATCGAAATGTCCGAGCGCTGGTGGTGACGATAACCTTTCTCCTCTAGACATCACCAGTCCAACCTCGTTCGATAACGCGTACTTCAAGAATTTGCAGAGCCAGAAGGGTCTTCTCCATTCGGACCAGGAACTCTTTAACGGAGGCTCCACCGATGCTCAAGTCAATGCTTATAGCTCCAACTCTGCATCTTTCTTCACAGACTTTGCTAATGCAATGGTGAAGATGGGAAACCTTAGTCCACTAACGGGCACGAGCGGCCAGATCAGGACTAATTGCCGGAAAGCAAACTGATCCGCGCCTCTTAACGCTCTTCTGGACTACATTTTTCTCTTTATTTTGTTTATGAACGGGGAAGAAAATTTTAGTAATCATCAACCAACAATTACTAAATTAAAAAAAAAAAAAAAATCAAACGAAATGGGCATGTGCGGGACTAGGATTTTCATCGTGGAAGTTTTATGTGTCTTAGCTAGTGAAAGTAATTAAGAAAATAAAGGCATTTGTTAATGTGATTTTCTTGTCATTTTATTTGTATTAGTGATGCCAATAAGATTTGCAGAGGAAAATCATAAAATTGAACTACTTTTGTTGATTAGTTTTGCACTCTGCTCTGTTTTTCTTGACTGCCCTCCTTTCTATATCCTTCAAATGTGTTACCCGACCGGAAATGGGTACAATACACAAATAAAATTTGTTTTTGTATAAATATGTAACAAGATTTATTAAACAATAGGCGGATGTTGTGCATTCAAGTATTTAACATAAATATGTTTACTTTTCGAAGGGAATCATGATACTCTAGTGCTAAAAATGGTCCAGCTAGCTCTGGATAGCCCAAAATAAGGATTATATTTCCGAGGTGTACTTCATTTATTCACTTTGTTAAATTTTGTATAGCCGTTTTGGTTGTTAATGTCCAAATAGCAACTCAAGAGGGGTGAATTAGATTTCACAAGTAAAAGCGGAATTAAAAAACTAATACAAGACAGAGGGCAAAACTGCCACAGCAACAGATTGAGCTGGCTCAATCCAGAACAGAGAGCAAAATGTAGACAACAAAACAGCAAGAAACTGATTCTATATTGGAAGATAATTGACTACTATGCGAATTACTTTACTGCGAATATGTTTCTCAAGCATAGGCTAAGTTACTTATGCAATTCCAATATGCAAAACACAAAGTAAATGATTAGGGAAGGGAGAAATCAAACACGAGGATTTATGGTGGTTCGGTCCGCAACTTCACGGCATACTCCATTCCTCAAGTATCCAACTTGGGAATAGCTGTATTATCTCCAATAGTTGTTACAACCTTCTAGCTTTGCGGGTGCTAGACTACTTTTACAACGAGTGATTACTCCGAATGCACTCCCAACTAGCTAAACATCCAGCGCTAGTAAAACCTAATACAAATGATTTTCTGACTAAAAAATCACTCACAAAAGGGTTAACAATTTCTGCGAAGAAGTGAGTGTTCTCCCTTTTACAATAAGGCTAAAAAACCTCAACACTCAACCTAGTGTATAATAATCAAGATGAAGAACTTGAGTTTGAACGACATATTTTCAAAGATAACTAGTATTTCTTCAAGAGTTTTTGGGAACGGGTCTCTGTTGTACACTAGGTGGATGGCATCGTGCCATGCACCCCTTCTGGCCGGCCGTTACGAAAATGCACGGCTTGGAGCAAGTCCAACCCCATGTGAGGGGTGCATGGCACGGTGCCATGCAGGTGCAAGCTCCCCAAATCCGAGTTTTTGTATCTATATGACTTTCTCTTTCTTCTTTTTTTATCCTTTAAATCCCAATTTGAACGTTAGAAGATTTCTTCTTAGCCGTTCCAAGTAATAAGCTCCTCAATCTTGCCTTATTGCTTCTTTTCATCTTGAATCCTTGAAATTTAGCAACCAGGAAAATTCTTTCATTATGAGGCTCTCCTTAGCCGTCAGAAATCAAAGAAGATTTTTCTTAATCTTGCTCCTTTCTTCAAATTTCTTGAGTATTGGAGATAGAGATTTGATGAAGATTTTTCCCATAATTCTTCATTCAATCCAACCCAATTCTTCTTTGATTTCAAAACTGCAGTACTTTCCTTTCCTTCCATGGCTTCTATCGCCTCTTCTTTTTTCTCAAATGGACAGAAACCTAGGTTTGGAAGATTATTCTCTAAATCGCCTACAGATAATAAAATTGAACGCTTGAGGGAATAGCTCGTAATTCCCTGCAATAATAAGAGAATATAGTATTGCACATATATGAGAGAATGGAAATGAATATTTTTAAGAAACTGTCCCAGAAAATTGTTGGAGCTCTTTGTCGGTGTCGACTCCATATCAAATTGCTGGAGCTCTCTTTTGTTGTATGCAACTTCTAACATAAACATAATCATCTTGTTGATCATGCCAATCTTCATCGCCGCGATATTGCCCTTGTTCTAGCCTTCGACAAATTCAAACCCACACCTATCGGTCTTGCCGAGCAGCTCACATACTTTTGGGTTATACGCCGTCCTATTGGGGAGGTATAAACAAGTACGGGGAATCACAGAGACAGAGCCCTTGGCCTCTTACCACCAACTTTCTGATCCCTAGTGCTCTTATAGAGCAAAGCCGTGCAAGATTGTGCAGGACTCGTCAGCACAGGAGAGCTACTCATGCTCATCCTACAAGTTTGAGCCGATTCTAGGCTTGTCGATAAATTGCCGAATTTGGCAATTTTCAATGTTGTTTTTTGGCCATTCGATGTCGTCTATGCCTTTAAAATTTTCCGTTTTATGAAATAATAGATTTGCTAATAACTTTTAATAGGAAATTCTGTTTTAATTGCATGTTGTCTGTTTTGCTTTGGGTTCATTTAATCGTTTTGATTCGTTTTCAATGATTAATAAACTTTTTGTAATAGGAAATTCTGTTTTAGTTGCATGTTGTCTGTTTTGCTTTGGGCCCGTTTAATCGTTTTGATTCGTTTTCAATGATTAATATACTTTTTTTTTACTGAGAAAAAAAAAAAAAAAACAATATCTTACATTTCCATAAATTGTTGGACTGACCATGATGTGTATTGGAATACTCTAGTGGCTATTTAGTCCACACACACATGCGATTTCGCGCTTTATTTGGTTGATATGCGTGTAGTGGTATTTTTGATAGTTACAGGTTTAACACGCTAAATAAGCGCATTTTGGATCACATTAGGAACCGTCCCAAGCTACCGAGGGCCACTTTTCCCCATGGCACATCAACACCGGGTCTCAAGAGCGAAAGAATGATGATTCGGCTAAGGCCCGGGAATGCGATAAGTCACAAGTCAAGCCGATGGCTTTGGAGTCGTGCTTGACGATCACAAAAACTCCCGTGGAGTCCGGGAGTGAACGAGCACTCAAGTGACCAAGGAACACCTCCTCCGAGGGTCGCACAACTCATTTAAGTGTTTTGGAGGAAGGCCGGAAGCACGCAATCCAATGGGAGTGATCAAATGGGTCAAATTCAAGTCAAGACCAATCCGGACCGATCCGAAATTATTCTGGACCGATCCAAATTCATCAAGGCAGCAGCAGACCAATCCGGACCAATCCGAAATTATTCTGGACCGATCCACTTTGCTCCAAATTTCATCAGACCAATCCGGAATTATTTTGGATCGGTCCAGAAATGCTCCGAACCCATTTTTTGAGCACTTTATGCACTTTCTATTAATTGCAAGTTTTTTGTTGTTGTGAGATCTTTGTGGATATTTGTAAGAGAGAGAAGTGGAAGACTATATTGAGGGCTCTCTCCTCTCTCCTTCTCTCTCACTTTTAAGCTTTATCTATCTAGATTAATCAAGTAAGTCTTCATTTTCCTTTAATTTTGTTGTTTAATGTTGTAGCTACTCATTGGATCTCTATATAAATCAAGTTTGTTTATATTTTTATCGGTTAAATTGTATTATCTCTTTTCTAGTCATTTCCCTCTTAAACTCAAGTTAGTAATTGTTGTTTGTGATTTTCTTAAGGCTTAAAGTGGTAGGCAAGCTTATGAACTTTACTAAAAATCAGTTTATTAAGTCACAAGTTATGTTCTTTATTTCCTTTGCAAAATTAGTCATGTTTTTCTTAGTTCTGTTTGAGTAGTCTAAATAGGCTCGGTCATGGGGTGATTAGCACTCCATGACTTAGGTTTAATTCGTTCTTCTAGCCAAATTGCAAACACTTCTTGTTAAATAAAGTCACGGGTTCATCTTTATGTATCAAAATTTGGGTTTGTTAATCTCATTGATCTCTCGTGGTCAAGGGTTAATTCACCTAGGTACAGGTGACGCTTTGAGCGATGTCAATCTAAAAGTTTGTCTAATTGGCTCAAGAACCCTAAACTTTGTCGAACATCATTTCTAGTTCAAAGAGTTAAGATCGATTTTATGTACCAAAGTCAAGGTTTGTTAATCTTTTTGATCTATCGTAGTTAAGGGTTGATTCTCCTTTTCACGTGTGATGCTTGGAGCGATGTCAACCTAGAGGTTTGCTAAATGGTTACAAGAATCCTAATCTCAACAAGAGAGGAACAAATTAGCCTAAGTTATGGTTGTTAAAATCCCCTAGACTTTGCCTTAGTTTAATTAGTCTTTTTAATCTTCAGAGTCGTTCTCGAAGTTAAGAGAATTCCACCAATCAAATCACAAACTATGTTTGCCGCTTCAAGGCCGAAAACCTGCACTTGCAAGACAACTCTCATACTGTGTGCGTTCGGTCCCTGTGGATTCGACCCGGTCTTACCGGTTATTATGCTACCGCCGACCTAGCCCTACGCTTGGGGCGACACCATCTACGATACAATCTAAGATCGCAAGCATTGGGTCAGCGATCTCTAAAGCATCCATGCGTTGGACAATATTTCCAAACATGGCTCTGAGTTCAGCAAGCCCCTCATTTATCCGAGCATCTCGAGCAGCATCATCTCGTTCATAGATTTCATCGATACCAGCAGTTCGACCACCCCCTTTTGCCATTCTACACCGCGTCTCGCCGCCATGACAGGATTGCAACGTGTGCTCTGATACCAACTGTTGTAGCCCAGCCTATGGAAACGAAATCAATCATGCAAGAGAAACGCGAACAATAAGATCGACCCGGAGGTACTCCCTCCTTAAACGGCCAAAATATGAGTAAAACTCATTTTCTTTAATTCAATAACAACCGAATTCTGCCATTAGGCTTACAATGATAATTATAGGGCTAAAGTAACCCTAATCCAACTAGGATCAAATAACAAACCCTAATCCAACTAGGAATCAAATAACAAACCCTAATCCAACTAGAAATCAAAATACTCTAGAACACTTATTTCTAAAATTGGAGACTTCCTAACAAAATTAATAAAATAAAAATAAGGAAAACTTAAAACACTATTTGTAAGTAATACTATTAAATTTTCAATTTGCATCAATTACGATATTGGTTTTACAATACACGTCCTCAGTTCTTGGTTAATGACTCAGAATGTCTCAAAGATTTACTCCTATTAAAAAATTAGAGCCCGACCCTTGTTTTTAGGTTCGTTTTTAGTAAAATTTATAATTGTGAAATCTACTCAAGAAGAATGAAATGAGATCCATATTCACTATGAAATTATGCATAGATAAAATAAAATATATATATTTTTTAATGTGAATACTATGTGAACTATGAAATGTGTGAAATATAAATATGAATGTAAACTATGATGAGATTTTGTGAACTGTTTATATGAACTGCATAATCCTATGTCAACTCTATATGATAAAGCTATGTGAACTGTCTATGTGAACCGTATTTTAGTGTATGGTAGGGCTAAGTGAACTGTGTGAGAAAGAACACATTTGTCGGCTAAAATTTTAGTCGTTGAAAGGAATTGCTGACTTAAAATTTTAGTCGGCAGTATAGTCGGTGAATCACCGTCGGGGAATGCATCTTAGTTGGCAAGGGTAGCCAATTTACCAACTAAATAATTAGTCGGAAAAAGTAATTGCCATGTGGCACTGACATCACCCAAAAAAGCTGTCACGTGGGCATGACAAACAACCAGACTAAGCTACCAACTAAGCTATCCATGTACTTGTTCGAAGTTAGGGAGATAAATATATATGTACTATTTTACAAAACGAATAATTAAGAAACTTGTATATGTTTTATATAAATCGCAGTTAACATATACTCCCTCCGTTCCTTTTTGTTTGTCCCACACTCTCTCTCTTGCCTTTTTTCAAATAAAAAAATTAAGTGCTTCTGTGTATCATTTTTCAAATTTTTCGCACCGAATTAAAGTACACGATGAGTACTTTAATTTGGTGTAAAAAAATTTGAAAAATGATAAACGAAAACACTTTATTTTTCGTTTGAAAGGTGACACGACTTTTCGTAGTGGACAAACAAATAGGAACGGAGGGAGTATTTAAAAAATTAAAATTAATCAACAATTATAGAACATTTGCGAGCTAATATTAAGGTTGGTCACCAATAGAGATTTTTAGCAACTAAAACTTTGCCTCCTGACTAAATGTGGTTTAGTTGGCAAATATTTATTTTTCCCAACTATTCCCTGACTAAATCTATATTAGTCACCCAAGCACCTTCTTTCTTCGACAAAAGTTTGTTTCAGTCGGCAAAGGTTAGTTTATAGCGACTAAAGTAGTTTAGTCGCTGTTAAAAAAAAAGTAGTTTAGTCGGGAAAGAGTCAGTTTTTAGCGACTAAATTATTTTAATTCAGCAAGTTTTAGTCAACAATTGTTTTTTTTTCCCCCTTTTGTAGTGGCCGATTGGGCTATGTAAAGTGTACGTTGCGGCTATTTGAACTATCTATGTGAATTGCAAATGTAAACTCTGTATGATAAGGCTAGGTAACTTGTCTATGTGAGGTGTGTATTTTAGTGTGTGGTGGGTTATGTGTGAATTGTGTGGTTGAGCCATGTGAAGTGTGTGTTTGAGGCCATGTGAACTGTCTATGTGAACTGGAAACCCTATATATGAACTCTGTATGTTAAAGCTATGTGAATTGTATACTTTAGAGTGTGTGTGCCTTTTCTTTTGGCCGGGACATTCAGTGGAGTTGTCACCATAGTCAGAGGATAAGGAGAAGTATGTCTCAGGTTCCATATTCGAGCGCAGTTGGGAGCCTTATGTACGTTAAAAGTGCGTTTGATTTCAGTATTTTTGATTCGTAGAGTGCTATATATCTAACTAAAAATCTGATGTATCATGAGAAGACCAAGCATATCGATGTTAGGTATCACCTTATTCGGGATATCATCTCAGAAAAGCTAGTTGAGGTGAAGAAAGTGGGTACCGCAGATAACCCAGCAAATATGTTAACCAAACCAGTTCCAGTTACCAAGTTCAAGCATTACTTGGACTTGCTTGGTATTTGCAGTTGATCGCCCCTCGAGGGCATTTGGCGAGTGATATATTTTGTGATTTGGGTTCATGGAATTCAAGTCAAGGTGGAGAATTGTTGGGAGTGCCTTGAATTTGAATTTTTGGAAGAAGGGTATAGTGTTCGCCGTGCACAGGTTGTCCGAAGATTCTCGGGGGTGCTCTCTGGAATTTCCGCCCGGACGGAAATTCAAAACCATCATTTGACTCGGGTTACACGTTTCGAGGTCTTTTGACCTATTTTTCTGTACTTTCTTATAAAAAACAGTTGTTGGGGTTTCTAAGGTTTTATCCTTTTGCTATTCCTCTCATACTGTGGTCTCTCTAGAGTTATGGATCTTAGCCTGCTCTTTGTATCTCTTCTCCATGTTTGATAGTGAATCATCTTTCTCCTCGCTCGTTGACGTACCTATCTTGGGGAACCACGTATATCTTGTGTCTCGTGTGATTGCTTGTTTTATTTTCTGTTTCTTGTTCTTAACCGCGTTCATCACATTCGTTACTAACACTTTTTGTATTATCCACCGACAAAATTTGAATTCCAATAATTTTGATAGTGATTTGCGAAGCTCCTGTCTTTGTTCCACTAAGCAATATTGCACCACTAACTTCCATCCAATTTGGTTTATGTTTGAATTATTTTTTCGGCATTCCACTATGACCCTACCAGAAATGAAAATGATTGAAAGAAGCTCAATTAGAAGTCTCTTGCTAACCCATTCGGTGAAAATCACCAGTTATATAGTCGTGCTTTATTTGTTGTTCAATAACTCAAAGTTTGCATATTTCAGTTTACGCGGCGCAGTTTTTTTCAAAAATCAAGACAGATCATTCTCTCACAATACATCACATAGAAAACTGTGAAAAACCAGTTTATTCTAAAAACACCCTTAGCGAAACACCCCCTTGAATGACAAATCACACATGACACAACCCACAAGTGGGATACCTGATTAAAAGGAATAAGCGTCTAAATTTTCTGCATGACCAATAGAGCAACCTCTTTGAGTTACTTGTTCAATCGTGTTTTTGTTGGGATATGTTCAAAGATATAACAAATGCACTGTTAAGTATTTTGTTTTAATTTCTTCACGATATATAAGCTCCATATATAAGCTGATTTCGGATTGTGCGGAATTTTACCTGTGGAGATATCTGCATGTAACTTAGTAAGATATTTTCTTCTGGAATACTTTGATTTTTCCGCATAAGATTCCTTGAACTCTTGATGCTACAATAAGAATTGACATAAACTAAAATCAAAATACATGTCAGTTTCATCCTCATAATCTTGAAAACTTCTTCACACCACAAAAAAGATGAAGATATTTTGGTTATTTCCCAAATGAATTAATTACAACGTTCCATGGAACAAAAACGAATCAAATTAAGATTATTTTGGACAAGTATTCTAATGATCCAAATTGTAATAAATGACGCTCGAGATTATTGCACCACTAGCTTCCATCCAATTTGGCTAATGTTTGAGTTATTTCTTGGGCATTTAACTTTGAATGTGCCAGAAATGATAGTGATTGAAAGAAGCTCAATTAGAAGTCACTTGCTAACCCGGTCGGTGAATTTTGTTTTTTGAAAGGCGAAAAAAGTTTCATTAATCTTGAAATTGTTACAAGACTAATAGGGGCAAGGACAAAACAAAAATGTCTAATCCGAGACCTAAACCAAAGATTGGTAAGAAACCAATTGATGGAGTCACAACCGGCAACCCACAAAGGACCAAAGTCCCACACCCTATGGGTCAAAAACCCAGATATGCAATATGATCCAAATTAAAATTATCAGCTATATAGTCGTGCTTTTTTTGTTATTCAATGACTTAAAGGTTTATAATATCAGTTTACGTGCAACTCAACCAATTAAGTCTTGAACGACAAATCACACAATCCACAAGTGGGAGACCTAATTAAAACCTAAACATAACTCTGTATTAAGTATTAACTGACCATACGAAAAAAGATACTATAACATGTAGGAGAGGTCGACCATAAAACATTTGAAGGAGCAAGCCTCAAAATTTTATGCATGACCAGCAAAACAACCTCACTCTCGCAACTGGGGGAGGTGTTGCGCAGCCCCGTGCTGCCAAGTGTGCTGTGTGGCCAATTTCGACACCGCGCCAGCATCATTCTCACGATCGGAGACGTCCACTGCGTAAAGCTTGTGTTCTTAATTATTGGGATATGTTCAAAGATACGACAAATGCTCTATTAAGTATTTTGTTTTTTTATAAGTGCATATATTATGCACCACTAAATTTGTATATAACATTTGTATAAGCTAGCTCTACATTTCGAGAATGTTTTGTTCACCCTCCTTTAAAAAAAAAGGATGCACGTAACCCCTCACTGTAATTGGTGATAAAAGTGTTGGTCTCACTAGAAACTAACTTCATTATTACTCAAAAAATGTATTGATTCCGTGAATCATATACAATTCTCAGCAATCAATGTGAGTGTAATGTTCACCCTCTTCAAACAAGAGTGAACAAAATCGGACTCCCGCATTTCCGTTCTCAAAAGCCCAACAGCCAACACATTGACATTAAAGCATTTCTAGTATGCTTAAGTTCACATCCCTATTTTGTTTTGTTTTGTTTTTTTCTTTTGCGCTCATGCTTCTATTATCATTCTTGCGTCGTCTAATCATTGTTCACTCATCAAAGTCAAAAAAAGGAGAAACGTGTATAACCATGCAATCTGCTTTCCTGAATAGTACTCTTGAGTCCTCCACTTTGCCAACCTTGTTGAAACTTTTGTATAAACTTTGCAATAAAGGGAATAGGTTTACCCAAAAAAAAAAGAAATATATATGGATGATTGATGAATATTGGTTAAAACAATGACTTCATCTGAAAATATTCACGGCGTATGAGAAAGTGTCCGGATTACTTTTCAGTAACTGTTTTGATCATGAGTAGTCCAACAATTTACTCGAAATGCAAAACACCCTTACTAGAGATATCCTGTAAAACTCATACTTATGAGATGACACCGTCATGGTAGAGAAGAAAAGAGTAGTAGGGAAGAAGAAAAGTTTTCACGAAATGATCCAGAAAAAAGAAATCAATGGTTCATCTTCTCGTTTGCCGCTGTTTATCTTGCTATTTCTGTTGTTTTTTGGTGTTGTTTATGATGTTGTTTGTTGCCCTGGTGCTTACTGTTTCCGTCTTCTCGTTTGCTCTTGATGTTTAAACATGTATTTTCTCTTTTTGCTAGTATAAGAGATATGTTCTCTTTTCCGATACAAAAAATAAAAATTAAAAATAAGGAAAGAAGAAGAGCACCTAGATATTGTATTTGGTTTTGGGTGCATATCAGTGGTGGTGCTACGATAAAGAGTACTGGGGGCCAAATATATAATGGGAAAAAAAATTCAATATAAAATATCTTAAAACATTTAAATATTTAGATTCTTGAACCTTGAAATTTAAAATCTCGTTGTTTATGTGATCCCCTTTTATATGAAATCCTAATTCTATTCCTAGCATCCAGCTTCCACACCAATAAGATATGCACTTTTTCAGTCTTATAATTTAGGGTCCGTTTAGGAGTTATGGAAAATGTATTGTATAAAAAACATGATTTTCTTGTTTTCTTATCATTTTCTTTCTAAACCAAGCCAGGGGAGGTGAATTTTTTTTAAATTTTCTTTTCTTTTATTTTCCTTTATTTTCCATATATGTTCCAAACAAATCCGTCCAATGGTAAGAAAAGTCTTGTCGTTTTTTGTTTATACGGGCCAATTAGATCTTATATTGAACTAGTGAGTGTGCTGGAAACCGAATTAACCACAAAAGTAAAGACATTGGCGTGATTTCTGTTCCCATTACACGTCTAATTAGGGCGCAATGCATGCACCAATCCCATCCAGTCCAGCAAATCAATTAGCATAATTGTCAAAAGCAAATCCTCACAAAATAATTGCTGAGTTTCAATGCAGACAACGATATTCCAAAAAGTGTAAAAAAGAGGTAGGTAGGTAGCCTTGTCTCAAATCAGAAATCATTTAGGCTAACGATGTCTACTAGTAATAAAGGAATTATCAGACTCTACTTACAGGGATTGCAACAAAAAAAACACCGAAAAACACAAAGTCGCACTTACAGGGATTGCAACCAAAAAACACCAAAAATATTCTAGAGAACAACCCAATAAACGAAAGATAGAAACAGCTAACCCCAAAGTAAGGATGCAGTGTCAGGCACCAAGATGTGAGCTTAAAGCTCGCTAACCCATACTGCGCAGCGCAACCATACATTGCGTGGGCAAACTGAGCCAAAGTCGGGTTTAGGGTGAATCCTAGATGAAAGAGACTGAACTCCTTATGGATTGTGAAGATTACAATCAGATTAGGACAACGACGCAAGAGCAATCCAGACCAAAACAACCAAACAAAAACAACTAAAAACAACTATTCAAAACCTAATAACACGAATCCACCCGGAGCGCCCATCACTGAGTTGAACTGGGATAGGCCGGGATGCACTTAGTTGAGGACGAGTTGCTTATACCATCCCCACCAGATCTGGAAAAACCAGATCAGTAATAGACCGGACTGAAAAGGCATCCGGTAGCAAAGCATGAAAGCAAAAACTCACTTCTCTGCCTCCTCCTTATTTGAACCACCACAAGATGACACCCACCTCATCATCACCTGCCGCCTCCATTTTGCCGGACTGGAACCCTGGACCACGCATCTACCCCACGACACAGAAGTGCTATAGTAGCCTGGCCTTTGAGGTCCGAAGACGCAGAAAAACAAGAAGAAATTGAGGATGAGAGGAGATGAAACACACTGATGGAGGGGAAGAGAGGGAGGGGGGAAGGGCTACAAAGAGGCAGCAACCCCCACCCCATGCAGGAGGAAGAAATTAGGGCCGGCTATTTTTCTAGAGAGAGAGAGAGAGAGAGAGAGAGAAGTAGGGATCCCAAATTGAAACATGCCCAATTACTCTTTGCTACTTTGGACTGTGTTTGGATACCCGTAATCTTGGATTAAATGATAATTCGATTACCTTGAATCAAAACCTGGTAATTAAGTAACCGAACCACTTTCATTCCAACATTTGAAATAGTTTAGTAATCATATACATGAAATTAAGGAAAAACTGTATCACATTCTCGTTCTTCCTCACGATACCCGCTATTCAAATTGGAGAATCCGTGTGGGGCCACAGCTAGCCTTGTTTGTCTACCCTAATTCCGTTAAAAACAATTGTCAAACATGGCCTAAAACCCATAGAAAATAGTATAAAGGAAATCAGACATGAAAAGGACGCTAAACATTATCTTGTATAAAGCAATGATTGTTGCACATCATTATCAATTGCCTGTTTGTGGAGTAATTGATTGACTGGGGATTAGTGCATGGTGCAACTACTTAATTAATTTTCAATCTAAAAAGCCATTAAAATATAATTACGGGCAGTTGAATTGTAATAATTGCTTAACCTTCAAGATCCAGTGGATGATTTGACAGAGGAATGTCACGTAAATTCAACAAATTAGTTAGGCCTTGTTTGTTTTGGGTTTCAAGGCCGGGTTTTCTCAATTACTATCCAATCATTACTCATATTTTTCAATATCATCCTCATTTTTCTCTCATCTCTCTCTAATCATTAATCCCTATTTTTAATTATTATCCTTATTTCTCCCTCCAATCATTACAAAAAACCAAAACCCAAAACTCAAACGAAACACAACCTTATATAGTTCACTACAAAAAAAAAGTTGATATTTCGTGACAACAATTTTATCACTAGGTTGTCACTAAAAGTGTGTTGCTGAAAGTATTCAGTGACAACTTTTTAGTGAGTTGTCACTAATCCTGTAATTAGTGATAGCTTTATACAAAAAAACTGTTATTGAAATACTTTTAGTGACACACATTGTTATCACAATGTTGTCTGTAAAACTCAATTTTTTTGTGGTGGGCGTCTCTTATTTACCAACCTTTCTCTGAAATGGATTATCTGATAATGATGTCCATTGTTGTTTCAATTATTGGATATCGTTTTCTTAACTTGTTATTTTTTCCTTGCGATAACTACTAAAAAAAAATTGAGTTTTAGTGACAACAATGTATCACTAAAAGTGTGTTACTAAAAAATATTCAGTGACAGCTTTTTGTACTAAGATGTCACTAATTACAGGGTTAGTGCCAACTCACTAAAAGTTGTCACTGAATAATTTAGCAACACACTTTTAGTGACAATCTAGTGACAAATTTGTTGTCACTAACGATCAATTTTTTGTAGTGAACCGAACATGCACATCAACTTATGTGTATTTTGATTAACCTCGCGACTGGACAAATTTTCAATAACCCTACGATTTTGTTTTCCTGATGTGAGTGTCGAATCTATAAGCTTGCGAGAAAATATGCCGACCCTTACTACCTATCACGCTTCAAGCACAAAAAATTATCCTTAAATGATCATAAAAATAAGGCTCACTTATATTGACCCCTCCTGGTGGGTTTCCCGTTTACTAAAAGCAAAAGTTTTCACACCCCCAGTTCTCATTGTTTTTAGCAATTTAGCTTTTAGCATTTTTATGAAAAATTGGCTTTTAGCAACTTATTTTTCATCTTGTAGCTTGGACGGCCCATATTTTAAAAGGAGGAGGAGATAGAGGGGTAAGGGTTGGGTGAAATCTGGGTTGTCTAAAACACTTTTGGATGACTGAGATGCGTACTCTGGCACCTATTTGTGCCCACTCAGCACTGAAGAATTTCTAAAAGCCTGGCATTCGTAAAGGTCACGTAGATAACATACTCCTAACTCTAGTTTCTTTATTTTATTGGACAAAGAAAAGTGTTTAATTGAGTCGAGCTTTAGGTTCACACACTTATGCAGAATGTATGATAGCCACACAATTTGAGAGTTGGGCCGTTATATTCCGGAGGAGTATAACTTATTGTATGTTGCATCGGTTGTTGGATATTCTACCCACCGGAGAGGCTATATCTTTTTCAAAAGAGCGAAATATCCATGCCTCAGCCAATCTGGTGTTATGCTTAATTCATTAATGAAATCATCTGCCGTAAATTTCACCCAGGGTTCGGATTTGGTTCAGGTTCAGTTCAAGGACGTACGTATAATGTATAATCTATGAAATCGAATCCATACAAAAAACCATCAGTTTTTAGATATGAAAAAATCAAACAAAACCTCCGGTAAAAAAAATTACTAACCAGCAGATTAATCAACTCAGATCAGTTCGGATATTCATTAATTTCTAACAAATTACCATCCCAATTAAGAATTATTTTATGGTCTTGAAGTACCGTCACGTGGTGTCAATTGGACTCACCCGATAGTGTGTGAAGTGAGGCGGAAGCAGTCAATTTCTGCATTGCTGGAAGACGACTATTACGCCGAACGCGGTGAAATCGTACCACATTGAGACAACGATTGAATCATGCATAGTGGTGAGAAGCTTTTGGAATCTGTAAAGTTTGAACTTTGAACCCTATTTACACAACTTTAGCTCTCACTTATCTATTGTTTACACTTTACACATTATTACATTAACCAAAAAAGATTCTCTATTGCTGCTCCATTCACACTCTGTTCATCAATAATATAATACACATTGGGCGGTGTGTTTTTTCCTTTGTTTTTTTTGGGTGTTTTGGTGCTCTTTGGTTATTTTCTTCTCCTCTTTTAGGTGTTGGTGTTCTGGTTTTCGCTTTGATTGTTTAGTTGTTTTCTTGTCAGTCTTCTAATTTTTTGGGTCTCGTGAGGCTTTTTTGTTTTCCCTTGCCCCGTTTAATTGTGTATCTTTGATATTTGATTAATAAAATCCTTTTTTGCCCTAAAAAAAAAAAAAAGAAAGAAAGAAAAAAGATCCTGTAAACTAAAAATTAAGGTAATCATTTGATTTATCTGGGAAAGTTTAGATTATCATGTTCCCCAATTTTGTTTAAAGTAGGACACCCCACTAGACGTGGACTGCTTGGTCAACGCGTTCTTGAAAAGGGGTATAAACGGAATATCACTATTTTTTTCTATTTCATGAATCAATCACATCAAGTGCTGGTAGGTTTCATGTAATTGATTATCGAATTGGTTAGTGGGATTATCTATATCTACCCAGCCCGGATAGTGAGCCAAAAAAACACATTAGTATTTTTTCCGGCAGTCGTGTACATTATTGAACGGGCATTACACCACTTGATGAAAAATCACATTGGTGTCTTTTTTCAGCATCGTGTATCGAACGGGCACAAATTAACATCATATTTAAGGACCGAAACCATTTGAAAAAAAGCATATATGCATTTAAATATTTTTTTACAGTATTTTTTTTTTTTTGTTTTGCAAGTACATAAAGGAAAACAAATACTTGGTATTAGTTAGAAAATTTTAAAAATAAAAAAAAAACTATGACAATGTGAATAAAATGAAAAACTAATCCCAACCCAACCCAACCCACGTCTCTCTCTCTCTCTCTCTCTAGATTAATATCAATGTTCAAAATATTAATTCGATAAATGAACCTATCTCAACTTTTAAAAAAAAATGTCTTCAACTAAAATCTTTGATGCATGAGAAAGTACTCGGTATTATTTGAGCAGGATAATTAGTAAGGTTTCTCGCTCTTTTGATGGGAAATGCTTACCACCGCCCTAGAGGTCGTGTATAGCCTCCAGGTATATATGCATTAAAAGGAAATAAAAGTGCAAGATAAGTATTTCGAAATTTTGCAAAATGTTTATTGACAGCGGCAGAGCCACCATAGGACCAGTGTGGGCACGTGCCCACACTGGATTTTTACCCCCTGTTTTTTTTTTTTTTTTTTTTAAAGTTTACTATATATAACAAAATTATCTGATTTCTAACAAAGGGTGTGCTTGGTGCAGTTGGCCAAGTGCTGGCCTCCCTCCTTAAATGCCAGGGTTCAAGTCCTGGTGGTGGTTTCTATCATGTTTTTTTCCTTTCCTTCTAGTATTATGCTTTTCTTTTTCCTTCTATTTCCAAATGGGACAAGAAAATGAGTAAATTTTCACCGTTTTACTAATTTTGAAATAAAAAATTGAAAAAAATCTTAAGGATCGTTACTATAATTAATTTAATTTTTTTGTCATAAAGATTAATAATCTAATAGTTAAGCGAGTTATCATAATTCTACAATTTCTTCAAAAAAATGAACTTAGGTAGAGTCTTTAAGCTAGCGCATACAATATACACAAAGTAAGATGTTTTTATAGGATTAGTAATGAAACAATTATCAGATAAATTAAAACTTGTCGAGGTCAATTGTACATAAAAGCACCAACAAATATTTATTTTTTTTTTTTCCACTTATGTTTAGAAGCGTTACAAAATATTATGCCACGGTGCCCCCACTCACATGAAATCCTGGCTCCGCCACTGTTTATTGAGAAGCTAAATTGTGACTGTATGCATGCCTTAACTGCCATTCATCTGGTGATGATTAACAAAATTCATGCAGTCTTTTAAAGTGTCTCAATAACTTTAAAATTCACTACAAGATTGTGCAGAAATACTTTAGACTGGAGGGAGTTTGGAATATCTGCGATACGGTACGTATCGGATGGTTCGTCTCGGAATTTGGAGGCTCTGATACGGATACGTACCATACCGTATCGGTTGATACACCCAAAAAATTAAAAAAATCACGACCGATACACCCGATTCCCTTGACGTATCGTTTGATACGATTTCCGATACACCGATACCGCTATTAACAGAAGTGGCAGTGACACCCCGCATAAAGCTAGTTGGACCAGTTGTGCCCTTCCCTTCCACAGAATCTGGTCAAGCTTTCTACACCTACAAAATAGAAGTTTCGAAACAGTGTCTCGGCAGCCAGCCTTTTGATATACTCCTTATTAAGAATCTTTACTATTTGTTCACATGCATATATGCATGTAGTATATATGTATACCTGGAAAATATGCAGCAAAAGTATCTTTCCTTTATTTTAATCAAAATCTATGTATTTCCAACTTTTTATTTAATTAATAGTAAACGTTGACTCGTAGACCAATGTGGGAAATTAAGAATGAGGACACAATCTAGTGCTCTATAAATACAACAAAGCATTTCTCTGGAGCATCAATTAAGCATTGAACAAGAAGCCAATTGAAGCTTTTCTTCTGCTTGTTTTCCTTTATATATATACTAGATTTTAGGATTTGTATTTCCGACTGATTATGGGTTTGAACAAAATGACATTCTGCTTAAGGGTATTCCTTATTCTTGTTCTTGTTGGAATTGCCTCTGCTCAATTGTCAACAACTTTCTACTCATCATCTTGTCCTAATGTCCTTACGACCATCAAATCGGCTGTGGACTCTGCAGTATCGAAAGAGGCTCGAATGGGGGCGTCTTTGCTCCGTCTTCATTTCCACGATTGCTTTGTCAATGTAAGCAATTTCATTTTCTTTATCCTCGATCATTTCCATTTTCGTATCATGTGCATGTCATATAACAGCAAGAGAGACACCAAGATGTAGGAAAATGAGTTTTAAAGCTCACTTGCATGGTTTTGATTTTTCAAGCCATGCACTATGTTGAAAGTTTTCGCATTGACTCTTTAAAAAGAGATTTTGCATGTATAAAAGAATGGATGATGACATATTTTCTCCCTAACGAATTTGAAACAGGGATGTGATGGATCAGTGCTGCTAGATGGCTCAACCGGAGAGAAGTCCGCTGGCCCAAACGCCAACTCACTAAGAGGATTTGAAGTCATCGACACCATTAAATCTCAAGTAGAAAGTTTATGCCCCGGTGTTGTCTCTTGTGCCGATATCTTAACCGTTGCTGCCAGAGATTCTGTTGTTGCTGTAAGCCACCATCGCAAGTGTAGTTTTTTCAATTTTTTCCACTTCTCTTCTAGATGATTTTTTTCATCTTCTCTTCCAGACCAAAAAAAAAAAAACTATTCCAAAACTACCAAAATGTTAGAAAAGACAAAAACAAACCAATTTAGCTTAAGTTAAGTCAACTTGAGCTCAATGAATTCTTCTGAACTTTTAAACTAAATATTGCTTTCCAAGCTAAAAATACCACAAGGAAAGTCTTGTGAATTTGAATTTTCAAATAAGCTTAATTTCAAAACATAAATCAGACTTAGCTATATATTGATTGGTTTTGGTTAAGCTTTGACACATGTATTGATTATTGAAAATTAAATACGAAGATAATATTAAGTAACAAGTTTATTATTTTCTTACATGGAATATATTTACAGTTGGGTGGGCCCAGTTGGTCTGTTCCATTAGGCAGAAGGGATTCGGCTACAGCAAGTCAGAGTGCTGCTAACTCCAATCTCCCATCACCAGCTTCCAGTCTCAGTGCCCTTATTACTGCCTTCTCAAACAAAGGTTTCACTGCTAAAGAAATGGTGGCTCTATCAGGTACTATATCTTTTTTTTGGTGATCTGAATCTTGGCCACTGATTTTTAAATTTTGGATAAATTTTGTGTTTTTTCTGGGTATATATGTAGTGGTGCTGCAAGTTTAATTAATTTGTCCTCAATCTCATGACAGGATCTCACACAATAGGCCAATCAAGGTGCACAGTCTTCAGAAGTCGAATTTACAACGAGACCAACATAAATGCCCAGTTCGCGACTTCTGTGAAATCGAATTGTCCGAGTGCTGGTGGTGACAATAACCTCTCTCCTCTTGACGTCACCAGTCCAACCTCGTTCGATAATGCGTACTTCAAGAATTTGCAGAGCCAGAAGGGCCTTCTCCACTCGGACCAGGAACTCTTTAACGGAGGCTCCACCGATGGTCAAGTCAATGCTTATAGCACGAACTCGGCATCTTTCTTCACAGACTTTGCTAATGCAATGGTGAAGATGGGAAACCTTAGTCCACTCACCGGCACGAGCGGCCAGATCAGGACTAATTGCCGGAAAGCAAACTGAGCCGTGCCACTCAACACTCTTCTGGACCGCACATTTTTCAGTTTAGTTGTTTCTAAACCGCGAAGAAAATTTTAGTAATCATCAACCAACAATTGTCCAAAATGAAAAAAACAAATAATTGCAATAGGACCAAAGAAATGGGTGTGTGGGACTAGAATTTGCATCGTTGAACTCTTATTTGTTACTATGAGCAAGAGAAGGTAATTAAGGAAATAGAAGTATTTTCTTATGGTATTCCCTTGTAATTTGTTTTTTACTCGTGATGTACAATAAAATTTACAGAGGACGATTATAAGATTGCACTACATTTGTTAGTTGTGCCCTTTGCTCTGATTTTCTTTACTACCCTCTGTTCTTTATCCTTCAAATGTTGGAAGCTGCCACAATATCGCCCTTGCTCGGGGCACACCGTGTCCGTTCCTATAATAACATTAGTCATAAGAAGGCGTATCAAAAAACCAAATAACTTGATGGCGTAACATTTATTAACCACTTAATGGCATAATATTAATCTTTAGAAGGCATGACATTTTAACCATATATAACATGGCATTGCATTTTATGACATAACATTAATCTTTAGAAGGTGTAAGGTGTTAGGATTGGGGGACACCAGATACAACATTTTCCTCAATTGTTTTTGGTCCTGTTAACATTGTAACTAGTATTGGTAACGAAAACGCAGACTATCATGGATTCAAATAAAATTTTGTAGATGTTTTGGTTAATTATGTTGAATGCTTAATTATTCATTTTTTATATTTTCCCCTGTTTTCTTCCTTGATTATGAAATTACTACAATCGCGAGTGAGTGCCAATTGGAAGAAAACTGAACATCGTACGATTTGGTTATGGAATACGGAAAACCATACCTTTTAAGTTTCGGTTTTGGTTTGGTGTCGAGAATGGGTATTGTAATTACAAAATTTAAACCACAGTGACCCGTTGTCATCCCTAGTTTAGGGGTTCTATGTTAGCTTGTTTTCAAATGAACAAAATCAAGGTAACCAAAGAGTGAAGAGTGTACTTCAAAGTCTAATGGTTTAATTTGGTTTCGTTTTGAGTTTTGGTGATTTGGTTTTTGTTGAGTTGAGTCCAATTTGTATTGATTGACCACATAACATGGAAGGGGCAAAATGAAGATCGCAGAAATTATTCCTTTTTTTTTTTTGGTCTTTATCAGGTTCAATAATATATTAACAAGACCGCGCCGAGATGACTAGTAGAGTTGGCAATTTTCAATGTCCAATCCATGAATCCAAAAAAATGCGAAGGACTGAACCCGCCCATTTAAAAGCTAACACAACCCGCTCATGTTATATTATTAGTTTTTATGGCTCAACCCAGGTTAACCCATATTTACATGAATTTACATGTGTTCAAATTGGGTTTAACAGCAAGTGATAGCTAACTCATGCGGTAGAGCTCTTGAATGCCCACGCTGCATCCCGGAGTCGAATACCATTCTTCTCTCCCCTATGTAATATATGTAATAATAGATTAGGAACGACGAATGACAAAAAAAAAAAACCTGGGTTTAACATGCATCCTCAATTCCTCATATGGAACAGTGATTAGTCGTGGCCACCAACAAAAACGACGTCGTCGATAAGTGCCAATGCGTGGGGCAAATTTCTATGGTTGACTCCGTGTCGGCACTAAAATCCCCTCTCTCTCTCGCTCTTTTTTTTTCTTGAACATGTCAATTCCATTCAAGGAAAATGACCGAGGGCAGTACAGATTTCATCACCAACAACAAGAAAGAACCAAAACTATCAAAATCTAGACGAACGGCACCCCTACCCGAGGCAGACCAACAATAAGGATGGGCTAGGAACCTGTCCACGATCTGCTAGTAGAAATCCCGAGGAAAAACAGCTCATACCCTACCACTTAAGCACAAGATAAAATCCAAGAACAAGCACCCGAAAAGGGGCTATAATAGACCACCTATAAAAGGGGTAAACAACTAAACCAGAACAAAGAAATAAAACTGAAAATAAAAATAAAAAAAACCTCCGGCTGGAACATACCGGAAAAGCACCATCCTGTCCCAAAGTGTCACCGTAGCCGCCGCCGCCGGTTCCGGCAACTTATTCGCCGGAGAAGCTCCAACCCGAGCGCCAACCTTCAAGCTGCACCAAATCTGAACTCGAAACAGTCGGAAGAGGAAGATGAAGATCGAACCATGAAAAAAAAGTGAGGGTAATGGAGGAAGATGATGGAAACCGGATGAGATCGGAAAGGATGGAGGTAGAGAGGTGAGGCTAGGGAGGAGAGGGAGGGAGGGGGGATGGAGAGGAGGAGGTGGCGGCTCACACTCTACACAATTTTTAGAGAGAAGGTGGACTCTCTCTCTCTAAAAAGTTGGGCCTCTCGCTCTCTTGAAGTTAGACATTTTGTATGTTTTCCGAATTCTGTCATTTTTGGAACTCCAAAGTCCAAACTCGTGTGTATAGCAGTGCAAGTTGATTGTGTATACCTTTATTACCTTACCTTCACCCATTTGTTTGGTGGTTCTGAAATTTCGACGGAAAAAAACAAAACGAAAAAAAATAAAAGAGACTGAGAAACGGAATGGTCGGGTTTTTTTTTTTTTTCCCAACGAAACTAAGTTTAATTGAAACTGATCAATATAGGTACATCGAGGGTAAAGTTTTAATCAAGAACAATGATACCCTCGAATCAATTTTAGGAACGAGATTTTAGCACCTGGTGAATTCATGGTCCAATCAATCATGATTTTAGCACCTGATGAACTCATTTGTTAAAATCATGATTGATTTTAGCAACTGAATTGGTAAAATATTTTGAAAAACTCAGCCTAGGCAGATAAATGGTATGGATAGTCATTTAATGGACTGACCAGACCCTAAGTTATGATTGAGGTTTTGAACCAGACTACCAGAGACAAAGAGGTTTCGAATTCAAGACTTAAATAAAAAAATTAGGATTAGGTAATAGGTACTTTTTTTTCCTTGAACGGGTGATGATTAACAAAATTCATGAAGTCTTTTAAAGTGTCTCAATAACTTTAAAATTCACTACAAGATTGTGCCGAAATACTTTACACTGGAGGGAGTTTTGAATATCCGCAATACGGTACGTATTGGACGGTTCGTCTCGGGATTTGGAGGCTCCGATACGGATACGTACCGTAACGTATTGGATGATACGCCCAAAAAGTTAAAAAAATCACGACCGTTACACCCGATTCCCATGACGTATCGTTCGATACGCCAATTTCCGATACACCGATACCGCTATTTAAAACTATGGGAGGGACAAAGAGTATTATTATGAACAATAGGGTAGGTTGAGTGGGAGTATAACAACAAGTAATGCGGTTATTCTCCAAGCTCTCTAGGTTAAGTACCACTTGCAGCAAAAAATTATTCGGGCTAATGGAGGTTTACCTGGTCATTAACTTTAGTACTCCGAAAGTAGTCAAGATAAGGGTAAGCTGACCCGGATAGACAGATTAACAGAAGTGGCAGTGACACCCCGCATAAAGCTAGTTGGACCAGTTGTGCTCATCCCTTCCACAGAATCTGGTCAAGCTTTCTATACCTACAAAATCGAAATTTAGAAACAGTGTCTCAGCAGCCAGCCTTTTGATATACTCCTTGTTAAGAATCTTTAAAATTTGTTCACATGCATATATGCATGTATTATATATGAATTGAAGCTTTTCTTCTTCTTGTTTTCCTTCAAATATACTAGCTTTTAGGATTTGTATTTCCTAGTGATTATGGGTTTGAACAAAATGACATTCTGGTTCAGGGTATTCCATATTCTTCTTGTTGCTGGAATTGCCTCTGCTAAATTGTCAACAACATTCTACTCATCATCTTGTCCTAAAGTCCTTGCGACCATCAAATCGGCTGTGAACTCTGCAGTATCGAAAGAGGCTCGAATGGGAGCGTCTTTGCTCCGTCTTCATTTCCACGATTGCTTTGTCAATGTACGCAATTTCGTTTTCTCTATCTTCATTTCCATGTTCGTATTATGTGCATGTCATATAACAGCAAGAGAGACACCAAGATGTAGGAAAATGAGTTTTAAAGCTCACTTGCATGGTTTTGATTTTTCAAGCCATGCACTATGTTGAAAGTTTTCGCATTGACTCTTTAAAAAGAGATTTTGCATGTATAAAAGAATGGATGATGACATATTTTCTCCCTAACGAACTTGAAACAGGGATGTGATGGATCAGTGCTGCTAGATGGCTCAACCGGAGAGAAGTTCGCTGGCCAAAACGCCAGCTCACTGAGAGGATTTGAAGTCATCGACACCATTAAATCTCAAGTAGAAAGTTTATGCCCCGGTGTTGTCTCTTGTGCCGATATCTTAACCGTTGCTGCCAGAGATTCTGTTGTTGCTGTAAGCCACCGTCGCAAGTGTAGTTTTTTCAATTTTTTCCAGTTCTCTTCTAGATGATTTTTTTTATCATCTCTTCCACACCAAAAAAAAAAACTATTCCAAAACTACCAAAATGTTAGAAAAGACAAAAACAAACCAATTTAGCTTAAGTTAAGTCAACTTGAGCTCAATGAATTCTTCTGAACTTTTAAACTAAATATTGCTTTCCAAGCTAAAAATACCACAAGGAAAGGCTTGTGAATTTGAATTTTCTAATAAGCTTAATTTCAGAACATAAATCAGACTTAGCTATATATTGATTGGATTTGGTTAAGCTTTGACACATGTATTGATTATTGAAAATTAAATACGAAGATAATATTAAGTAACAAGTTTATACTTATTATTTTCTTACATGGAATATATTTACAGTTGGGTGGGCGCAGTTGGTCTGTTCCATTAGGCAGAAGGGATTCAGCTACTGCAAATCAGAGTGCTGTTAACTCCAATCTCCCATCACGAGCTTCCAATCTCAGTACCCTTATTACTGCCTTCTCAAACAAAGGTTTCACTGCTAAAGAAATGGTGGCTCTATCAGGTACTATATCTTATTTTTGGTGATCTGAAGAGGCCACTGATTTTTAAATTCTGGATAAATTTTGTGTTTTTTCTAGGTATATATGTTGTGGTGCTGCAAGTTTAATTAATTCGTCCTCAATCTCATGACAGGATCTCACACAATAGGCCAATCAAGGTGCAAAGTCTTCAGAAGTCGAATCTACAACGAGACCAACATAAATGCCCAGTTTGCGACTTCCGTGAAATCAAAATGTCCGAGCGCTGGTGGTGACGATAACCTCTCTCCTCTCGACGTTACCAGTCCAACCTCGTTCGATAACGCGTACTTCAAGAATTTGCAGAGCCAAAAGGGCCTTCTCCACTCGGACCAGGAACTCTTTAACGGAGGCTCCACCGATGGTCAAGTCACTGCTTATAGTACCAACTCTGCATCTTTCCTCACAGACTTTGCTAATGCAATGGTGAAGATGGGAAACCTTAGTCCACTCACCGGCACGAACGGCCAGATCAGGACTAATTGCCGAAAAGCAAACTGAGCCGTGCCACTTAACACTCTTCTGGACCACACATTTTTCAGTTTATTTGGTTCTAAACGGTAAAGAAAATTTTAGTAATTATCATCAACCAACAATTGTCTAAAAAGAAAAATAACAAATAATTGCAATAGGACAAAAGAAATGGACGTGTGTGGGACTAGGATTTGCATCGTTGAACTCTTATTTGTTACTATGAGATAAGGAAATTAATAAAAGTCTTTTTTTATGGTATTCCCTTGTAATTTGTTAGTTGTGCCCTTTGCTCTGATTTTCTTCACTACCCTTTGTTCTTTATCCAACAAACGTTGGACGCTGCTACAATATTCCCCTTGCTTGGGGCACACCATGTCCGGCCGCCCCCTACAATATTAACCACTCAGTGGCATAATATTAATTATAAGAAGGCATATCAAAAAATCAAACAACTCATTGGCGTAAAATTTATTACCCACTTTATGACATAATATTAACCTTTAGATGGAATAATATTAATTTTAACAATACCATGGCATTACATTTTATGCCTCACTTTTTTGGGGCTATCCCGCATCATAACTTTAACGACTCAATAACATAACATTAACCTTTAAAAGGTGTAACGTGTTAGATTGGGGGACGTACACCACATACAACATTTTCCTCAATTATTTTTGGTCACGTTAATATTGTAACTAGTTTTAGTAAAGAAAACGCGGACGATCATGGATTTAAATTTTGTAGATGTTTTTTTTTCCGATATTTTCCCCCTTTTTTTGTCCTTCATTATGAAATTACTACAATCGCGAATGAGAGTGCCAATTAATTGGATAAAAACTGAATTAACGATTTGGTTATGGTATAAGGAAAACCATACCTTTTAAGTTTCGGTTTTGGTTAATTTGGTGCCGAGAATGGGTATTGTAATTCCAAATTTAGACCACAGTGAACCGTTGGCATCCCTAGTTTAGGGGTTCTAAATTAGCTTGTTTCCAAATGAACAAAATCAAGCTAACCAAAGAGTGAAGAGCGTACTTCAAAGTCTAATAATTTGGTTTCGTTTTGAGTTTTGGTGATTTGGTTTTGTTGAGTTGAGTCCAATTTGTATTGATTGACCACATAACATGGACGGGCAAAAAGAAGATCGCAGAAATTATTCCTTTTTTTTTTTTTTTGGTTTTTATCAGTTCAAGAATATATTAACAAGACCGCATCGAGATGACTAGCTAGAGTACTAGAGGTGGCAATTTTCAATATCCAATCCATGAATCCCAAAAACGCGAAGGACTGAATCCGCCCATTTAAAACCTAACACAACCCGCTCATGTTATATTATGGGTTTTTATGGCTCAACCAAGGTTAACCCATATTTACATGAATTTACATGTGTCTTCAAATTGGGTTTAACAGTAAGTGGTTGCTAGCTCATGCGGTAGAGCTCTTGGATGTCCACACTGCATCCCGGAATCGAATCGAATACCATTCCCACCTCTCCCCATGTAATAGATTAGGAATGACGGAAAAACAAAAAACTGGGTTTAACATGCGTGAGCAAATAGGGACTGACAACTCGTCCTATTGGCCATCACATCCTCATATAATGGTTACAATTACATCAGCGTATGGAACAGTGATCAGTCGTGGCCCCCAAAAAAACGACGTCGTCGAAAAGTGCCAATGCGTGGGGGCAAATTTGTATTGTTGGACTCAGTGTCGGCACTAAAATCCCTTCTCTCTCTCTCGCTCTCTTGAAGTCAGACATTTTGTATGTTTATATGCTTTCCGAATTCTGTCATTTTTGGAACTCTAAATTCCAAACACGTTACTATATAGCAGTGAAAGTTGATTGTATACCTTATCTTCACCCATTTTTGGTGGTTCTGAAATTTCGACAGAAAAAAACAAAACGAAAAAAAAAATAAAAGAGACTGAGAAAAGGATAATGGGTCAGTTTTTTTTTTTTTTTTTCCAACGAAACAAAGTTTAATTGAAACTGATTAGTATAGGTACATCGAGGGTAAAGTTTTAATCAAGATCAATGATACCCTCGAATCAATTTTAGGAACGAGATTTTTTGGAGTTGTTCTTGAAAAATATTAGTTTGGAGGTGGAAAATGGGCATACCATATCATTTTAGGTAGGGGTGCTCACGGTCCGGATCGGTCCGGATTGACATAAATCCAATCCTAATCTGCGAGTCATGGTTTTTTGAAAATACAATCCGTGTCCGATCCAAAAGTCTCACGGTTCGGTTCCAATCCGAATCGCGAGTCACGGAGACACGGATCGGTTCCGGATTAATCCGCGGATTTTCAACTTATTTGGAAAAAACAACAAACAAAGGCAGTAAGACACTAGCAAGTAGCAAATGCACTAAATAGAAAGTTCAAAGTTGGAAATCCCAATAAAAAAACAACAAAGGCAGTAAAGTAGATAGTTATATAATTGAACAAACAAAGGCACAAACTTATATTACCACAAATGATAGCAGATAGTTACTTCCAGTTCACTCACAAAGACAATAGCAGATAGTTACTTCCAGTTCACTCACAAACAGAGAGTATATGTAGTAGCACTTATAACACTTTACCCTCCTAGATTTTATAGAAATAACAATATTTGCACCATAACTCCTACAACAATACAACCAAACCGTAAGTCTGCTAAATTAACAATATCTATATAACTATAATTATAAAAGTGATAAAATTATATATAATAAAAATCTCACGGTCCGGATCGGTTAATCCACGGTTTCAAAATCAAAATCCGTGTCCGGTCCAAAAGTCACGGTTTTTTATTTTTTGAATCCGTGTCCGGACCATTAATCCACGGTTAAAATCCAAAATGCACGGATCGGTTCGGTTCGGACCGGATTCACGGTTCACCGGTTTTTTTGAGCAGCCCTAATTTTAGGGCCTTAGGCAGATAAAGGGTATGGAATATGGATAGTCATTTAATGGACTAACCAGACCCTAAGTTATGATTGAGGTTTTGAACCGGACTACCAGAGACAAAGAGGTTTCGAATTTAAGACTTAAATAAAAAATTAGGATTAGCTACTTTTTTTTTTCCTTGAATGGGTGATTATGTATTCATTTAATGATGTGGTTGACGATAACGCGAGAGTGGTAAAAATTTGGGTGAAAAAGCATGGCCTAGGGTAACACTTCAACGAATGCTTGAATTGAGTTTTTTTTTTTTTTTTTTTGAATTTAGTAAATTAGATTAGTTGTTTCCAAAGTAATTTCAAATTCAAAAAACTTGTTCTATTTTTGTTCAATGGGTTGGATAGGAATTGTAAGAGTATCTTTTAGGCCCAACAAGTAACAAGTCTTAGGGGTTCCCAACGTGAAGGGTGATGGGCCTATTCAAGTGGGCCCAAAGCATAATTAATTTTGGTATAGTGGAGTGTTTATCCCAACAAACAATTGTTCCACCAATTAGCTAAAAGTGGTTATATGACAAATTTACCCTTTCATAATATAAATGGATAGTAAATAGTTCTTAATTTTCAAATTTTTTTTTGGAACCAAAATTAGTAAATTTGTCTTTTCGGTTCTTCCAACAAGTTACAGATTTACCCCTTTTATTCAAAACAGCTCTTTCAAAGGGTAAAAAAAAAAAGTTTTTTGGGTTGAAAATAAGTGAGTTGATAGTTTTTTATTACTGTACTTTTTATCACCTGAAATAGTGAATTTTTATATATAAGTCACTCTCGGCTCATTCCACATCATGTGTTTTCACATATAATTGTCGATTTTGGGTGTTCATGAGGTGCACATGGAAAATACTGGAGTTCATTGTTGTTTCTCATACGTGAATGAGGAATCAGTCAATAGGGAAAACGTCAATGGGTATTAATGAAACTTGTCCCTTCATTTTGTTTTACTTTTTATTTTTTGGATAACTCAAAATGTTTGGGTCAACGTATCCCTCGACTAACTATGAGAAACTAATTCAAACATTCACTAGCGGAAGGCCAATAAAAGCTGGCACATCCCAATTAAATTGATAGCACTTAAAAGTTTTCAAATCAAATGTTTGAAATGACGAATACTTAAAAACTCTTGACTTGATCACCAAGCTAACTCCTTTGTTTTGACTTTGTAGTTGGTCACGTTCCACCCCCACCTCATGAATCACCCCCACCTCATGAATCTTAGTGATTGACCGCGTGCATTAACCTCATGTTCTTCTGGAGTGCACAAATGTAGAGAATCGGATGGTAGATACGGTGCCAAACTATACATACATTTATTTTTATACTCCTATATCCATCATATACACATAGAGGTTTTGGCCACCACGGGTCAATGCTCCAATACTATGAAATCAAAAATGATATGTGCATGGAAGATGTGCAATGAATCACGCAGGGAAGGCCCTACGGGGCCCAGTACGGATTCCAAACGGTTGATCTGAGCTGCTCAAAAATTTTAAAAACACATTTTGAGTGGGCGTGTGAGAAACCAGCTCCATCCGATATGTGTGGATGCATGATCCAAACTTTTATTTTTGAATGGCTCGGATGAAAAAAGAAAAAATGAAAGTTTGGATCGAGCATCTAAACATATCGGATGGAGCTGGTTTTTGGCGGGCCCACTTGAAATGTGTTTCTAAAATTCTTGAGCGGCTTGGATTAGTCGCTCGGGATCCGTGCTCGGTGATTCCCTGCAAATCTTTTCCTTGCATATAGCATTGCTGACGAGTATATTGCGCTGTGTTAATTTTCTAAAAATATTATTTCCATATCATGACTTTTTCCTTGGCTAATAGCTTTTTGAATAAGCACATATTATATGTATCGTTACTCGTTTGTTTGCTTTTAGTATTTGGTTCAACATCCATAGACCATAGCGAGCATAGAGAGTGTGTTGTTTTTGTATTCGATATAGTTTGTAGTAATAGCTTTTCTTTTGAAATGAAATTCTCTCTCGTTCCCCAAAAAAATGAGTATATAGTGTGTGTGGGTGGGTGTATTTAAGGGACTTTTAATAGTTTATTTGCTTTAAAATTTGGTTGAATATCCATAGCGAATTGATTTTTTCTTGTTTTTTTGAAAAGAGGGTATCCTTTATCTCCTCCTGCCTCATTTCTAATGCCTACTGCCAATAACTATCGCATTGGAAGGGTTTTTTTTTTTTTTTTGAGTTGGAATGTGAATATTAACCTATTAATTAATGAAATTATTTGGCGATGGCGACAACAACAACAACAAAGAAGCAACAAATTTTCCTATCATAGAACGTAAGGGTGATAAACGAGCCGAACAAGGAGAAT
The DNA here is from genome assembly GCA_963854785.1 of Vaccinium vitis-idaea. Lineage (NCBI taxonomy): Eukaryota > Viridiplantae > Streptophyta > Magnoliopsida > Ericales > Ericaceae > Vaccinium > Vaccinium vitis-idaea. The sequence continues at coordinate 1,059,009 of OY978225.1, read as the reverse complement.
TCAAGTAACTTGGTTCGATTAGCCGTCCTAATAGCACGTACGTCAATAAACATCATTACTTGTCTTTGTTAGCTTACGACATGACAATTAAGTTAATTCAAGTAACAATAATTATAGGCATTTTGAGTAGTTAGGATCCTGTAAAACGAAAAAAAAAAAATCATGACTAAAATATTTCTTTTCAGCCTTCAAAAGCAACAATAAATTAAAAAATAAATAAATAAATTGTGATGGAGCAATTACTAACTTATCATAGCAATCAAACAATGATGACTTTCGTAGGTTGTCTTGTTCCCCTGTACCGCCGGCCCTAAATTTTTTGTATCAATAAAATAAAAAACACGATACAACTGTTTATTCATACATAATGCAGTACAGTTGTACCGATATTATCTTTTAACTTTGAGATTATTTATTCATACTACAACTGTAATGATTCACGTTTTTCTTTGTTTGAAAAAAAGTATATTAAAAGTCAAACAGTTCCATTTCTTTCGGCTCAATTAAAATAAAAAACCACAATTTTGGATTATATTTTTGTTTTTATTCAAAAAAGTTTAAGTTTGGTTAATAATTTTATACTCCTACTTTTTAGATTTCTCTCATCGAGACGAACTAAGAAACTACAAAAAATCGACGTAAAACTAACAAATTCAAAAAAAAAAAAATTGAATAAGGACAAACAAAAAAACCAAACTGGTTTTTTTACCCAAAGGGTAGATAGCAAGGATGAGCGGGCTTAAGTGCTCATCTCTCTCGTACATGATCCGACAAGGTTTGAGCGCGCCAATTACAGAACTAGCGTGGATGGTGGACGGCTCTTTGTCCATCTAATATCTAAGTGGTGTTGTGGTGACGGTCTGTCCTCCTGGACAGTAGCTATGGTTCGAACTGACATTCCACAGCGGGTCGGCAGCCCTTATGGTCACACCCAGGGGTTGTTACGCTGGTTGCCACCTCCCATCTTTTTCCAATTCAAAAAAAAATATTTGATTGCAGTATCTGCGATATGGTACGTATCGGATGGTTCGTCTCGGAATTTGGAGGCTCTGATACGGATACGTACCATACCGTATCGGTCGATACACCCAAAAAATTAAAAAAATCACGACCATTACACCCGATTCCCTTGACGTATCGTTTGATACGATTTCCGATACACCGATACCGCTATTAACAGAAGTGGCAGTGACACCCCGCATAAAGCTAGTTGGACCAGTTGTGCCCTTCCCTTCCACAGAATCTGGTCAAGCTTTCTACACCTACAAAATGGAAGTTTCGAAACAGTGTCTCGGCAGCCAGCCTTTTGATATACTCCTTATTAAGAATCTTTATTATTTGTTCACAAGCATATATGCATGTAGTATATATGTATACCTGGAAAACATGCAGCAAAAGTATCTTTCCTTTATTTTTAATCAAAATCTATGTCTTTCCAACTTTTTATTTAATTAATAGTAAACGTTGACTCGTAGACCAATGTGGGAAATTAAGAATGAGGACACAATCTAGGGCTCTATAAATACAACAAAGCATTTCTCTGGAGCATCAATTAAGCATTGAACAAGAAGCCAATTGAAGCTTTTCTTCTGCTTGTTTTCCTTCATATATATACTAGCTTTTAGGATTTGTATTTCCGACTGATTATGGGTTTGAACAAAATGACATTCTGCTTAAGGGTATTCCTTCTTCTTGTTCTTGTTGGAATTGCCTCTGCTCAATTGTCAACAACTTTCTACTCATCATCTTGTCCTAATGTCCTTACGACCATCAAATCGGCTGTGGACACTGCAGTATCGAAAGAGGCTCGAATGGGGGCGTCTTTGCTCCGTCTTCATTTCCACGATTGCTTTGTCAATGTACTCAATTTCATTTTCTTTATCTTCGATCATTTCCATTTTCGTATCATGTGCATGTCATATAACAGCAAGAGAGACACCAAGATGTAGGAAAATGAGTTTTAAAGCTCACTTGCATGGTTTTGATTTTTCAAGCCATGCACTATGTTGAAAGTTTTCGCATTGACTCTTTAAAAAGAGATTTTGCATGTATAAAAGAATGGATGATGACATATTTTCTCCCTAACGAATTTGAAACAGGGATGTGATGGATCAGTGCTGCTAGATGGCTCAACCGGAGAGAAGTCCGCTGGCCCAAACGCCAACTCACTGAGAGGATTTGAAGTCATCGACACCATTAAATCTCAAGTAGAAAGTTTATGCCCCGGTGTTGTCTCTTGTGCCGATATCTTAACCGTTGCTGCCAGAGATTCTGTTGTTGCTGTAAGCCACCATTGCAAGTGTAGTTTTTTTTCAATTTTTTCCACTCTCTTCTAGATGATTTTTTTTATCATCTCTTCCAGACCAAAAAAAAACTATTCCAAAACTACCAAAATGTTAGAAAAGACAAAAACAAACCAATTTAGCTTAAGTTAAGTCAACTTGAGCTCAATGAATTCTTCTGAACTTTTAAACTAAATATTCCTTTCCAAGCTAAAAATACCACAAGGAAAGTCTTGTGAATTTGAATGTTTTAATAAGCTTAATTTCAGCACATAAATCAGACTTAGCTATATATTGATTGGATTTGGTTAAGTTTTGCCTTTGACACATGTATTGATTATTGAAAGGTAAATACGAAGATACTAAGTAACAAGTTTATTATTTTCTTACATGAAATATATTTACAGTTGGGTGGGCCCAGTTGGTCTGTTCCATTAGGCAGAAGGGATTCGGCTACAGCAAGTCAGGGTGCTGCTAACTCCAATCTCCCATCACCAGCATCCAGTCTCAGTGCCCTTATTACTGCCTTCTCAAACAAAGGTTTCACTGCTAAAGAAATGGTGGCTCTATCAGGTACTATATCTTTTTTTTGGTGATCTGAATCTTGGCCACTGATTTTTAAATTCTGGATAAATTTTGTGTTTTTTCTGGGTATATATGTAGTGGTGCTGCAAGTTTAATTAATTCGTCCTCAATCTCATGACAGGATCTCACACAATAGGCCAATCAAGGTGCACAGTCTTTAGAAGTCGAATTTACAACGAGACCAACATAAATGCCCAGTTCGCGACTTCTGTGAAATCGAATTGTCCGAGTGCTAGTGGTGACAATAACCTCTCTCCTCTTGACGTCACCAGTCCAACCTCGTTCGATAATGCGTACTTCAAAAATTTGCAGAGCCAGAAGGGCCTTCTCCACTCGGACCAGGAACTCTTTAACGGAGGCTCCACCGATGGTCAAGTCAATGCTTATAGCACGAACTCGGCATCTTTCTTCACAGACTTTGCTAATGCAATGGTGAAGATGGGAAACCTTAGTCCACTCACCGGCACGAGCGGCCAGATCAGGACTAATTGCCGGAAAGCAAACTGAGCCGTGCCACTCAACACTCTTCTGGACCGCACATTTTTCAGTTTAGTTGTTTCTAAACCGAGAAGAAAATTTTAGTAATCATCAACCAACAATTGTCCAAAAAGAAAAAAACAAATAATTGCAATAGGACCAAAGAAATGGGTGTGTGTGGGACTAGAATTTGCATCGTTGAATCTTATTTGTTACTATGAGCTAGAGAAGGTAATTAAGGAAATAAAATTTACAGAGGACGATTATAAGATTGCACTACATTTGTTAGTTGTGCCCTTTGCTCTGATTTTCTTGACTACCCTCTGTTCTTTATCCTTCAAATGTTGAAAGCTGCCACAATATCGCCCTTGCTCAGGGCACACCGTGTCCGTTCCTATAATAACATTAGTCATAAGAAGGCGTATCAAAAAACCAAATAACTCGATGGCGTAACATTTATTAACCACTTAATGGCATAATATTAATCTTTAGAAGGCATGACATTTTAACCATATATAACATGGCATTGCATTTTATGACATAACATTAATCTTTAGAAGGTGTAAGGTGTTAGGATTGGGGGACACCAGATGCAACATTTTCCTCAATTGTTTTTGGTCCTGTTAAAATTGTAACTGGTATTGGTAACGAAAACGCAGACTATCATGGATTAAAATAAAATTTTGTAGATATTTTGGTTAATTATGTCGAATGCTTAATTATTCATTTTTGATATTTTCCCCTGTTTTCTTCCTTGATTATGAAATTACTACAATCGCGAGTGAGTGCCAATTGGAAGAAAACTGAACATCGTACGATTTGGTTATGGAATACGGAAAACCATACCTTTTAAGTTTCGGTTTTGGTTTGGTGTCGAGAATGGGTATTGTAATTACCAAATTTAAACCACAGTGACCCGTTGTCATCCCTAGTTTAGGGGTTCTATGTTAGCTTGTTTTCAAATGAACAAAATCAAGGTAACCAAAGAGTGAAGAGTGTACTTCAAAGTCTAATGGTTTAATTTGGTTTCGTTTTGAGTTTTGGTGATTTGGTTTTGTTGAGTTGAGTCCAATTTGTATTGATTGACCACATAACATGGACGGGCAAAATGAAGATCGCAAAAATTATTCCTTTTTTTTTTTTTTTTGGTCTTTATCAGGTTCAAGAATATATTAACAAGACCGCGCCAAGATGACTAGTAGAGTTGGCAATTTTCAATATCCAATCCATGAATCCAAAAAAACCCGAAGGACTGAACCCACCCATTTAAAACCTAACACAACCCGCTCATGTTATATTATGAGTTTTTATGGCTCAACATAGGTTAACCCATATTTACATGAATTTACATGTGTTCAAATTGGGTTTAACAGCAAGTGATAGCTAGCTCATGCGGTAGAGCTCTTGGATGCCCACACTGCATCCCGGAATCGAATACCATTCTTCTCTCCCCTATGTAATATATGTAATAATAGATTAGGAATGACGAATGACAAAAAAAAAAACCTGGGTTTAACATGCATCCTCAATTCCTCATATGGAACAGTGATCAGTCGTGGCCCCCCAAAAAAACGACGTCGTCGACAAGTGCCAATGCGTGGGGGCAAATTTGTATGGTTGACTCTGTGTCGACACTAAAATCCCCTCTCACGCTCTTTTTTTTGTTTTTTGAACATGTCAATTCCATTCAAGGAAAATGTCCAAAGGCAGTACAGATTTCATCACACTACAAGAAAATGTGTCTTTGGCGTCAACCTATTTGCATCCACAAAGATTGCCGTTGCAAAAAGTCATTTTTTTGCGACAGCAAAAGACCCCATCTCAAAAAGTATCAATTTGCGTTAGCTATTTCCCGTCACAAAAATACTGGTAGCAAATAGGTTATAGTTGCGACAGCAAAATTACCCCTGACGTAAAAAGTCCTTTTAGCGCTAAAACAATTCCCAAACCAGCGGGCGGGCAAAAAAAATTTTGGGGGTAAAATTTGAAGTTTTTCGTTTTGACCTAAAAACAGGATTGCCCCCAAATCCAAAAAACTATTGCCCCCAAAACCCAAATCACGATTTCCCCAAAACTCAAATCTCTCTCTCTCTCTCTCTCCATATTCCTCCCCATTTCTTCCATCAGACGAAACATAGCTCCCAAAATTTTTCTAAGAACTCGCCATCTTTGAGGAAGAAGAAGGCTGAAGTATTGGACGTACGGTCGATCGAAGTTTCGGACGAGTACCAAAAACCTATATGTCGTTGAGTTGTTCGTTGAATCTAGGGCTTTTCATCCTTTCTCCTGTTTTCGGTCCTTTTTCTCAGCTGGTTTCTTGGTAATTCTCACTGAAAGATATTTGAATTCGTTCGTGTGTGTAAAGATTTGTTTTATGCTGCTGGTACTAATTCGAAAATCAAGTTCATGCATATATAGGAATTCTCTCATTCGATTGCCCTGATGCCTTTTCCTCGTATGAATAGGAATTCTATTCCTTTGTTTTGATGCCTCAACTATTTTGCTGCAAATCGTGATATAAAGAAGCTAGAAATTGTTGATCGAAGACTGACAAGCACCGCAAGGAACTCGTCGAACACCACGGCGATGCTACTACCACTTGATTCTGCTATCGGTATGCTCAAAGAGGACCTCAATTCCAGTCGTTAATTTATTTTCTCTCCAGTAGTTTGCTTCTGTATGTTTTCAATCTATATTGCTATTTATCACATTTATGCTACGTTATTAGGCTACCCAACTTTGTTGGGAATGGAGCACAAGAGTTCTTTACATTTTTTTTCCCTAACAGAGAAGTATTTATCTCACTTTTGTAGTTTATCATCATTCATTATGTTTCTTTCCATCCATGGTCCCTCCAATCTGTGAGTCATGATAAATGACAATGGTATTAACAGTAATTAGAGCTTTCTGGTATGGATGTATGAAAAACTAGCTTATTTTGCTTGCAATTCTAGTCCTTTTGCTCACTGATTTTTACCTTTTCTTTCAACTATGACTTGTTTAATATGTAGCATTTGTGTCTCTACACACATATAATGGAAATGTCCATCTACAGGAGTAATCAAGGGAAGTAGAAAAATGGACAAGAGTTGGATTGATTTACCGACGTGGATGTCAAGGGAATACTAGAATGGGATTGACAAATTCCTTGATTTTGCATACACCGGTAGGCTTGATGGTTTGTTGAACGGCCAAGCAAACGCCCTCACACCATGGCTGAGGCCATAGAGAAAAGTGAGGTAGAACAAGCTCCAACACTAGGACTATTGAGGCGACCCACGCATCTCATGCAACACTGCCATCTCTAGCGACACAGGTATCTCATATCTGTTTAGATTTAATTAACTGCTATGGAATTGAGCACAAGTATGGACTGTAAAATTCTTATTCTTTTTTCTCATCTCTATGGTTTGTAAATAGCTTTTGGGGGCACTCTTGAGGTCCCTTTTCTTCAATTTGTAGATGAAGAAGATTCATGTTGGGTTGATATATGTGAGTAAAAATGCTCAAAAGTAATATCTAACCTACTGAACCGATGAAAAATTTAGGAAATGAAACAAAATGCGAGGATCTAATACATCTTTTCAGCTATGATAGGAAAGTGTTTAGTACTCCGGTCTTCTGTCTGTGCTGGTAACTGAGGCTTAGTCTTCAATGCCATGTAATGCTAATAAAGGAAACAATGAAACATTAAGTTAGAGTACACAGTCATGTTTTGAATAGGTCCTAGCAAGTGAATAATAAACCCCACAATTCTGAACCTCCTCTGAAGTCTGAACTGAATCTGAATTCCTAAGATATTGGTGATAACGAAAAGGATGATGAAGAAAAAGGAAAACCACAGAGAAAAAGAAGGAAAGACTGTCGGAACTGATTTTGAATTAATAAAAGTTGCTGGGGAAGAAAAAGAAGGAAAGATAGCAAAGAAATTACGTCTTCCAAAAGAAGTTACTCCCCTAACACTTATGGTAACCTAAAAACAGTATAGTAATACCTGTAAATCGTATCCTTTGAATTAGATTCTGAAATCATTTGCTTACTTATCAATGTTGATGAACTAATGGCACTTCCCGACTTTGATTGTGTATGTAAACTGTACCAAATTGCGTGCGCTACTGTTCTCTTTAATCATAAAACCAAGAACGATGACATAGGGGTATTATATAAGTTCTGAAAGTAGTTAGTCTGTTGTCCAAAGTTAGGAAGTGCTTGCAATCAATGAGGGACTTTGTATCAGTATAGATACAACCCCAAGTTTTTTAAACGTCGTTAGCTACATTAATACATAGAATTATCTTGCTGTAGGTTTACTGGTGCCAAGGGATACTTTAGGTGCCATGTTGAGATCAATGGCCTACATACGAGAACAACTCTCTAATGCGGTATGCGTTGTAAGTCTACAAATGACTGATTGTTTTCAATACATATGCTCTGCGTGGCTGCATACCTTCTTGGGAGAGTATTACAATGTCTTCCGTTGTGCTGTTCATTGTTCTTTATTTTGCATGGGGTTTTGGTAAGATTCTAGACGTGATCATGTGAAACTCTACATTCTTAACCTTCTTAACCTTTTAGTTATGATCCCATCGACACTTTTTTGTCCTGCACATCTTAACCTTAATTCCTTTTTTTGGCTGGTTTTGGCCTTTAAGTGTTACGTCTGACTGTAGCAACAAATAAAAGGTCTTACATCGTTCTGAACTAGATACTTTGTGGAGGCCATTCTTGTCATAGTCTTTATTTTCTATATTGAAATTTGTTGGTGTTTCATGTTTGTCATTTGTCTTTCTTCAATCATGAATTTGAAGTTATCATAAGTGTGATGCGTGAACCTTAAGTACTAGACCACTATGGAATTCGGTGTCTTAAAATTTAATTCACCTTATATTGCTGCTGCTGTTTTCCTCATGTGCTACCACTGCCTTGTCATAACCTGTCTCTGAATTGGTTTCATTGTTGTCATGCTACCTTGCCTCTACTGCTGCCTTCTCCATATTATGGATGCATTTACTACCTTTTTTTTGCTGCTGTGTTGTTGCTGCCTAATTCATCTTATGCTGCTGCTGGTTTCTTCATGTGCTAGTGCTACAACTGCATTGCTCTTTCTTGTATGTAATTATAGCTGCTGCCTATACCCTTCTGTACTGCTGCTGTATTTGCTATATTTCTCATGTGCCAACACTGCTGCCTCTTCTCCTTGTAGTGCCGCTGATGAAATTACTACCGCTATATGCTGTGTTTGTCCATCTACCTCCTATTTGCTGCTGCATTTTGTTCTTGTACTGCTGCTGCTGCTTATCAACTTGCTGCTCAGCTGCTATGAGTCTGTTCTCTCATCTTGGATTGGTGCTTGCTCTGTGACTTTTGGGATCTTATCTTGCTGCAGTGATACGTTTTGATGTAACTTCTATGGTTGATATCTCACGCTCCTTGGGGTCGAAATGGCATATGATTGGCGTGTGTCTGGGTGTTAACATAGTTATTTGAAAGTACAAGTTGTATTTAACTTTCCATGTCGAGTAAACATATACTCTTGGGCAATGATATATGAATTTTGTGGGATTGAATGAATGGATGAATGAGTTCAATTTTTACATGAATGAATGGTTGGTTGTAGATGATGTATTTGTTAGTTGAATTTCTTGTTTATAGGAACTTATTGGCGTTTTAATTAATATTGCTATTTTGAAAATTAGGGGTAAATATCAACCTTTTTGCAACTGCGTATCCCCGACGCAAATAAAAATAAAAAAGGGAAAAAAATTCTAATTTTAGCTTTAATTTTTTGCGTCGGCATGCACCCGACGCAAAAAAGATAATATTTGCGACAGCAATTGACTCTGACGCTAATATTTTCAATTTTTTGAGTCGGGAATAAGGTCGATGCAAAAGGTGGCTTTTGCCGTCGCAAATAGTTAGCGACGGGTGAGTGCCGACGCAAAAACTTTTTGTGACCCCACCAAGGGCGTCCCCCCCTCTGCCGTCGCATGGCCGTCGCAAAAAGGTATTTGTGACAGCAAGATGAGTATTTGAGACGGCCCTGCCTTGACGCAAAAAGCAGTTTTTCTAGTAGTGTCACCAACAACCGGGAAGAACCAAAACTATCAAAATCTAGACGAACGGCACCCCTGCCCGAGGCAGACCAACAACAAGGCTGGGCTAGGAACCTGTCCACGATCTGCTAGTAGAAATTCCGAGGGAAAACAGCTCATACCCTACCACTTAAGCACAAGATAAAATCCAAGAACTAGCACCCGAAAAGGGGCTAATAGACCACCTATAAAAGGGGTAAACAAATAAACCAGAACAAAGAAATAAAACTGAAAATAAAATTAAAAAAACCTCCGGCTGGAACAGACCGTAAAAGCACCATACTATCCCAAAGTGTCACCGTAGCTGCCGCCGCCGGTTCCAGCAACTTATTCGCCGGAGAAGCTCCAGCCCGAGCGCCAACCTTCAAGCTACACCAGATCTGAGCTCGAAACGGTCGGAAGAAGAAGATGGAGATCGAACCATGGAAAAAAAGTGAGGGTAATGGAGGAAGATGATGGAAACCAGATGATATCGGAAAGGATGGAGGTAGAGAGGTGAGGCTAGGGGGGGGATGGATGGAGAGGCAGCTCCCCCCCCCCCCCCCCCCCCCCCCCCAAGAAAACTGTAGAGGCTAGGGTTTTGTTTTTAGAGAGAAGGTAGACTCTCTCTCTCTAAAAAGTTTAGTTTGGGTTGGGTTGGGGGGGGGGGGGGGGGATGGAGAGGAGGAGGTGGCGGCGGCTCACCACCACCACCACCACCACCACCCCCCCCCCCCCCCCCGCCGCGAAAACTGTAGAGGCTAGAGTTTTGTTTGTTCTTAGAGAGAAGGTGGACTCTCTCTCTCTCAAAAGTTTGGGGGGGGGGGGGGGGGGGGGTGTGGTGAGCCGCCGAAAACTGTAGAGGCTAGAGTTTTGTTTGTTCTTAGAGAGAAGGTGGACTCTCTCTCTCTCTCTCTAAAAAGTTGGGCCTCTCGCTCTCTTGAAGTCCGACATTTTGTATGTTTTCCGAATTCTGTCATTTTTGGAACTCCAAAGTCCAAACTCGTGTGTATAGCAGTGGAAGTTGATTGTTTATACCTTTATTACCTTACCTTCACCCATTTTTTTGGTGGTTCTGAAATTTTGACGGAAAAAAACAAAACGAAAAAAAAAAAAAAGAGACTGAGAAACGGATTGGGTCGGTTTTTTTTATTTTCCCCCAACGAAACAAAGTTTAATTGAAACTGATCAATATAGGTACATCGAGGGTAAAGTTTTAATCAAGATCAATGATACCCTCGAATCAATTTTAGGAACGAGATTTTAGAACCTGATGAACTCATGATCAAATCAACCATGATTTTAGCACCTGATGAACTTATTAGTCATTTAATGGACTGACCAGACCCTAAGTTATGATTGAGGTTTTGAACCAGACTACCAGAGACAAAGAGGTTTCGAATTCAAGACTTAAATAATAAAAATTAGGATTAGGTAATAGGTACTTTTTTTTCCTTGAACGGGTGATGATTAACAAAATTCATGAAGTCTTTTAAAGTGTCTCAATAACTTTAAAATTCACTACAAGATTGTGCAGAAATACTTTAGACTGGAGGGAGTTTTGAATATCCGCAATACGGTACGTATTGGACGGTTCGTCTTGGGATTTGGAGGCTCCGATACGGATACGTACCGTAATGTATCGGATGATACGCCCAAAAAGTTAAAAAAATCATGACCGTTGCACCCGATTCGCATGACGTATCGTTCGATATGCCAATTTCCGATACACCGATACCGCTATTTAAAACTATGGGAGGGACAAAGAGTATTATTATGAACAATAGGGTAGGTTGAGTGGGAGTATGACAACAAGTAATGCGGTTATTCTCCAAGCTCTCTAGGTTAAGTAACACTTGCAGCAAAAAATTATTCGGGCTAATGGAGATTTACCTGGTCATTAACTTTAGTACTCCGAAAGTAGTCAAGATAAAGGTAAGCTGACCAGGATAGACAGATTAACATAAGTGGCAGTGACACCCCGCATAAAGCTAGTTGGACCAGTTGTGCCCTTCCCTTCCACAGAATCTGGTCAAGCTTTCTATACCTACAAAATGGAAATTTAGAAACAGTGTCTCAGCAGCCAGCCTTTTGATATACTCCTTGTTAAGAATCTTTAAAATTTGTTCACATGCATATATGCATGTATTATATATGTATACCTGGAAAAACATGCATCAAAAGTATCTTTCCTTTATTTTTAATCAAAATCTATGTATTTCCAACTTTTTATTTAATTAATAGTAAACGTTGCCTCGTAGACCAATGTGGGAAATTAAGAACGAGGACAAAATCTAGTGGGATCTATAAATACAGCAAAGCATTTCTCTGGAGCCTCAATTGAGCATTGAACAAGAAGCAAATTGAAGCTTTTCTTCTTCTTGTTTTCCTTCAAATATACTAGCTTTTAGGATTTGTATTTCCAAGTGATTATGGGTTTGAACAAAATGACATTCTGGTTAAGGGCATTCCTTATTCTTCTTGTTGCTGGAATTGCCTCTGCTCAATTGTCAACAACTTTCTACTCATCATCTTGTCCTAAAGTCCTTGCGACCATCAAATCGGCTGTGAACTCTGCAGTATCGAAAGAGGCTCGAATGGGGGCGTCTTTGCTCCGTCTTCATTTCCACGATTGCTTTGTCAATGTACGCAATTTCGTTTTCTCTATCTTCATTTCCATGTTCGTATTATGTGCATGTCATATAACAGCAAGAGAGACACCAAGATGTAGGAAAATGAGTTTTAAAGCTCACTTGCATGGTTTTGATTTTTCAAGCCATGCACTATGTTGAAAGTTTTCGCATTGACTCTTTAAAAAGAGATTTTGCATGTATAAAAGAATGGATGATGACATATTTTCTCCCTAACGAATTTGAAACAGGGATGTGATGGATCAGTGCTGCTAGATGGCTCAACCGGAGAGAAGTCCGCTGGCCCAAACGCCAACTCACTGAGAGGATTTGAAGTCATCGACACCATTAAATCTCAAGTAGAAAGTTTATGCCCCGGTGTTGTCTCTTGTGCCGATATCTTAACCGTTGCTGCCAGAGATTCTGTTGTTGCTGTAAGCCACCATCGCAAGTGTAGTTTTTTCAATTTTTTCCACTTCTCTTCTAGATTTTTTTTTTATCATCTCTTCCAGACCAAAAAAAACCTATTCCAAAACTACCAAAATGTTAGAAAAGACAAAAACAGACCAATTTAGCTTAAGTTAAGTCAACTTGAGCTCAATGAATTCTTCTGAACTTTTAAACTAAATATTGCTTTCCAAGCTAAAAATACCACAAGGAAAGTCTTGTGAATTTGAATTTTCTAATAAGCTTAATATCAGAACATAAATCAGACTTAGCTATATATTGATTGGATTTGGTTAAGCTTTGACACATGTATTGATTATCTTTGACACATGTATTGATTATTGAAAATTAAATACGAAGGTAATATTAAGTAACAAGTTTATACTTATTATTTTCTTAAATGGAATATATTTACAGTTGGGGGGGCGCAGTTGGTCTGTTCCATTAGGCAGAAGGGATTCAGCTACAGCAAATCAGAGTGCTGCTAACTCCAATCTCCCATCACCAGATTCCAGTCTCAGTACCCTTATTACTGCCTTCTCAAACAAAGGTTTCACTGCTAAAGAAATGGTGGCTCTATCAGGTACTATATCTTATTTTTGGTGATCTGAATCTTGGCCACTGATTTTTATATTCTGGATAAATTTTGTGTTTTTTCTAGGTACGTAGTGGTGCTGAAAATTTAATTAATTCGTCCTCAATCTCATTACAGGATCTCACACAATAGGCCAATCACAGTGCACAGTCTTCAGAAATCGAATTTATAACGAGACCAACATAAATGCCCAGTTTGCGACTTCCGTGAAATCAAAATGTCCGAGCGCTGGTGGTGACGATAACCTCTCTCCTCTCGACGTTACCAGTCCAACCTCGTTCGATAACGCGTACTTCAAGAATTTGCAGAGCCAAAAGGGCCTTCTCCACTCGGACCAGGAACTCTTTAACGGAGGCTCCACCGATGGTCAAGTCAATGCTTATAGCACCAACTCTGCATCTTTCTTGACAGACTTTGCTAATGCAATGGTGAAGATGGGAAACCTTAGTCCACTCACCGGCATGAACGGCCAGATCAGGACTAATTGCCGAAAAGCAAACTGAGCCGTGCCACTTAAGACTCTTCTGGACCACACATTTTTCAGTTTATTTGGTTCTAAACGGTAAAGAAAATTTTAGTAATTATCATCAACCAACAATTGTCTAAAAAGAAAAAAACAAATAATTGCAATAGGACAAAAGAAATGGACGTGTGTGGGACTAGGATTTGCATCGTTGAACTCTTATTTGTTACTATGAGATAAGGAAATTAATAAAAGTCTTTTTTTATGGTATTCCCTTGTAATTTGTTAGTTGTGCCCTTTGCTCTGATTTTCTTCACTACCCTTTGTTCTTTATCCAACAAACGTTGGAAGCTGCTACAATATTCCCCTTGCTTGGGGCACACCATGTCCGCCCCCTACAATATTAACCACTCAGTGGCATAATATTAATTATAAGAAGGCATATCAAAAAATCAAACAACTCATTGGCGTAAAATTTATTAACCACTTTATGACATAATATTAACCTTTAGATGGAATAATATTAATTTTAACCATACCATGGCATTACATTTTATGCCTCACTTTTTTGGGGCTGTCCCGCATCATAACTTTAACGACTCAATAACATAACATTAAGTCATTAACCTTTAAAAGGTGTAACGTGTTAGATTGGGGGACGTACACCACATACAACATTTTCCTCAATTGTTTTTGGTCACGTTAATATTGTAACTAGTTTTAGTAAAGAAAACACGGACGATCATGGATTTAAATTTTGTAGATGTTTTTTTTTCCGATATTTCCCCCCTTTTTTTGTCCTTGATTATGAAATTACTACAATCGCGAGTGAGAGTGCAAATTAATTGGATAAAAACTGAATTAACGATTTGGTTATGGTATAAGGAAAACCATACCTTTTAAGTTTCGGTTTTGGTTAATTTGGTGCCGAGAATGGGTATTGTAATTCCAAAATTTAGACCACAGTGAACCGTTGGCATCCCTAGTTTAGGGGTTCTAAAATAGCTTGTTTCCAAATGAACAAAATCAAGCTAACCAAAGAGTGAAGAGCGTACTTCAAAGTCTAATAATTTGGTTTCGTTTTGAGTTTTGGTGATTTGGTTTTGTTGAGTTGAGTCCAATTTGTATTGATTGACCACATAACATGGAAGGGCAAAAAGAAGATCGCAGAAATTATTCCTTTGTTTTTTTTTTTTTTTGTTGGTCTTTATCAGTTCAAGAATATATTAACAAGACCGCGTCGAGATGACTAGCTAGAGTACTAGAGGTGGCAATTTTCAATATCCAATCCATGAATCCCAAAAACGCGAAGGACTGAACCCGCCCATTTAAAACCTAACACAACCCGCTCATGTTATATTATGGGTTTTTATGGCTCAACCAAGGTTAACCCATATTTACATGAGTCTTCAAATTGGGTTTAACAGTAAGTGGTGGCTAGCTCATGCGGTAGAGCTCCTGGATGTCCACACTGCATCCCGGAATCGAATCGAATACCATTCTCACCTCTCCCCATGTAATAGATTAGGAATGACGGAAAAACAAAAAACTGGGTTTAACATGCGTGAGCAAATAGGGACTGACAACTCGTCCTATTGGCCATCACATCCTCATATAATGGTTACAATTACATCAGCGTATGGAACAGTGATCAGTCGTGGCCCCCAAAAAAAAAACGACGTCGTCGACAAGTGCCAATGCGTGGGGACAAATTTGTATTGTTGACTCAGTGTCGGCACTAAAATCCCCTCTCTCTCTCGCTCTCTTGAAGTCAGACATTTTGTATGTTTATATGCTTTCCGAATTCTGTCATTTTTGGAATTCTAAATTCCAAACACGTTACTATATAGCAGTGAAAGTTGATTGTATACCTTATCTTCACCCATTTTTGGTGGTTCTGAAATTTCGACGGAAAAAAACAAAACGAAAAAAAAATAAAAGAGACTGGGAAAAGGATTGGGTCAGTTTTTTTTTTTTTTTTTTTTCCCAACGAAACAAAGTTTAATTGAAACTGATTAGTATAGGTACATCGAGGGTAAAGTTTTAACCAAGATCAATGATACCCTCGAATCAATTTTAGGAACGAGATTTTTTGGAGTTGTTCTTGAAAAATATTAGTTTGGAGGTGGAAAATGGGCATACCATATCATTTTAGGGCCTTAGGCAGATAAAGGGTATGGATAGTTGAGGCTAAGATGAGGCCTGAGAATATAAGTCCCATAAACTCTGTTTGATGGGTATTGTTGAGGCTAAGATGAGGCCTGAGAATATGACTTCTTCCTATGCTCATTGTTTCCCTTCTCATTGGAGTTTTATTCACAATATTGGTACCGTTGTTGTTGCCAGAATTGTTGTTGGTTGGGATCCATCAGTGTTCAAGATGGATGTTATTCTTTCTTCCCCTCAAATCATATGTGTTAAAACTTTCTTTGGGGATCTCAGCTTTGTCTATATTTCAGTAGTATATGGTCAGAATCAAACTCTTGGTAGGCAGGATTTATGGTCTGATATGAGGTTTTTAGGGTCAATTATCGGGGACTGTCCTTGGATTCAACTTGGTGATTTCAATGTGGTTAGGAGGCCCACTGAGCGATTGGTGGGGTTTGATCAAAATGGTGCGGATGATTTTAATGACTGCTTGGATTTTTTGAATATGGATGATTTGCCTTCTAGAGGGTTCTGGTTTACATGGTCCAGTAGAAGAGAGGAGGTATGGGTGTCAATAAGAGCAAAATTGACAGAGCTTTGGTTAATTATGTTTGGCTAGATAAGTTCCCTGATTCCGAGGCTGTTTTTCTTGCCCCTGGTGTATCGGACCACTGTGCTATTTTGGTTACTGTTTTACCTGAAGTCCATGTTCGAAGACCTTTTAAATTCTTCAATTTTTGGCTTAAAAATAGCAATTTCAAGGAAGCTATTGTTTCTTCTTGGGATTCTCCTTTGGTGTCTTCTGTGCGATCCAGATTGGGCCTCAAGCTCAAAAGGTTGAAACTTGTTTTGAAGGGTCTGAATCAACACTACTATTTTGATATTAGTGGCAGAGTGACTCAGTTGCGAATGGAATTGGGTCAAATTCAAGCTCAATTTCAAGGGGAACCGGATAATATTGCTTTACGGGATAGGGAGCAGGAGGTGTATCTGAATTTTGTGGACATGAGTGGTACGGAGGAGGCTTTCAAAAAGCAAAAATCAAGGGTGCAATGGCTGGCCTTAGGGGATCAAAATACTCAATTCTTTCATCACAAACTTAAATCTCATTGTGTGCGGCATAAGATTTTTAGTCTTAATACTTCTACAGGGGTTAGACTGACTGATCCTACAGAGATTAAGAAAGAAATCCTGGGATATTATGAAGGCCTTTTGGGGTCCTTGATAGGCGCGCAATATCTCAAGATATAAGCGCCTAAGTAGGGCGAATTAGCGCATTAGAGGCGCGATTTATTCCATTTTCCACTTGATGCGGTGTTGTCTCTTGTTTTTGGTGTTTGTGTTTGTTTTGTAGGAAACAGGCCGGAGGAGCACGGGAAAGTGAACACAAGGCATTGGGCATGTTGGGAACCGGTGGGACCCAAGTAGGGACGACCAAACAAGCTTGAGGGAGCAATTTTAGAGGCTCGGTATCGATACATAGATTGTCCTGTATCGATACCGTGTGCATTATAGCTGAACAGAATGTCTGGGTCTTAAAAGCCAGAAATTGACTTGCCACGTGTGTTGACTTCGGGGGAGCATAAATACCTCGTTTTGAGGCAAAATTAGGGTTCGAAACTTTGTTTAATTTTTCTTCCAATTAGCAGCCGACTTTTTTCCCTTTTGGAGATTCTACTTTCCGGGATTATTTTCATTGAAGTTTTGCAGTTTCGTTGGAGATTCAAGTATTGCTTGGTAACTTTCTGTTTTATTTACTTTAATCTCAGTTCGCGGGAGTTTGTCCGGGATCTGATTTCGAATCTCTTGTTTTAATTCATATTCAAGTATTAAAGCATGTTTTATTTCAGAATTTTCTTGGTTGTTCTGTTCAATATGAGTGAGTAGTTCCATAAGTATGGTCGCGGGGTGATTAACACGCCGTGGCCAGGGACGGATTTGTTCTTACTCCGATTTTTACACTAAAGAATGAAAAAGCAATTTTAGGTTATTTAAGAGCTTCCGTTGGACGAATCTGAGTCTCGTTGGAGCCTATGTAACGCGAGGAACGGGGGACCAAAACTTGTTCTTCGCTGCACATGGGTGACGGCGACTGCGAGGATTCGCATCTTTCGGGGTAACCTTTTCTCTCTAAAATCAACCGTTCTCTTTGGAACAACAAATGGAGCAAGAAATATCCGGACCTGGTCACCGTGTTATGAATCCTACGACCGTACTTCCTTTTAAGTTATTTAATCAAAACAGTTTCTTCTCTTAATTTAGTTAATAAACCAATCAAATCACAAGGGTGGCTACCTAAGAGCCGTGTTAAACATTAGCAACCCGAGTTTTTAGTGAGCACTTTCCACCTTCTCTGTGGATTCGATTCCGGTCTTACCGGGTATTGTGCTACACCGGTCTCCGCCCTACGCTTGGGGCAACCCATTAAGTTAGGTATAGGATTTCGGTCAAGCAGTCCTCTTTTGCTCAGAAGATGGATGCTTATCCGGCTTTACGTCTAGCTTTAACAAGAAAAATGGGTTTTGAGTTTAAAGATGGGTTGGTTAAGGCTGTCTCTAAGGAGGAAGTTAAGGCTGCTATGTGGTCTATTAAGGGGGATAAAGCTCCTGGGCCTGATGGCTTCACCTCTGCTTTTTTTCAGCACTATTGGGATGTAGTGGGAAGTGATGTTACAGAGGCTATTTTGTTGTTTTTTAGGTCAGGGATTTTGCCTAAATCTTGGAATTCAACTGTGTTATCTCTTATTCCAAAGACCCAAGCTCCTTCTACCATTAAAGATTTTAGACCTATTGCTTGTTGCAATGTGGTGTATAAATGTATCACAAAAATCCTTGCCAACAGAGTTCAAGCTATCCTTCCTGGCCTTATTAGTCCTTGCCAATCAGCTTTTATCAAAGGACGGTCCATTGTAGATAATATTTTGTTGATGCAAGAAGTTGTCAAAAACTACCATAAGAATGAAGGCTCTCCACGGTGTGCAATTAAGATGGATATTATGAAGGCATATGATTATGTTGACTGGGCTTTCCTCTTTGATGTTATGTCTCTTATGGAGTTCCCTGATCAATACATTCAATGGGTTAAGGTTTGTGTTTCAACTCCTATGTTCTCAATCGCTATTAATGGGCAATTCGAGGGATACTTTCCTGGGAAAAAGGGTCTAAGGCAAGGGGATCCACTATCTCCCTATCTTTTCTTGCTGGTGATGGAAGGCTTTTCTGCTCTATTTCAGTATAAGATGGTTCAGTCGGGCTTTGTTTTCCATCCTAAATGTCAGCCTTTGCAGTTGTCTCATTTAATCTTTGCTGATGATTTATTTGTGTTGAGTGGTGCTAATCCTCAATCCTTCAAAACCATTCTGGATACATTACAAGACTTCTACTTGTTTTCTGGTTTGAAACCTAACATGCATAAAAGTTCAATATTCTTTGCTGGGGTTAGCCATCAGATAAGCTGCAGTTGTGTAACATCCTTCCAATTCCTGAAGGGGTCCTTCCTGTCAAGTACTTAGGGGTTCCTTTGGTTTCTACCAGACTTAGGAGTGCAGATTGCAGCCAGCTTATGGATAGAATTTTATATGGAATTCAATCTTGGACCAATGAAAAGCTGTCTTATGGAGGGCGTACTCAGTTAGTAATTTCTGTTCTTTTTAGTATTCAAGTCTATTGGTCTTCTATTTTTATCCTCCCTCAAAAGGTTCTCAAGACTATTGATAAAATGCTTAGGGCATTTTTATGGTCAGGTCCTGATCTCAAACCTTGTGGTGCTAAGGTCGCTTGGTCTACTATTTGTACCCCTAAGGAGGAAGGAGGTTTGGGGTTCAGGCATCTTTCCACTTGGAACAAGGTAGCCATGTCAAGACATATTTGGGCTATTAGCATGAAGGCAGATACTCTCTGGGTTAAATGGGTGCATATCAATATTCTTAAAGGCAAATGCTTGTGGATTGTTAATATTCCTACTGCAGCTTCTTGGACTATTCGAACCTTGTTCAAGCTTAGAGATATTGTTCAGCCTTGGATTACTTATAGAATTGGTAACGGTGATTCTACCTTCTTATGGCTGGATAATTGGCATCCTCTTGGGCCATTGTTCAAGCGATTTGGGGAGGCTGTGGTGCAAAATAGGGGCCATGCATTGAAGGCCAATGTTAGTTCTATTATTCATCATGGTGGTTGGAGGTGGCCAAGGACAAGGAACCCTGTTATTAGAAGTATTATTGGTCAGACTCCATCTGATTTTCTTCCCAATGGTAATACCTCAGACTCAATTGTTTGGAATCTTAATAGGAATGGTCTGTTTTCCTCCAAGTTTGCTTGGCATGCCTTAAGGCCAGTTCGCCCTATCCTTCCTTGGTGGAAAATTGTTTGGTTCTCGCACCATATTCCTAGATGGGCTTTCATTGAGTGGCTCATCTTCTGGGAGAGATTGTCCACGAAAGATAGATTGGCTAGTTGGGGGGTTCCAGTGGATATGTCTTGTTGCCTGTGTAATGGCTCTGTGGAGACTCATGACCATTTATTTTTTGCTTGCCCTTTTTCTCACCGAGTTTGGGATTATTTTTTGGGGTTGAATAATGTTAACAGGAGTGTTCTTAGTCTTGCTGATGAAAGATCTTGGGCCTGCTCATATAAGGCTGGCAAGTCCTTAGAGCATTTGGTGTATAGACTCTCTCTTGCTACCTCTTTGTATTGGCTTTGGAGGGAACGGAACCTTCGCATTTTCCAGCATCAAAGTAAGGATATCGCAGGGTTGATTTCCCGGATTGAAGGGGATGTTCGGGCCTGCATGGCTTCCTGGAGGGGCATTAAGAAGAATGATTCTAACCGGTTGTTTGCCATTAGATGGAGAGTGTCTCCCAGAATTTTTGTTCCTTAGGCGGGTAGTTTTCATGTTTTTTCTAGATTTGTATAGCTTTGTGCAGATAGGTCGTGATCCTTTATTGTTTTGGCTTAGGCCTCTTATTTTCGTTGTTTGAGCTTTATAATATTTTACAGATTACCGGAAAAAAAAAAAAAAAAAGGGTATGGATAGTCATTTAATGGACTGACCAGACCCTAAGTTATGATTGAGGTTTTGAACCGGACTACCAGAGACAAAGAGGTTTCGAATTTAAGACTTAAATAAAAAATTAGGATTAGCTACTTTTTTTTTTCCTTGAACGGGTGATTATGTATTCATTTAATGATGTGGTTGACGATAACGCGAGAGGTAAAAATTTGGGTGAAAAAGCCTGGCCTAGGGTAACACTTCAACGAATGCTTGAATTGAGTTTTTTTTTTTTTTTTGAATTTAGTAAATTAGATTAGTTGTTTCCAAAGTAATTTCAAATTCAAATTCTATTTTTGTTCAATGGGTTGGATAGGAATTGTAGAGTATCTTTTAGGCCCAACAAGTAACAAGTCTTAGGGGTTCCCAACGTGAAGGGTGATGGACCTATTCAAGTGGGCCGAAAGCATAATTAACTTTGGTATAGTGGAGTGTTTATCCCAACAAACAATTGTTCCACCAATTAGCTAAAAGTGGTTATATGACAAATTTACCCTTTCATAATATAAATGGATAGTAAATAGTTATTAATTTTCAATTTTTTTTGGTACCAAAATTAGTAAATTTGTCTTTTTGGTTCTTCCAACAAGTTACAGATTTACCCCTTTTATTCAAAACAGCTCTTTCAAAGGGTAAAAAAAAAAGTTTTTTGGGTTGAAAATAAGTGAGTTGATAGTTTTTTATTACTGTACTTTTTATCACCTGAAATAGTGAATTTTTATATATAAGTCACTCTCGGCTCATTCCACATCATGTGTTTTCACATATAATTGTCGATTTTGGTTGTTCATGAGGCGCACATGGAAAATACTGGAGTTCATTGTTGTTTCTCATACGTGAATGAGGAATCAGTCAATAGGGAAAACGTCAAGGGGTATCAATGAAACTTGTCCCTTCATTTTGTTTTACTTTTTATTTTTTGGATAACTCAAAATGTTTGGGTCAACGTATGCCTCGACTAACTATGAGAAACTAATTCAAACATTTACTAGCGGAAGACCAATAAAAGCTGGCACATCCCAATTAAATTGATAGCACTTAAAAGTTTTCAAATCAAATGTTTGAAATGACGAATACTTAAAAACTCTTGACTTGATCACCAAGCTAACTCCTTTGTTTTGACTTTGTAGTTGGTCACGTTCCACCCCCACCTCATGAATCTTAGTGATTGACCGCGTGCATTAACCTCATGTTCTTCTGGAGTGCACAAATGTAGAGAATCGGATGGTAGATACGGTGCCAAACTATAAATACATTTATTTTTATACTCCTATATCCATCATATACACATAGAGGTTTTGGCCACCACGGGTCAATGCTCCAATACTAGGAAATCAAAAATGATATGTGCATGGAAGATTTGCAATGAATCACGCAGGGAAGGCCCTACGGGGCCCAGTACGGATTCCAAACGGTTGATCTGAGCCGCTCAAAAATTTTAAAAACACATTATGAGTGGGCGTGTGAGAAACCAGCTCCATCCGATATGTGTGGATGCATGATCCAAACTTTTATTTTTGAATGGCTCGGATGAAAAAAGAAAAAATGAAAGTTTGGATCAAGCATCTAAACATATCGGATGGAGCTGGTTTTAGGCGGGCCCACTTGAAATGTGTTTCTAAAATTCTTGAGTGGCTCGGATTAGTCGCTCGGGATCCGTGTTGGGCCCCGCAGGGCCTTCCCTGCGTGATTCCCTACAAATCTTTTCCTTGCATATAGCATTGCTGGAACGGTCTGACTTTGTCTAAACGCCAGTGTGTTTCTCAAAGTATTCAAATGTATGAGGACTCTACGAGTATATTGCGCCGTGTTAATTTTCTAAAAATATTATTTCCATATCACGACTTTTTCCTTGGCTAATAGCTTTTTGAATAAGCACATATTATCGTTACTCGTTTATTTGCTTTTAGTATTTGGTTCAACATCCATAGACCATAGCGAGCATAGAGAGTGTGTTGTTTTTGTATTCGATATAGTTTGTAGTAATAGTATTTGGTTCAACATCCACAGTTCCATTTCTTTCGGCTCAATTAAAATAAAAAACCACAATTTTGGATTATTTTTTTATTTTTATTCACAAAACTTTAAGTTTGGTTAATAATTTTATACTCCTACTTTTTAGATTCATCTCGTCGAGACGAACTAAGAAACTACAAAAAATCAACGTAAAACTAACAAATTCAAAAAAAAAATTGAATAAGGACAAATAAAAAAACCAAACTGGTTTTTTTTACCCAAAGGATAGATAGCAAGGATGAGCGGGCTTAAGTGCTCATCTCTCTCGTACATGATCCGACAAGGTTTGAGCGCGCCAATTACAAAACTAGCGTGGATGGTGGACGGCTCTTTGTCCATCTAATATCTAAGTGGTGTTGTGGTGACGATCTGTCCTTCTGGACAGTAGCTATGGCTCGAACCGACATTCCACAGCGGGTCAGCAGCCCTTATGGTCACACCCAGGGGTTGTTACGCTGATTGCCACCTCCCATCTTTTTCCAGTTCAAAAAAAAAATAATTTGATTGCAGCATTATCGATTACCCGTGACAATGCTAAGGGGTACCGAAGGAATGTACCAAAAATGTACATAGCGGCCCATGGGGCCCTTTTTAAAAATCCAAACCGTTCAATAATTCTAGAATAATTTTTTGCTATCTGACCAAAAAATCAGATCACTCACTTACACATATCCAATTGAGCTGATTTTTTTCCGGAATACTTAAAAGTTATTTTAAATTTATTGAGAAATTCAAATTATTTATGTGGGACCTAAAAATAAGCTCCGTGAGCCGCTATGTACATTCTCGGAACAATTCTTTTTTTGGTGCTTCGGAATAGAACAATTCGAACTGATATCTTTATCGATTACACGTTCGTTTGTTGTGCTGAATCAACGCGGTTGACGCTACTTCAATTGATTTTTTAATTTCCCCACGAAATCTATGGGAATATTAATAGTCGTTAAAAAATCGAAGGTTGAGCCGGCAACGAATACTATTTGTTTCCTGCAATGTAGTCCCTCAGTTCTTGGTTAATGACCCAAAGTGTCCCAAACAGTATATTCCATTCTAAATCTCTCCATTCTGAGTAAATTAGCAATTCCATTGCACTCATTACAGAATAGGGGTATCTACTACGGCCATAGACATGTCACATATATCAAGAAAATGCTTGACGGTTGAACCCGGGAGCCTGTAGTAACTTACTTATTATAGACGTGTAGTGAGTAATTACAACCGTTTGTTCTGTTTTTGACAATCCGGATTTTAATGTGGTTTCGATATGTCTACTAAAACTTAGTCGTTACACTAGCTGGGAGGAGTTAATAGTATGCTTAATTACCGCGTATTAATGTAGTGTTATGGGGAGGGATAGACCACAGTAGACTTTAAAAAGTGGTAGTTCGAAAAGTTTTAGGTTTTTGGAAAGAAAAAATTCATATAGTCAACCCAATCTAGAACTTAAGATACAGTTTAATTTGGAGAAGGGGTTCAGCTTAAATCTTCAATGAGATGGAACTTCCACATGAGTTTATTAGGCACCCAACCCAACCCTAGTTTTGCAAGACCTATTCTTCAATATTTTCCAAACCCCCTGTATTTTAATCTCTCTGACTTATATACAGAGCTACCCTATATATGAGCATGTATTTTTTTAACTTACCGGCCAATGGCAAACTTATAGACCTCGTGGGCGACCGGGTTGATACACATCGCTGCGGTCGGACTTTTTCTTTAAGTTCAAATTTTTTTTATATAAACCGCGTATGTCGTAGTAAATGATTACAATAGGTTAATCCGAAATTTATTTTAGATTAATCTATTATGAACCGCGTAGCTAATGATTTTATCCATTAAATTTATGTTTCATTGAACAAGTCCTAAATTAGATACTCTGTTATCGGTTTTATTCCACAAGAATTGTAATTAAATGGATGTACACCTGGAATCGAGCAGTTGTACGTGCTACTATTTGGTTTCTGGTATTAAAAGGCCTATTTCGTCCTAATAAGTCACATTAACTTTCACAAAAAGTTGATGAAAATTTTAAAAACACAAAAAAAAAAATTCAAATAAATATGAAAAATAAGCTAACGTGACTTATTTGGCCATTCTAGAACTTGGTGACCCATAAAGTTTTAAATTAATTTCAAAATAATAGCAGATTAAGGTTTTCTTTTTCGTTTTGACGTCTTCCATCGATGTGCCCTTGACTTTATCTTTCTTCATTTTTTTTTTATATCATATAAATCAGAGTCCGATTAGTATCACCTATAAATAAAGGCCGTCACAGTAGCCAAATGGACATCACAAAGCAATAACACTTACAACATGGGTTCCCGTGGTAGCTTCTGTGTCCTTGCCTTGTTTGCTTTTGCTCTTTCAACATCTGCACAACTTTCACCTAATTTCTACGACGAAACATGTCCCTCTGCTTTGGCAACCATTAAAGCCGTTGTCGACGCAGAGTTGATGCGAGAGCAACGCATGGGCGCTTCTTTACTCCGCCTCCACTTCCACGATTGCTTCGTTCAGGTACCACGTCAATCCAAATCATTTTCTCTTTACACATGAAAATTTTGATCTCGATCAATGACCCGTAACGAATTAAGTGATTGATCTTATCGCAGACGTGTGATGGTTCAATTCTTCTGGACCCTGCGCCCAACATTGATAGTGAAAAGACTGCAATTCCGAATGCATTTTCAATGAGGGGATTTGATACGATTGACAGAATCAAGTTCGCCGTGGACAATGCCTGTGGCAAGCCTGTCGTGTCGTGCGCCGACATTGTGGCTGTTGCTGCTCGCGACTCTGTGGTTGCGGTATGTACTATTTCACTCCTGCTTAAAGCTTCAATTTAGCTAGGTCAATTAGCGTATGTTAAGTTAATTAGGGTAAAAAATCTATAGATTTTATCAACTCTCTTCACCAATAGTTAAAATCAACGGCTTGATTTTATCAAATTTTGATCAAATCCATTGGAGAACTCTTAGAGAAGAATACATGCATGCCATGTCGTCCTAAGACATCCACATTATAAACTTTTCATTGATTAAAGTCCATTCAAGCATCCATAATTGAAGTTATTATTTGTTTAAGGCTTAAAAAAGTGCACAATCAATCAAAGAAACTTGTATTATGAGGCCTAAAGCAACGACATAAAATGATTTTTCCAAGTTCTCCACTAACAAATGGATGCATAAGTCGATCAACAAAAAAAAAAAAATGGACGTATAGAATATTTTTTGTCATATATTTTGTGAAGCAATCTTATTATTTAGATCTCTGCACTCGATCTTTGCTACGGATTTGTTCGTAGCTAATAATGAATCTAATAATCCAATTGAGGGTGAGGAAGAATGTCCGTCAAAGAGAGTCGTTTCGATTCTAAAACGAAAAATGAACAAATCGGCTAGCAAAGATTATTAGAATCAGAAAATTTACCCATTCTTTCTTTTTGTTTACTTCTCCTATTTTATTTTTTTTCAATTTTTTGTGGAACTTTTCTTCTCTCATTTTTTTTTCCATCGACTTGCAGAGGTCTTTTTCAACATACTAATTGTTTCCACGTACTTTGATGTGGAACACATACATAGATAACCAAAAAATAGTACTGTATATAAAAAGAAAATTTTTATTGGCTATACTAGCGATCGAGCCGGCACAAACAATATTTTGAATAAATAGAATTTGATGTAAAAGCATATTTTTGGCCCAGCAAAAAAAAAAAAAAAAGCGCAATTTCAACGGATATGTTATTCTTACAAAATTTCTTGCACGAAATCGAATGACAGAATAATATTCTTGTAACTAGTTTGTCGGCCGGGCTTACAATTTAAGGCAAGTTAATTTTCTAAGAATTTGTTAACATTGTTTATGTTTCCTGTTCCAATCGCATTTACTTTATGTGTACGCCCAAACAAACCGTCCTATTCACAGAAAAAAAAAAATCTATTTATCTCTTATGTATAAGCTCTTTTGTCTATTTTAAAAATCTTGTCTGATGCTTGAAGAAAAAAAAAGCGAGTTTTAATTAGACGTACAATAATTTCACAATATTTTAAAATTTTGCATTATGGTAAATTTTTTGTGTTCCAAAATGGTACCGCTTGCTCAAGTTTAAACTCACGTTCACTCGTCACAAGTTCATTTTGAGGTCAGTTTGTTATATAAATAACTAAAATTTGTATCTTGTTTGAAGCACGATAAACTTTTAAATCAATGTTGAATAAACCACTACTCTGCTCTTTTTATATATATATTTTTTTTAATCGAGAAAATAATAATTTTATAGGAGAACTCGATGAGGGTACTACTCGGGTCGTTTAGTTTATGAAGCTTATAAAGTTCAAAAGCATGATCAGTTCATTCTTTATGGATTTAAGATCAACTTTAATACATTTCCAAATTTCATTAAGTTTTTTAAACGAAGCTTGAACAATCAGCGACGAGACTGCAGCGGAGCCACGTGCATCCTTTTACATGATAATACTATCACAAGGAAGTATGTATGTTTGAATATCATTGCTCTATTGTCTTCTTCTTTTTTTAACAACAAAACAAATTTTATTAATCAAATATCGAAGATACAAGATTAAACAGGACAAGAGAAAAACAATAAAAGCCTCTCGAGTTAAAGTTTTTCTCTATCGACTATTGTATGTATTACTTACGCATACTTCTTGTTTTGCTATATGTGCAGCTAGGAGGACCTTCATGGGAAGTCCAACTTGGAAGAAGAGACTCACTCAATGGAAACAGCACCCTAGCAAACATCAACATCCCATCACCCTTCTTCAACCTCCAACAACTCATCGCCAACTTCCAAAACCAAGGCCTCGACATCAGAGACCTAGTCGCCCTCTCCGGTGGCCACACCATCGGCTTGGCCCACTGTAACCTCTTCAAGAATCGAATCTACAACGAAAACAGCACTACCATCAACCCGGCCTTTGCCCACCTGCGCCAGGGCCGCTGCCTGCCATCTGGTGGTGACAGGAAACTCAGTCCTCTTGACTTCACTCCTAGACAGTTTGACACCAATTATTACTCCAACTTGGTGAATAAGGAGGGCCTTTTCGATTCGGACCAGGCGCTTTATGAGGGCGGTGTGACAGATGGATGGGTGAATTTGTATAGTCAGAATCCCCAGTTATTTTTCGAAGATTTTGCAACGTCTATGGTTAAGATGGGGAATATAACGCCGTTAACTGGGGATGAGGGGCAAATTAGGGTAAATTGTAGGAAGGTGAACGATTAATTAATGTCTTGGAAGTCAATTAATTGAATTGATGTTTGTTTTGACGTTTTTTGTTTAACCAAAAAGAAATAAATATTTGTAATGTAAGCTAGTTGGGTAATTAATGTAAATGTCTTCTTCTTTTATCGATCTCTTGTATTTTTGTGTTGTGAGCCTGTAATTGAACCTGTAAATAGTAACCTAAGAGCATCCCCAACAATAACTCCCTAAAAAAGTTTGTGAACAGTGCACATATCTATTATACATTGACATTTTTTCTATCAACACTCCAACAACACTCTCTATTTTACATCTCATTTATTATTATATACATTGTTTTTCTTTTATTCTTTCTTTATTATTTTTTGTTTAATTTGGTGAGAGAGAAAAAGAGGCTTGTGCCAAAAGAAAAAGAGAGAGAAACAATAATTTATTGTTTGGTGCTTGTACAGTTGCTCCTTAAATCTTGCTCCATATGGGGAGGAACTATTCACGAAGTAATTTACTTACCTGGTTTAGGGAGGCTGCTGTAGCACCATTTCCCTCTTTTCCTCTCCATTATAGGGCAAAACAAGCAAGTAGAGAGGCTGTTGCACCTGCCCTAAGAGGGATGAATTGTGTTTCTCAAGTATAAAACCAAATCTAAAACTAAATGCAATCCTGAACTCTGATATACTAGTTAGGGCATCTTTATCTGACACACCAAAAAAAACACCAAATTTAACCTCAAAAACACCTTTTTTAGCAAGTCACTTTTCAAAAAAATCACAAAATCAGACTCTCTATTAAGACTTTAGCAAGTCACTTTATCAAAAACTCACAGAATCAGACTCTCTATTCAAACTTTTTTCTCTTCCCTCTCTTCTCCTCTTTTGGTGAGTGAACAGTAGGTCACTAAATTTGTTAAGTTGCTGTAGCAAAAGTTAAGAAATCTTCAAATTAGTGAGTTCGTTTGGTGATTCTGATTTTTGAGATTTTGGAGGAGTTTGCACTCTACTTTAATTTTAAAGTTAAAGTAGAGATGCTGATATTGATGCTCTAAATGGAGCAAGCTAAGACAGAATGGCAAGCTTGCTTTTACACTGTCATGTGGACCATTTGGACAACAAGAAATAAGAAGGTCTTTAGTAACAAAGCAGTGGAAGTGGAGGAGGTTATTGACTTATCAAAGACAAGAATGGCAATCTGGGTCAAAGGGAAATATGGTATAAGTGACTATTCAGTGGATGATTTTAAAAGATGCCTTGATGGAATTAGAAAGGTGAAGATTTAAAGCGATTTGTTGTATTTGGGTGGGCTGAGAGCAAGGGTTGCTGATGTTGCTGCTGGTGAATATTTGTTGTTGTTTTGGAGGCTTTTCTGCATGTTTTGGGAGGTTCTCGTGGATGTATCTAGAGCGGAGGTCATAGTTGCTGGGTGCTCTACATTGTTTCTACTGCTATTGTGGATTTAGTAGTTTTTTCCCGAGTTTTGGTATCTGTTGTAGTTATCGCTGAGATGGTGTGGTTTATTTTCTTTGTTATCTTTTTCCCTTCTTTTGCTTTCCTATCAGCATTTCGCTGGTTTGGATTGCTTTGCTTTATCCTTGCTTTGTGCTTGGGTATGACTTCTTCCTCGATGTACCCTTTGTCGAGTTTTTAATATAATTTTTGCCGATTAAAAAAAAGACAGAATGCAGCAGATTGAGCAAGCTCAAACACAGAAGTTTGCAGCAAACAAAACTAACAGATGAAAGCAGTTTTACATTCGAAAATCAAATGAGTAGTTATGCAAATTGCAAATTACTTCAACTTCGAATCTAGAGTTCAGGGATAGGATATATACATATCAAGTTACCAAAGCAATATGAACAGGCAAAACAAAATATAAAAGAGTAGGGAAGAGAAAAATCAAACACGGTTATCCTTTTTTTCGATTTCATTACCCAAAAAATAAAAATAAAATCAAACGCGAGGATTTACTCAACAAAAAAAACTTTAACCAGCAATCCAATTGGGATTCTGCACCTCATCCCAAACCCACTTTTGAATGACTGAAACAATTTATTTTATAGAGCTTGAGAAGCTTAATTGTGCCAAATAATTTTGACGGGGAACACCAACGGAGTTAGAGTCAGAGACCATTTAAATACACGTTGCAAACGTTAGGGATGCAATAAACGCATTTTGTATATTGGGGACCAAATTGACATTTCACTAACACTTTAGAGACCATTCGTATAAATAAGCCGTCCCATATATAAGTATCACCTATAAATAAAGCCCGTAACCAAATAGGCATCAAAAGCATAACACGAATCCTAAATACCAAACACTACTCTCTAGCTAGCTCCCCCACATCATGGGTTCCTGTGGTTGCTTCTCTCTCCTTGCCTTGCTTGTTTTTGCTCTTTCAACAACAGTTTTCTCTGCAAAACTTTCACCTAATTTCTATGACGAAACATGTCCCTCTGCTTTGGCAACCATTAAAGCCGGTGTCGAGGCAGAGTTGAAGCGAGAGCAACGCATGGGCGCTTCTTTACTCCGCCTCCACTTCCACGATTGCTTCGTCCAGGTACGACAATCCAAAAATCATTCTCTCTTTAAAGATGAAATTTTGATCTCCATGACCTGTGTAGTTGTTAACAAAGAAAGCTGGCCGGCCAATGGTCATTCTTATTGCAGACGTGTGATGGTTCAAATCTTCTGGACCCTGCACCCAACATTGATAGCGAAAAGAATGCAATTCTGAATGTGGGTGTTAGAGGATACGATACGATTGACAGAATCAAGTTGGAGGTGGACAAGGCCTGTGGTAAGCCTGTCGTGTCGTGTCGTGTCGTGTGCCGACATTATGGCTGTTGCTGCTCGCGACTCTGTGGTCGCGGTATGTATTATTCGACTGTGCTCTTGCTTCGTTAACTTCATTGA
The DNA here is from genome assembly GCA_963854785.1 of Vaccinium vitis-idaea. Classification (NCBI taxonomy): domain Eukaryota; kingdom Viridiplantae; phylum Streptophyta; class Magnoliopsida; order Ericales; family Ericaceae; genus Vaccinium; species Vaccinium vitis-idaea. The sequence continues at coordinate 1,028,113 of OY978225.1, read as the reverse complement.
TTAAAAGTCCATTCAAACATCCATAACTGAAGTTATTAATAGTTTCAAGGCTTAATAAAGTGCACAATCTGCCTATACTCTGTTTCGTGCTTTGTAATTGGCTTTTCTTCGACGTACTCTTTGTCGAGTTCTTATAAAATTTTGTTGCCGATCAAAATAAATAAATAAAGTGCACAATCAAAGAAACTAAAGCAACGACCTAAAATGATTTTTTCCACATTCCCTACCTGAAAAATGGATGTGTAGGTCAATCAAAAAATAAACAAATAGATCTATAGATTTTTTTTTTCATATTTTTTGTGAAGCAATATTAATTATTTAGATCTCTGGATTGTCCGTAGCTAAGAATGAATCTAATCCACTTTAGTGCAAGGAAGAGTGTGTGGTCAAAGAGAGTTGTTTCGATTCTAAAACGAAAAAAGAGTACCGTACCATTCTTTCTTTCTTTCTTTCTTTCTTTTAAGTGGGACCTTTCTTCTTCTATAATTTTTAAAAAAAAAATCTTTTGTGGAACTTTTCTTCTCTCATTTTTTTATTTTTTATTTACTTAAAGAGGTCTTTTCAATATACTAATTGTTTCCTCCTACTTTGATGTGGAACATATACTACATATATATCAAAAGAATTTTAGTATATAAAAGGAAAAGTTGTATTGGCCAAACGGCCGAGCCAGCCCAAACTAATATTTTGAATAAATAGAACTTGACATAAGAGCACATTTTTAGCCGAACACATAAAAAGAGAGAGCATTTTTGTAGCAGATGTGTTTGTCTTACATTATTTTTATTACATAATAGAATAATGTCGTAATTATATTCTTGTAACTAGTGGTCAGGCTTACAATTGCATTTGTTTTTTTTTTTTATTAGCAAATAAAATTTATTACTCTTTGAAGAGAACAAAGAATAAACATATCAAGGGCACAACAACAAGCGCCACTCAAGGACCAATACAGACAATCAGGAAGGCAAGACATCAACCAAACAAAAGAAAACAACAGCCTACACCAAAAGTCAAACACCAACAAAAAAACAAGCTTCAACCTAGTATAACCAAGGCGCCACCCACAACCAAAACAAAAAACACCAAGACACCACAACAGACTAATTGTTAGAGCTTGTTCCACATTGATTAATTATAACCTCGGAAGCTAGTATATTAGCCTGGACGGCCTCTCCACTCATTACCAATTGGCCTCTCCACTCCTTGTTCCTATCATCGATTAATAGGAAGGTTGATTTATTTAACCGTCACTCGACCAGACATCATGTATGCAGTGCACACTCTAAGCCAATTCATGGCCAAACCAAGAAGGCCGCATCTTGAGGCAGCCCACTGTATTCTAAGATACTTGAAACAATCAGCAGGTCAAGGAATATTCTTATCATCAACAAGTTCAGTGCAACTGAAGGCTTTTTGTGACTCAGATTGGGCTAGCTGCAATGAAACTCATAAGTCTATGACGGGGTATTGCATACTTCTTGGGGATTCCCTCATTTCATGGAAGTCCAAGAAGCAAACAACCGTCTCAAGGTCATCGGCGGAAGCGGAGTATAGATCTATGGCTACTACATGTTGCGAAATAATGTGGCTAAGATATTTGTTGGAGGACCTTAAAATCCATCACCCTCAGCCAACAACCCTTTTTTGTGACAATAAAGCTGCACTCCACATAGCCATGAATCCAGTGTTCACTACAACAGATTACACCAATGCCGACTAAACATTTACTCGGCAAAAGTTGTTTTTTAGTCGTTGAAAACCATTACCGAGTAAATTATTTAGTCGGCACGTTAGTTGGCGAATGACCTTCGGTGAATGTATTTGCCGAGTAAAAAATATTTTACTCGGCAAAAAATATTTTAGCCGGTAAAGGGTACAGTAATCGCCGACTAAAGTTTACTCGGTAAATGGTTGCACTTCCCGACTAAAGTTTACTCGGTAAATGGTTGCACTAATCCCCGACCAAAGTTTACTCGGTAAATGGGTGCAATTTACCGAGTAAAATTTAGTCGGTGGCAACCTTTACCAAGTAAAAGTTAGTCGGTATAAGATGATGAAAATGGATGATAATAATTGCAACAAATATTGTTTACTCAGCAAAGGTTACCTTTATTTGGACACCAATCCTAAAATACCAAAAACTACTACAAATTTTCCACATTTTCATTCCCATGCAATACACTATCAACAATCATTCCATCCACAATTGAGAACCTACTGCAATTATAAGAAATTGAAATTCCCAATCGTAATTTCATTCATAACTTCCATAAATAAAGGTTGATCATTACATAACATCTTCAATCCATATTCCTAGAGCAAAAATTAAAAAGATCGTCCACACACGGTTACTCCATATGTAATATTGAAAAAAATGTATCCAAACTACCAAAATGCTTGGTGATGATGGTTCTAAATAGCTTGGTCCTTTCCCAAGTTTTGCAGGGGTCTTGGTTCCCTTGCCTCCATTGGTGTACAAATGTCCATTCGCGTGACTCTTGTCAGCTGTTTTGAGGTATCTTTTCAATACTCCTTGCGTTTGATTTGTATGTGGATTCAACTTGCTGCTTGAGCCGGCATTCCTCTTAAGAGATGGAGATCAAGGAAGATAATCAGGAGAAGTCTCTGCAAAATTTACACGTACTAGTGAGAAATGGTATATTGGAATCTATAAATAAATTAAGATAAATTTGGTCATAACCAGTCAAGTAACAGTACACCACAAAAATTCCAGAATATGAGGTTGGCTAACTTGGCTTATATCAGATACCTCTGTTCTTCATATTACAGCGTGGGGCATAGCCAATAGTATGTGCGTGTGCCCTGCCCTCCTGCAAGAAGAAACAAATTATCAAATGACAAAACTCTGAGAATCCAAAGCAAAGTGCTGAAAGAAGAAACAAATTATGAAATGATAATGTCCAAATGTTGGTGACATCGCAACCAGGCACACCTGGAGTCCAGTCTGTTATTTGGATGATAATTACTAACAACTAATTATCAAAGATATCAAGCATATTATAAAGAATCCCTACTAAAGAGGGTCAAAAAATCCAGCAGAAAAATGCCATCCTAACTGTTCAGATTGATCATTATAAAAATAGGTTCAGCAATGGCTTTTTAGTATCTATACATTCAACTTGTTTCATAGCAAACTAAGTCTTGTGCAATAGGTGGATGTATAGTAGCCACAGGGCCGCGACACAATCATGACAATCAAGATTGTTGATTTCAGTGGTCTTATTGGATAAATTGTTCATGTAAACTTTTGGCTCGATTAGGTTTACAGAGCCCCTTCATCGAGATGTGAATGATAGAAACTAAGTCTTATGCAATAGCTGAACGCATGGTAGCCACACGGCTGCTACATAATCATGACTATTTAGTAACGGTTGGAGGATATTTAGTAACGATTGGTTTGAGCCGTTACTAGAGGAGGGTATTTAGTAACGGTTGGAGGGTATTTAGTAACGTTTTGAACCATTACTAGAGGAGGGTATTTAGTGACAGTTGGTTTTGAGCCGTTACTAAAGTACATTAATATACTAAAACTTGATCTTGATTTTCTTGTAGTTTTACCAAGGATAAAGTTTATCGGGTATACCGATAGACATTGAATTGGACAATAACTATCATCCAAATAACAAATTGTGTCTTAATCAAGGAGCTCTGTAAACCCAATCGAGCCAAATTTTGACAAGATTGATTTAATCAATAAGTACGACAAGATCAACGGTCTCGATCATCATGGTTGTGTGGGTACTTTACATTCAACTACAATACAAGACTTACTTTGGTATCAACTATATTCAACATATAGATTTTAATGATCTTTACAAAGTCAATTTTTACAATTGTCGATCTGAACCGTTAAGATTTCACACCTCACTGATTCCATCATTGTCACCAAAATCGGAGATTATCAAATATCTACAACCACGTGATCGGATCCCGTTTAATGCATCACGAGGCATTAAAGTCTTAATCTGGACCATTAGAACCCCAATTGAGTTTTTATTTGACGATCCGAACAGTCTATCTTTTACATATTATGGAGTACAACATTTCTACCAAGAATAAAGTAGATCGCGTATTGATAGACATTTAATCTGAGATAACTACCATCTAAATTACAAGTGGGTATTGAAGAACAATCTCAAAATATATATATATATTTAGAAATTTGACAAATGCCGACTAAACAAGTTACTCGGCAATTGATCCTATACAATTGCCGGCTAAATTTTGGCCGGGAAATACCAAAATCCCCCGCCAACAATTCCGTGAATTTTTAAACTAGCGCAAAAAAAATGTGGTATTCAAAATTTTGATAATCGCCGAGCAAATTTTAGTTGGCATTGAATTTCCGCCAAAAAATAACCTTGGCGTTACATTCTTCCCGACTAAAGTATAAGTTTTACTCGGGAAAGGTGTACTTTCAACGAGTAAGATAATTTACTCGGCAATGGTACAACAATCACCGAGCAAATTTTAGTTGGCATTGAATTTCCGCCAAAAAATAGCCTTTGGCGCCACATTGTTCCGGACTAAAGTATAAGTTTTACTCGGGAAATGTGTACTTTCAACGAGTAAGATAATTTACTCGGCAATGGTACACCAATTGCCAAGTAAATTTATTTAGTCGGCTTTTTTAGTCGGCATTCGTGTAATTTCTTGTATTTCCACATTGATAACAAAAATCAAATTTTATGTTTATATATATAAAGCTACTTGGTAGATCCAAGTACTTGTATATATACGTAACCATTACTTTAGTTTACATGGTCAGCCAAAAAATTATTGATAAGCTAAAATTGTAGGAATTTTTTTCCTCGTATATGTTTATTTTAAGAATTTGTTATTCATCGGTCTTGCAAGGTGTACAATACGACACAAAAGAAAAAAATCGAGGCTTCATCATCACACGCAACAGTTCATATGCCCAGTTAATTCGAAATCCCCAAATCTATTGTGGTCTCTGATTAAATTCGAAGCAATTGAATACGAAGCTCACCTTTCTATCAGCGATTGAATCCCTAATGAAGTGGATGGTGGATTAATTCCAAATCTGAAATCGCAGCAGAGAGGATGGCAAGTAGGGTTAATGGCCAAGCGGAGTGGGTTTAGGATGAAGAGAGAGGGAGTGGGTTTAGATGAAGGAGAAGATTTTCGTGAAACAGAAGAAGGAGAAGAAGATTTTCATTGTAGGAGGAAGGGAGAGAGGGATGAGCGGTGGAACAGGAAAAGAGAACATTTTCGTTGTAGGGTTATTTGGGGCTTGGGAGTGGATTTTGATTGTGTGAACAATGCCGAGCTATGAAGCACGGATACTCTATTTTGACCTCCGTATCGCGTATCCGATACGTATCGAATACAAATACGCTCCGATACGCTCCGGATACGTATCGGATACGTTTTTTAGAGTATCCGTAATTAAAATTTATTTATTTTTATTCAGATACGTTTTGGATACGCTCCGATACGCTCCAGATACGTTAGGATACGTTTTGGATACGCGCGGGGGTAAATTTGTTATTTCTTGAAATATATGGGTGAAAAATGTAATTAGGGCTTTATTAAGTGTTTTTTATTTCCTCAATCGTCACAGAGAACACAGATTTCAGAAGCAAAGAGATCGACACTCCTGTAAGTCGTCTCTCTCTCTCTCTCTCTCTCTCTCTCTCTCTCTCTCTCTTCTCTCTCTCGTTTCTCACAGATTACAGAAGGCAGAAGCAAATGAGATCGATACTCCTGTAACTCTTTAAGTCGTCTCTCTCTCTCTCTCTCTCTCTCTCTCTCTCTCTCTCTCTCTCTCTCTCTCTCTCTCTCTCTCTCTCTCTCTCTCTCAGATCACAGAAAGCAGAAGCAAAGGTTGATGGATTTTCCAATGAAAATCGAAAAACCTAGTTCTCAATTCATCTGGGTTTTCCTATAAGTGTCGTCTCTCTCTCCTCTCTCTTCTCTCTCTCTCAACACGACTAATGGAGATGCATATGCATCCTTCTCTATGGCTGTAATGTCTCTGGTTTTGATTTTGTTACTGCAAAATTTATATGAACTCCAACTGTTTGTTGAATCTCTCTAGTTGATGTTACTCCTGTAGTCCTGTTAATATGGCTCAGACTTGTTTGCATCTGTCCCACCAATCTGTCTAATTGCTCTTTTGTTTTTTAAATGGTGAACTTGTGTAATGGAATTTTAGGAATTAAATATATATATATATATATATATATATATATATATATATATATATATATATATATATATATATATATACAGTGAGCTTCCCATCAGGACTCCCTGATGGGCTTCCCATCAGGACTCCCTGATGGGCTTCCCATCAGGGAGCCCTCCAATTCTCCTATTTCCCGATCAAATTTTCACAATCCGAACCGTCTAATGTGTTTAAAAGGTGTTTTTAAGGTTCCCCGTGAAAAATCAGTGAAAAAAAATACCGGGAAGGGCTTGATCCGATCATTTTTCGATAAAAACGCATATATACAGTTTTTATCGAAAAATGATCGGATCAAGCCCTTCCCGGTATTTTTTTTCACTGATTTTTCACGGGGACCCTTAAAAACACCTTTTAAACACATTGGACGGTTCGGATCGTGAAAATTTGATCGGGAAATAGGAGTCCCTGATGGGAAGCCCATCAGGTATACCTGATTGGAAAGATCTCTATATATATATATACAGTCCCGATCTCTTAAGGGATCCCGCAAATGGGATTCCGTGCGGACTTGGCCCTTTTTCAACTTTCTGGATCAAATTTTGACGATCCGAACCGCTCAATGTTTTTAAAATGCATTTTCCAAGGCCCACGCGGAAAGCGTTTTTAACAAAAACTGATCCGATCAAGGCCTTCCGGGTATTTTTTTTTGAAGATTTTCCGCGTGGACCCTTAAAAATGCATTTTAAAAACATTGAGCGGTTCGGATCGTCAAAATTTGGCTCGGAAAGGTGAGGTCCGCACGGGATCCCATTTAAGGGATCCCTCATTAGATCATTTGTGTATATATATATATATATATATTACAAGAGAGAGAGAGAGAGAGAGGTACTGAAAAGCCTGCCTACGAATGGCAGATTACAGCTCTTTATAAGCGCTACGACCTACTGTAGCAGTACTGTAGATGACGTCACTGATGACGTTTTACAAAATATCTAGTACTGTAGATGACGTCACTGATGACGCTTTTGCTGCTGTTGTCGTTTTGTGCCGACGATTACTGTTGCTATCGTCATGGATAACGATCTACCGATTTTTCTTCTTTTCCTTGCCTTTCAGCATTTTTAACTCAATCATTGAGTCCCAAAGATCCGCTTCAGTAGGATAAACTTCGGTGTCGTCATTGGGGTCTTGAGACTCTCCGGCAAGGCAAGTGAATTGACCTTGATCCTGGTCTTGAGAGGACATGGAGATGTCGCTCTTGGCGTCTGTTTGTGATGTGCTGGTTCCTTGAGTAGCCAAGTACTGATCTTTGATAATTTCCATAAGCTTAATATCTTGCTCATGTTCAGATAGATTTGGATTCTGATTATGAATCATCATTTTTATCTGCTGAATAAAATTCACTGGACCCTGTGATGGGTTACTGCTTGAGACTTGTGACATATAATCAGCCTGATACTGTTCTACGGTTTCTTTGATAAATGATAAACATTTATCAGTCTCGAAACGAGACCACCATTTAACGAAAAAATTTCTTTGAACTTCTGGGATACGAAGATGATCTTCGGCTATTTCATATCCCCATTGCCAAATCCAGTTAATTCTGAATTCGGTACAAAACCATAAGAGGTCTTGTCCTTCTGGTGGATTTACCGCTGTTATTCCCTTAAGCTTCGGATGATATTTATACCAAACAGGGAATTGTTTCTGAATTGATTCTGGAAAAATTTCAATTTCTGGTGCATGGTATTCCCACCAATGGAGAAACCAAGATGGAAATCCAGTTTCTTTCTGTACAATCTCCGGATTCATAATAAAGAACCATGAGTGGGTTCTTACTGGATTCTGATAATAGAATGCGTAGGTCCATGCCCTGGCATAGTCCCAATAGTTATACTTTTGCTCATTAATTTTCAATGTCCTGGTTGCAAATGTTGAAAGGCCCCACTCTTGAGGATGCATCACTCTGATAATATAACATTTTGAAAAGGTGATGGGGGTTCTGCTATTACCTTCTTCCAGATAATGATGAGTAATTTGTACTGATGATGTCTCAGTAAGGATGGCCTCATAAATATATCGAGACTTCCCTTCTTGGACGGTATACTGCTGGTTTTGAAGATACCTTTCTTTAAGGCACCATGGATCCTTCGGATGTAAATTTAGATCACCTTCGGATAATGTGATCAATGGTTCTGTTATATTCTTTTTAACATATTGAGGCCCTTGCTCAAATGCCTCTTTGGCTGTTTTTTGCTTTGACTGACTGGAAGATTCTCCCAGAGTCGGATATTCGGATAGGGAGAGAGAAATTCTTCCTCTTCCATACTGCTGAGATCCTGATTTTCTTCCGCCACGACCTCGGCCACGTCCTCGACCACGGTCAGGTGGTTCCATACTGCAAGAAATTATAATGTGATTAGGCTCCAGATAAAACCTTTAAAGCCCTATGTAGCCTTTTAAGGGTACAACTCATATATGCACAATCAGCTTTGTCATCTGGGTGACCATTGTCTTGCAGCTTTTTAATAAGCAATTTAAGCTTAAAGATCCAATAATGAAGATTAATCTTGGTGTAAGGCTGGACTACGGATTGAATCCAAATACGGCTCATTTCTGATTTAATACGTTCCCGTTCTGCATCATCCATGCTGCAAAAATTCTCTGGTTAAAAAATCGGGTAAAGAATTCTGTTCACCTTTGATGTATTCAATATCAAAATCAAAAGCAGAAAGTTCTGATTGCCATCTAGCAAATATCTGCTTAGAAACTAAATTCTTTACATCTTTAGCTAAAATGAATTTAGCTGAGCTACAATCGATACGGATTAAAAAGGTTTGATTGAGCAAATCATCCTGAAATTTAGAAATACATTTCACTATAGAAAGCATTTCCTTTTTAATAAGGTTCTATAATGGATCTGAGATATATGTGTTTAATAAGGTTCTATAATGGATCTGAGATATATGTTCCTCACCCAAGTCGCGTAGAGGTTTTGTGTGCCTTTAGGTCCCAAGCGGGAATTGATGGCCTTGACTCGTAAGCCGTTGACAGATGGGTATATCTGAGATCCATTAGACGAATCCGATGTAAACATAATAATCAACGATGATATATGGTTTGTTCTATGAAACTATCCGTTCTATCCTCATTCATATATGAATTAACACCATTAAAATGTCTACACTGTCCTTAGATAGATCTTCTATATCAGTAAAAAATGAAGAAATTGTTGAGTACTCTCAGGCTCAACAACTTAATCAGTGGACAATACCCGAAGTAGAACCCAAAAGGATTTACAAATTGGGTCTTTTTGATTACATCAGTAAGAATGCTGTTAAGACTTCAGAACAAACGATTTGTCTTGACACAAATGATAAAACAATTAAATTATTGTGCTTGAAAGATATTCAGCGGTATTTGCATAAATATAAGTATTTGCATATTGGTTTAATTCATATTGCTTTTAAACCATTGACTTTACCAGGATTAAATTCTAGTATTCAAGCAGATTTACGTGATGCTAGATGCAATGATTGGAAATCCTCTCTTATGGGGATTGTTCAAACTAGTTTATGTCATGGACCAGTATATTTTAATGTTTATCCTAACATTGCTCTATCTCTGACTGATAGAAATTTATTTGAAGCTGTAAGTTTGCATATCCAAACACAGGGATATAATTTCTTACCAGGATCTGAAACTGTTGCAGTTATTTATCGTATTCATTACAAAGTTATTAATACTATGTGTCCTAACGCTATTTTGCGTAGTGATCCAGGGAAAACTGTAGTTGTTGAGAGCAATCTCTTAACCACTAACGTAGCAGTACCAAGGTTGATTGATTGGGATGAGGTAAATTTCCCTACCAACTGGACCATACCCAACGCGGTAGCACCACAACCAATAATCAGTAGTCAAGTGGATCAAATTGTCCAAACAGCTGAAGGAGATGTAGAGATAAGATTTACTCCCGATATTGTTAGCCGTATTTCTCTACCAAGAAGCGTTTCTTCTAGAAATAGCTTTCCTCCATACAAAGTTTCATACCCAACCACATCTAGACACTCTGTGTCTGAAACACCAGAACAAACCACCCCAACAGAAGTTCTAAATGAACCTCTTGAATCCCATATAGAAGGAATCCGTATTTCAGAACAACAAATCCCTCATGGAATTTACAGTAGTAGTGAGAGCAAGAAGCGTGACTCACCAACAGTATCTGAAATGGCTTTTCATATTTAGTTTTATGGATTATTCTTCTAACTCTCGTATTCGTTTGCTTATCAGTAAAGAATTCATGTCTCCTAAGCATCAGGAGTTTAGAAACTGGTATTTTACCAAGTTTGATCATTCTGAACAAGATTTTATCAAAAATCATTTTTATCAAGATTTGGAATATCGTCAAACTATTGTACCCTTCAAAAAATGGTTTTTGAATTGGTATCAACATCAGTATCATATTGCTGTTATTCATGATTTTCAAAAGGTTTGGAGTAAATCAGATGGTACTATTGCTAAATCTGTTCATCCGCCTCCAGAACCCATTAAAATGGAAAACAGTAAAAACACCTTAGAAGCCATTCCTTATGTGGATATTAATAAGGCCTCTACTACTTCTTATTTACCTGAAAGTGTTTGTGTCATTAAACAGAATAACTTTACCAATATGAGTTTGCAGACTATTGGTCAGCAGTTAATCCGTATTGAGCATGATGTTCAAGCTGTCATTGAGAATCAGAAGGTAATTGTAACTACCCCGTCTTCTTCTTTGACCCAATCCTTCGAAGGAAAGGATACAAAACCTGACATCAAGCCTCCCATTCCTTTAGAAAATTTTAAGTTCTCTAATCAGAAAAAAAAATTCTGAATTTATCGACCAACTTATAGGTCGTATGGATAGTAAACTTCATATCATTACTCTTAGTTGCCAAAATGAGACTGAAAATTCTGATGAAGAGTTAACCCCTCATCAGATTCAGACAGTTCAAAACTCTTTTCAGGATATGAAAGATATGAGTCTTAATAAAGTTGATTATGGTGATAATGAAAACATCCGTAGAACCTATTATAAGAGACCTACTCCTCAAGATCTTCTTTGGGAAGAAAATTTTTTCCAAAGTCAAGTTGCTTATAGTGCCAAAACTATTTATGATTGGAACATAGATGGTTTATCAGAATACCAGATTTATGAAACTATCCAGAAGATGCTTATGTACTCTAGTGTCTGCAAAGCTGCAAATAATAATGATAAAGATATTGCCATTTTTATAGTTAATGGTTTTACCGGTAGCCTTAAAGGCTGGTGGGACAATTATCTGTCTTTAGCCCAACAAGCTGAAATTCTCAGTGCTGTCAAGCAGGAAATACTCACTGATATGGCTATAGATCAAGCTTCTGGTCAATCAGTATCACAACAACGAACCACTAATGCTCCAGACGCCGTTTATTCGTTAGTTCAAGCTATTATTTTACATTTTATAGGAGCAGTAGAACAGCGCCAAGAGCGTGGTAGAGAATTATTACAGAATTTGCGATGTCCTTCACTAACCTATTTTAGATGGTACAAGGATGTTTTTATTACCAAAGTTATGCAGCGTAAAGACGCTAATTCAGAACATTGGAAGGCCAAATTTATAGATGGTTTACCCCCTTTATTTGCTCAGAAGGTCCGTCAAAGACTCATGGAGCTCAGTGTTGGGAACATTATCCAATGGACTAGTTGTACTTATGGACACCTTATTAGTGTTTGTGTCCAAGTAGGATTAACCATCTGTAATGATATGAAGCTGCAATATCAGCTCAAAAAGCAGAATCTCACCGGTAAAAGGGAAATTGGCGAATTCTGTCAACAGTTTGCCTATGACATACCCACCAATTATCCTAAGAAACATCGTAGGAAAACTGTTTCTAAGTCTTCCAGACCATATAAGAAAAAGTATAGGAGAAAGTCTTATGACAAGGATTATTCTAAGAATAAGCCTAGCAAAACCAAGGGTAAAGGTAAAGAGAAAGTTTCCCCTAAAAAGAAATCTGAAGCCCGCTGTTACAAATGTGGGAAAATTGGTCATTATGCCAACAAATGTCTGACCAAGAAAAAGCTGAATGAACTTCAAATGGATGAAGGTCTTCGCCTACAACTCAGTAAGTTACTCCTTGACTCTAGTGATGAGTCTAACCAGGAATCTGACAGTAGTGATGAGATTAACGATTTGGAATATTCATCTTCCTCAGAATTCGAATATTCTCCACTAGAAGTTTGCACAGGTAAGTGTTGTTCTTCCTCCTCTAAGTAGGAACATTTAAAAGTATTTGCCAATCTCAATGGATTAAGCTTAAATGTCTTAACCAAGTCTCAGCAGGACATCCTTGATCTTGTAGATAGAATACAAGACCCAGAAATCCGGAGAAAAATTATAGAGATGTCTCTTAGTTGTTCTATGTTAGAACCCGAATCTGAAAAACCCAATAATACCGCAAGGTATTATAGTATTAATGAAGTTTTTAATCGTTTAGAAGGAACCAGTAGTTCTAAACCAGCTACTCTTCAGGACCTTCAGAAAGAGGTCAATGATCTCAAATCTGAATTAAAACATTTGAAAATATCTCAGTTAGAAGCTCAGGGTAGTATCACATCTGTAAAACATAGACTCTCTAGCTTAGAGCAGTTAAGTCTAAAACCCATCACCGACCCAAAACCCAAAGACGAGTCTCAAACTTCTGAGGCATTAACCTATTTAAATAGTATCAGTAAGGTCACTCATCAGAAATGGTACATCCAGATTAATCTTGTTATTAATCAGGAATACACAATTCAGAATATTGTTGCACTAGTAGATAGTGGTGCAGACATGAACTGTATTCAGGAAGGGTTAGTTCCCACTAAGTATTTTGAAAAAACTGTTCAGTCCTTAACTGCCGCCGGTGGAAATAGGATGCATATTCAGTATAAGTTATCGGATGTTTTGATCTGTAATGATGGTACTTGTTTACCAACAATGTTTTTACTTGTTAAAAATCTGCAGCAACAAGTGATTCTAGGAACACCTTTTTTTAATATGATTATGCCAATCAATAAGATTGATCCAACTGGAATTTATAGTCATGTGCAGGATCACGAAATTGTTTATCCTTTTGTTACTGATCCTGAAACCAGAATTATTCAGGAATTACAAGGTTTTCTTCAAAATAAAGAAAAGCAGTTGAATTTTCTTCAAAAGGAAATCCAAATTATGGATATTAATCAGAAACTTCAATCTACTGGTTTGCAAGAGAAAATTAAAGAGATTGAAAATCAATTTTTAAAAGAAGTTTGCAGTGATCTGCCAAATGCTTTTTGGGATAGGAAACGTCATATTGTTTCACTTCCCTACAATCAAGATTTTAATGAAAAACATATTCCAACCAAAGCTCGACCTAGCCAGATGAAATCTGATTATTTAGAGCTTTGCAAAAAGGAGATCCAAACTCTTCTTGACAAAAAATTGATCAGAAAAAGTTATTCTCCTTGGAGCTGTACTGCATTTTATGTTTTCAACAATGCTGAGAAAGAGCGAGGAGTTCCTCGTCTTGTTATCAATTATAAACCTTTGAATGATGTTTTGAAATGGATAAGATATCCAATTCCAAACAAAAAGGATTTGCTTGAAAGATTACAATCCGCAGTTATCTTTTCTAAATTTGATTTAAAATCTGGGTATTGGCAAATTCAGATTGAAGAAAAGGATCGGTATAAAACTGCATTTGTTGTTCCTTTTGGCCATTATGAATGGAACGTCATGCCTTTTGGTTTGAAAAATGCCCCATCAGAATTTCAGAATATTATGAATGAAATATTTTCACCCTATTCTGATTATTGCATTGTTTATATAGATGATATTCTAATTTTCTCGTCATCTATTGATCAGCATTTTAAGCATCTTAGAGCTTTGAAAGAAGCAGTGAAACGCAATGGTTTAGTTATCTCTGCTCCTAAAATGAAATTATTTCAGACTACAGTAAGGTTCTTAGGTCATAACATTCACCAAGGAACCATTATTCCCATCAACCGTAGTATTGAGTTTGCTTCTAAGTTTCCAGATGAAATAAAAGAGAAAACTCAACTCCAGAGATTCTTGGGAAGTCTAAACTATATTGCAGACTATTATAAAAATTTAGCCCAGGATACTGCTATATTATATCAACGTTTACAGAAAACTCCTCCTCCTTGGACTGAGGAGCATACCAAAGCAGTAAAAAGAATTAAGCTTAGAGCAAAACAGTTGCCTTGCTTATGTCTAGCTAATCCAGCTTGGCGTAAAATAGTTGAGACAGACGCCTCCAATTTAGGTTATGGAGGTATTCTTAAGCAGCAGAATCCTCAATCTCAGAAAGAGGAATTAGTTAGATTTACCTCAGGATCGTGGAAAAAAGCCCAGCTCAATTATTCCACTATTAAAAAGGAAATGCTTTCTATAGTGAAATGTATTTCTAAATTTCAGGATGATTTGCTCAATCAAACCTTTTTAATCCGTATCGATTGTAGCTCAGCTAAATTCATTTTAGCTAAAGATGTAAAGAATTTAGTTTCTAAGCAGATATTTGCTAGATGGCAATCAGAACTTTCTGCTTTTGATTTTGATATTGAATACATCAAAGGTGAACAGAATTCTTTACCCGATTTTTTAACCAGAGAATTTTTGCAGCATGGATGATGCAGAACGGGAACGTATTAAATCAGAAATGAGCCGTATTTGGATTCAATCCGTAGTCCAGCCTTACACCAAGATTAATCTTCATTATTGGATCTTTAAGCTTAAATTGCTTATTAAAAAGCTGCAAGACAATGGTCACCCAGATGACAAAGCTGATTGTGCATATATGAGTTGTACCCTTAAAAGGCTACATAGGGCTTTAAAGGTTTTATCTGGAGCCTAATCACATTATAATTTCTTGCAGTATGGAACCACCTGACCGTGGTCGAGGACGTGGCCGAGGTCGTGGCGGAAGAAAATCAGGATCTCAGCAGTATGGAAGAGGAAGAATTTCTCTCTCCCTATCCGAATATCCGACTCTGGGAGAATCTTCCAGTCAGTCAAAGCAAAAAACAGCCAAAGAGGCATTTGAGCAAGGGCCTCAATATGTTAAAAAGAATATAACAGAACCATTGATCACATTATCCGAAGGTGATCTAAATTTACATCCGAAGGATCCATGGTGCCTTAAAGAAAGGTATCTTCAAAACCAGCAGTATACCGTCCAAGAAGGGAAGTCTCGATATATTTATGAGGCCATCCTTACTGAGACATCATCAGTACAAATTACTCATCATTATCTGGAAGAAGGTAATAGCAGAACCCCCATCACCTTTTCAAAATGTTATATTATCAGAGTGATGCATCCTCAAGAGTGGGGCCTTTCAACATTTGCAACCAGGACATTGAAAATTAATGAGCAAAAGTATAACTATTGGGACTATGCCAGGGCATGGACCTACGCATTCTATTATCAGAATCCAGTAAGAACCCACTCATGGTTCTTTATTATGAATCCGGAGATTGTACAGAAAGAAACTGGATTTCCATCTTGGTTTCTCCATTGGTGGGAATACCATGCACCAGAAATTGAAATTTTTCCAGAATCAATTCAGAAACAATTCCCTGTTTGGTATAAATATCATCCGAAGCTTAAGGGAATAACAGCGGTAAATCCACCAGAAGGACAAGACCTCTTATGGTTTTGTACCGAATTCAGAATTAACTGGATTTGGCAATGGGGATATGAAATAGCCGAAGATCATCTTCGTATCCCAGAAGTTCAAAGAAATTTTTTCGTTAAATGGTGGTCTCGTTTCGAGACTGATAAATGTTTATCATTTATCAAAGAAACCGTAGAACAGTATCAGGCTGATTATATGTCACAAGTCTCAAGCAGTAACCCATCACAGGGTCCAGTGAATTTTATTCAGCAGATAAAAATGATGATTCATAATCAGAATCCAAATCTATCTGAACATGAGCAAGATATTAAGCTTATGGAAATTATCAAAGATCAGTACTTGGCTACTCAAGGAACCAGCACATCACAAACAGACGCCAAGAGCGACATCTCCATGTCCTCTCAAGACCAGGATCAAGGTCAATTCACTTGCCTTGCCGGAGAGTCTCAAGACCCCAATGACGACACCGAAGTTTATCCTACTGAAGCGGATCTTTGGGACTCAATGATTGAGTTAAAAATGCTGAAAGGCAAGGAAAAGAAGAAAAATCGGTAGATCGTTATCCATGACGATAGCAACAGTAATCGTCGGCACAAAACGACAACAGCAGCAAAAGCGTCATCAGTGACGTCATCTACAGTACTAGATATTTTGTAAAACGTCATCAGTGACGTCATCTACAGTACTGCTACAGTAGGTCGTAGCGCTTATAAAGAGCTGTAATCTGCCATTCGTAGGCAGGCTTTTCAGTACCTCTCTCTCTCTCTCTCTCTTGTAATCCCTCTCCTCCCTTCCACTTGTAAATCACTTCCATCTACCACCATCATAAATAAATCAGTATTTTCCAGTAAGTTTCTCTGCCTTCTTCTATCATACGATCCTTTCAATATTTTTTGGTATATATATATATCAATCCCGATCAGCTGTGGACTCCCTCAAACAACCCATTTGCGGACTTCTAACAGCAGCCGTTGGATCTCATCCAACGGCCAGGATTAGAAAGCCAAACGCGCGGGTCAGGAGGCTTAGTGAACCGGGTAATAATGGATGAACCGGTCCGGGTTACTCTCTAAACCCCTTCCCCATTTGCCTTTTCTCATTTGAACGTGAAACCTGGGATTTTTAGAGAGAGGGAGAGAGCACAGACGCGATTTTGGCGAAGAAGACGATCAATCTTCGAAGAACCCTAGGTGACGTCTCTCTCTCTCTCTCTGATTTTCACTCGGTTTTGAAACCCTAGGTCGAACAAGACGCGAACAACCCACGGTCGAACAAGACGCGAACAACCCACAGATCTAATCGAAGGTCCTCTCTCTCTCTCTCTCTCTCTCTCTCTCTCTCTCTCTCTCACACACGTTCTCTCTCTCTCTCTCTCTAAAAAATCTGGGTTTCACGTTCAAATGACAAAATCGAAAAATCTGGGTTTGATTACTCTCAAAACCGAAAAATCATGGCTTTCAAAAATTAGGGCTTTCGATTTGTTGGAGTGTTAAAATAATAGAATTGTTGGGATGTATACACAGAACTGCAACTATAAAGATAACACTGGTCTTTGAATGCAACTATAAAGATTTTGCAGAAATCAAATACTCCAGCCATTTCGTAATTTTAGTTCACTGTTCACTGTTCTATTTTTTGATGTCCCTCCTGTGGTCGAAACTTCTGTGTGCTGCAACAAAATTTGTTTTATACACTACTCCAAATCTTTCTTTAATTTGCGAAAACTATATAGCAGTAAATTGTGGGACTCCATGTTTTTCTATATAAGAGCATGTGCAGCAATTACAAGTTCAAATAGTTAGTGACCAATGTACGTTTTTCTATCGCTGGATGTTATTTTTTTGGTCTTGCTTGCTCGCTCGCTGGACTTGCTTGCTCGCTGGATGTTAGTGACCAAAATTGTGTTGTTATTTTTTTGAGGTGCAATCCGGAGGTCTTGACAAGGTGGGATTTTTAGAACGAGATCTTCGTAATGCCGAGAGGGATAGGAGGAAAGTGCTACTGGGACAGGATGCCAATATGTTGTTCGAGCATTTTGACATCGAACAGAAAAAGAATCCAGCTTTTGTGTTTAAATTTAAGGAAGATAATGAGGGGAGGATGGAGGATTGTTTTTGGACGAGGACGATGAGGACAATGACGATGAGAGCATTGACATGTTCGATGAATGTAAGTCTTTTGTAGAATCTGGAAATCTGGAAAGAAAAAAAAATTGAATCTGGATAAATTTTGCTAGAATCTGTTTTATAGAATCTGGAAAAAAAAATTTTGCTTGTCTGAAAATTTTTGCTTGAATCTGAATCTGAAATCTATTTTGTACAATCTGCAATCGGTTTTGTAGAATCTGGTTCGTGCAGTTGCTGGAAATCTGGACTTGGAAGGTGGAAATCTGGAATCTATTTTGTAGAGTGGAGTTCTTTGGGCTGGATTTTGATGTACTTGGTTTCAGCCGACTTAAGTTTATGTAGTAGAATGGTAGGAAGTACTAGTCATATGTACTGGTGATCTATGTGGCTCTATGTACTGGTAATAGAATGGTGAGTTCTAATTACATGGTTGTTTAGATGGACGATGAATGTAAGTGTTATCTTGTTTATCATGTTTATGGACATGAAAGTGTTGTCTTGTTTATTGAGTAGAATCTGTGAAAGTAGTCTACTGTGAAAGTAGACTGAAATTTGTTTTGCTTGTATCTGTTTATTCTGCCTTTTGATGTCAAATTTTGTGGCTTGTAGAGGCTCTGCCCCGTTGCTCCTTTTTGCTGGAAATGTGGACTGGAGTTGCTTGCTGGAAATCTGGAAATGTGGACTAGACCTTGGATGCAAATTGTGTTGTTATTTTTTTTTTTTAAATTGTGGATCTGTAAACTGCAATGGCAGTGAGCAATGTGGTGTTATTTGTTTGCTTATGAGACATCCGTTCTGGAAAAGCCATACAGAATTTTTGGTGTACTTGGGTATTGGTATCAGGATTGTGAATTTTTGATGTACTTGGGTATCGGTATCATTTACAAACAAATGTTTCTCTATCGGTATCATTTACGTGGTTGAGCATTATCAAGGGAACACTGTCGTTATAAATAACCCATTGACCATCTTACATGATTCTACCAGATTCTATAGCCATTACCACTGCAACCTAGTTAACTTGTGATTCTGGGCATCAATTTCTGGAAAAATGTTTCTGGTGTAACCTTGCGGACGCAATACCGTATGTTGCGGATGCAATACCTTATGTTGCGGACGCAACATAGAACCTTGCGGACGCAACATGGAACCTTGCGGACGCAAGGTACTTGCTGAAAAAAATTTAGATGCACCTAAACTCTGAATCGGGTATCCTTTTGTTATTAGAGAATTCTAGGTCTATACATAGTTTTGGGCGCTCATCATATGTTGCAATGGATGCTATTTACAAAAAAAAACTAAAAAAAATGCTTGCAATGCATTGAAAAAAGCATCGGGAAACTAGTGAGCCTGCTGTAGGAATGAGCTACGGATGTATCTAAGTTACAATGTTCTTTGGACTTCTTTTTATATTCTTTGAACATTTCCAGCGAGCCACAGTTTGATACAAGTGAGCTCAAAATAGGAAACTCAGTTGGTGATTGTTCACTGGAAGCAAAACTCTTACTGTGAGCCATAATGTTCAGTACCGTATAAATACCACAGCTGTACAAAGGGCATCAAGAATATAAAGTCAATGTCAAGTGTACGTTCTTGATAGTTAATGCAAACCAAACATCAGTTTTGGAACATCTACATAGAACTGAAATACCAAGGTTCGAACATCCCACACTTTTGTCACCTTCGTGTAAACATAAAACTACTATATACATATAATTCTCGATCTTCAACTTCTATAGAGCGATCGCAGTAGTAGTTTGTCTGTAAAGCGCTGAACCCCACTTGTGGCTGTGGTTGCTTTTGCTCCACCACCTCCAACTTCAGATTAGCAATGGTTTCATCATTCGCAGACACATATTCCTAACAAAAGACAGGAAAAACCATATCACTAACACTTCCTATACCAAAATGCCCTCATTACAGGAAAAGCAAGTGTATTTGGAACTTGGGGAAATAAATGGAAAAGGAGAGAAAAACTTAAAAAGAATTTAACAGGAAGGGAAGGAGTCTAAAATGCAAAATCAACACCATTCAAATGCAAAATCAACACCAATAACATGGGATTAGGGCACAAAACCACATGAAATCGGAGCCCAAATTGCACATAACTACATCAGTTACCACAAATAAACTTAAAAATAGCTCCATTCAATATGAACCACAGGTGTACATATTCCACTAGCAGCTCAAAGAACTAAATAAAGTACACCAAAAATTGAAGCTAGTTTCACATGTCCTCGCCCATAAGAAATCCCACAACAAATTTGATACAGACGAACATAATAATATATTCCCCATAAACACCATTTGCAACAGTAGCATTGCTATGACAATTACGAAAAGTGACAGAAACGAGCCTACAAAAAAGGGTTTTCCACAGAAATCGCAAAAATCGACAGGAATCGACACTAGAAGATAACACTAGAAAATCGTGTCTTGTTCGACCACGGGTTTCAAATCGCGTCTTGTTCGACCTAGGGTTTCAAAACCGAGTGAAAATCAGAGAGAGAGAGAGAGAGAGAGAGAGAGAAACATCACCAGGTCATCTTCTCCGGCCGATTGTCTGATCGATGGTCTTCTTCTCCAAATCGTGTCTTGTTCAACCTAGGGTTTCAAAACCGAGTGAAAATCAGAACGAGAGAGAGAGAGAGAGGACCTTCGATTAGATCTGTGTGAGCTTCGACCGTGGGTTGTTCGCGTCTTGTTCGACCTAGGGTATCAAAACCGAGTGAAAATCAGAGAGAGAGAGAGAGAGACGTCACCTAGGGTTCTTCGAAGATCAATCGAGTTCTTCTCCAAATCGCGTCTTGTTCTTCTTGGCGTCTTCAATCTGTGTTCTCTCTCTAAAATGTGAGAAGATACGTCTGAAATGAATTGGGGTGGAGGCGAAAGGGGTTTACCATGTGACCCGGCCGGTTCAGTTCTTAATTGTTCGGTTCAGTGGCCATCTGACCCGCGCGTCCTTAGTTTCTTTCATGGCCGTTGGATGAGATCCAACGGCTGCTGTTAGAAGTCCGCAAATGGGTTGTTTGAGGGAGTCCACAGCTGATCGGGATTGATATATATATATATATATATATATATATATATATATATATAGAGTCCGGATCTAATCCGGGACTCTACCATCCGGGACTCCACCTTCCCGATATTTTTTTGACGATCCGAACCGTCCAATGTGTTCAAAAGGTGTTTTCCAAGGCCCACGCGGGAAATCTTCAAAAAAAAATACCGGGAAGGGCTTGATCCAAGCGTTTTTCGCAAAACTGTAAATATGCATTTTTTTGCGAAAAACCGCTTGGATCAAGCCCTTCCCGGTATTGTTTTTTGAAGATTTCCCGCGTGGGCCTTGGAAAACACCTTTTGAACACATTGGACGGCTCGGATCGTCAAAAAAATATCGGGAAAAGCATCAAAATGCTTCAATCCGGGATATCCGGGATCCCGGATTGGATACTAGCCGTATATATATATATATATATATATATAATATTTTTATTTTTATATTTATATTTTTATATATTCAACGTATCCCCCAACGTATCGTATCCGACTTTTTGGAAAAATCACGTATCCGCGTATCCGTATCGTATCGTATCCGTATCCGTGCTTCATAGATGCCAAGTAATGTTTTGCTCGGGAGTTAAATAAATCCCGCCAATATTTTCGTGAAATTTTCTAACTTGGCGAAAAAAAAATTGTTACCGACTAAATATTTAGTCGGCATCCAATTTCCAACAATGCCGAGTAAATTTTTACTCGGGAGTTACATAAATCCCGCCAATTTTTCGTGATTTTTTTAGTTGACGCAAAAAAAAAAAATTTGCCGACTAAATATTTAGTCGGCCTCCAAATATTACTAATACCGACTAAATATTTAGTCGGCATCCAATTTCCCGCCACAAGTCTGGCTTGGCGCCACATTTTTGCCGAGTAAAATGTATTTTTAGTCGGTAAAGACATACTTTCAATGAGTAACGTAATTTACTCGGCAATGGTATACCAATTGCCAAGTAAAATTTATTTATTCGGAATATATGCTGAGATATTCAGAATATATGATTCTTATCACTAATCAAAGCACCGAACAAAAGCCATTGACCAAACAAGATCAGAACCAAAAGCGCAAGATCAGAACAAAAAATCAAAACTCCATCAAAAGAGATAAACCATCATCTAAATCATCCAAATCTCCATCCTCCAAAGCTACATAATCCTTGGCCTCCCTATCTACAATTTCACCCTCTTCCATTTCAACTTTTGAGCATTTTCAATTAAGATGGAGTTTCTATTAAGAACATCAAGGGAAGATAAAGAGGAACAAGAAACCACATTTTTCTCTTTAACCTTTTTTTTTTTCCTCTTTATCTTTGACCACCTTATCCCAAACTCTGAAAGAAGCTTTTTCTTATTAGTCTTTCTTTTTGATCTGTTCAATCTCCTTTCCAATTTTAAAATAGCTCAATGAATTGAAGCTTCTCCTGGAATGTTATCCCTTTTACTACATTTCTTAGCACTTGGGTTCAAACGATCTCTCTTAAATCCATTTGAGTGACCCTCTTCTGGAATTGCATCGCTTAACGGTTTGATCTCCTTCAAAGCGGAATCCTCATTGTTTCCATCGCAAAGGCCCATATCATCAGTGAGATTATGCTTATTAGGTAGACAAGTATCCACCAAATCAGCCCTAGAATCTCCACCACTGTCTTCCATATGAGCAACATTTACTTCACATCCAAAAGGACAAAACATTCACCAACAATTGAAGTAGACAGAGTTTAAATTCATGTCTGTATCATCCTCCCTCAAATCTGACATCTCATCAATGTGAACCATGTCAGTATGTCACCAGCCACAACCTCGCCTTAACCTTAATAAATTTCTCCCCAGAGCAAGGGGAAAATTCAACTCTTGCAAAATCACACTATTTGCATTCACAAACTCCTTTCTTAAAGTTATTAACCACCATTTGCTACTCAACCACTCTAATAGGAAATAAAACGCCATTGCATTCCAAATTTAAACAGTTGTTAATTACCTCGAAAATGTGCTTGTAACCTAGGTTTGTGTTATAGATAGTATCGCCCTAAGCATAGGGATAGGTCGGTCGCACCATAATACCCGAAAGTCCGGGGTCGATTTCAATAAGAAAGGAACTCGGAGCTATTGAGAGGCTTGCTTTACGGTAGGGGTTTCGGCGTTAGGATGGCCAATTTTTGGGTTTTTGTTATAGAATTCTCTCTCTATCTCAATTTCGGTGAAAATGAAGTTGACACAAATTTAAAGGCGGCAAGGTCTAAGGGTTCATATCACCCATGACTCAGGCTATTAATTAATGTATAATTCAAGTGAGAGGCAAAGTCTATTGCTCCCACTTAAAAGATTTGACAATTATAACCAAGATTTCACAAGATATAGGATTTGGTAATGGATAGAAACTCGTTTAGTCATTTTATCGAACATCTAGAGTGCCAATGTCTCAAACATTGTGTGTCTAGTGATTTGTCTACACTCAAACAAAGAGAATAAGATCTAACTCAATATTATGAGGTTGGATGGCTTATATAGCCCCCAAAAACGTGTTACAGAAGTCCTAAATGCTCCTGGATTAAAACAGGATGGAGTACAAAAATTGCAGAAGAAAGTGCAAGGGATACTGGTATCAATAGGCCTACTGATACCTGTATCCAAATTTCATATGGGCTCTTTGATCGATCAATGCCGGCATCAATATGCCTATAAATATCGGTATTGGTTGGGCAACAAACTGTCTTTCCTTGTTTGATCTTCTCCCAGCCTTTTTGTCTTCTCAAGCTGATGCATGGTGAATTTCAAGAAAAGTCGTATTTTATTTATATTGATTTAGGTTTAGTATTTTTATTTAATATGTTATAATTTAGTCAAAATATTCTAGAAGTATTTAGTTTCCTAGTTTCTTTTGATTGAGATTTCCTATTCTTGAGGATACTCAGGGATTGGGGTGCCTCTAGTGAGCAAGCTCACTACATCTATGTAGTGAGTAATCATGGCCATCGGTTCGACAATCGACAGTACAGATTAAATGAAATTATCCTATATGTAAATTGGTCAAGATTAAATTCATTTAATCCGGACCAGTGATTGTTGAACTGACGGCCGTAATTGCTCACTGTGTAGTGAGCAAACTCACTACAGGCCCCCCGGTTCCCTCCATATTGTTTCGTCACAAACAAATAAAAAATGACAATTTTCTTTTGCGTCGTTATTCTACCTTAGAAATCTCTTTGCAAAGCCCTATCCCATCAGTAAAGATAGTAGATATTAGGGGATACCGGCCAAATTAGTCTATCTACAGCTTTCATAGCAGAGCCTTTGCAATCCTTTTGCAAAGCCCTATTCCGTCAGTAAAGATAGTACATATGACAGTTTACCCCATCGCGAAAGGTATTATATGCCGATGGTATGTCGACCACTAAGTCCAGCCACAACACATGCTTAATAGCAATGGGCTCACCAAGTGTTCTTGGGGAGTTTTTGTTGCGGTTCCTCAAAATTGACTTATTGATCATCAATCCAAAGGAAAAAGATGGCTTTTGACTGAGGAGACGGCGGCTGCTATGGAGTTCCAGCATCGTGGTGGTGGTGCTGCCTCCTCACTATATATATGGTGGGCAGTTCCGCTAACACTTATTTTGAAACACATTTTTTTTTCTAGCTCTCACTGAGATGTTCCGAACCGTTGATCTTGTTTAAATGAGTAAAATAAGGGGTCCTACAAAAAATTAGCTCAATCGAATATTGGTAAGTGCTTGATCCAAACAATTTCGCAGAAACTGTGACAAGAAATGGTGTTTATAAAATTTTTTTAATCAAGCCCTTACCGATATCCGATTAAGCTATTTTTTTGCGGAGCCCCCTATTTTACTCATTTAAACAAGATCAACGGTAGAGGTGTCAAACGTGCGTGTCGTGCCATGCCGTGCCACTCAACTTCCGTGCCAAACGTGCTTCGTGTCGTGCCGTGCCGTGCCGTGCTCGTTTACTTCATCGTGCCACGCCGTACCGTGACATACCGTGCTCGTGCCGTGCCAATTTACTTTACCGTGTCGTGTCGGGTCGTGCCTTTTTTAAGTTGTGATGTGCCGTGCCGTGCCCGATTAATTAATCGTGTCGTGCCGTTGACTTAACCGTGTTGTGTCGTGTCGTGCTTTTTTTTGTCGTGTTATGCCGTGCCTTTTTTATCGTGTCATGTCGTGCCGTGCCGGCCCGTTTACAGTATGTCGTGCCATGATTTTTTTTTATCGTGCCGTGCCGGCCCGTTTACGGTATATCGTGCCGTGGTTTTTTTAGTCGTGCCGTGATTTTTTTAATCGTGTCGTGCCGACCCGTCTACCGTTTACGATTTACCACAGCCCACTTAGGAACAAGGAAAAGCGGACCCATGGCCCATGGGTGATCTGACTGAGTGTTCTTCTGGCTAGAAAAACTGCAGATGCAGCTATTAGCCTATTAGGGATGGAAGGAACTTGAGGAACCCATACTCAACAAGACTTAATTCTGTCAAGTAATATGCACATCCATACAGTAATTGAGAATCACACCTGACAACAGACAGTGCCACAATCTATGTAATGCTTTACGTTTCAATAATGCAAGTAAAAGCATAGTTGGAATATTCTTTGAAGTGACCAAGATGAAACAGAACTAGTATGCCCTCTTTATTAGCTCCCGAATTTTGAATGCAATATTATTTGGTAATTGAGCCTTTAAAAGAACCCAACATCAAAGGATAGCCAAGAACATACCTCTTCTCTCTTATAAGTGTTGTCCGTGATGAAGCAAAGCTCCTCCACACTGGGTGCACAAATTTCTTCATATTTTCTTCAGGCAATGATAGAACAGAAGCAAAGAATAAAATCCATAAGTAATAAACATGCTCCACGTCTCATAAAATCCATAAGTCAATTGCTTTGATTTAGAAAACAGTTATGCTGAAAAAATAAATAAACTAGCATTTGAAACACACTGATTTGGATCTAGTTTCGATATGTTTTAAAAGCATATCGAACAACCCAATCAACGTTAAATTTGTCGTCATTAATGAACTCAACGAGTTCCAAAAGTGAACAATTCCGAGTGATTTCGTAGACCCACAAATGGACTAATTGGACTTTCCAATCCATTTATGAAACGATCTATTTCATAGGGCTACAAATAGGCTAAGCTCGAACTCGAGTTTTGGGCTCCTTAAGCCAAGCTCAAACACTACAAAGTTCGGTTCGTTGGCAGCCCTAAGGCCACTCACCACACATAAAGTGTGATCGGTGGATGGGTACTAGCTATCATTTCTCATCGAAAAAACAGCAAACCGAATATTAAAATTGCTAACTATGGATAACCAGGGTTTCATTCAAAATCACCAGCACCAATATCGTATCCTCTCAAGGCAATGTTCATCTACTAATTACCACTAGTTACTACTACTACTATTGAGGTTATGATATTAGAGCAACCATGCCGAGTGAGTCATGACAAAACAAGAGAAACATAATACTTCACCTAGCAAAAGCAGATGTGATTCATCAGATCAGATCAGGCGGCTTTCTTCTTGGTGGGAGAGCAAACCATCCAGACGAAGCCGTAGGGGTCCTTCAGTTTCGCCACGAGCCCCTCGTCTTCACCCTCTGCGAGTTCGCCCTCGGAGACAGTACCAGCGGTCACAGCCCGAATCCCTCTCTCTTTCTCTCTAGGGTTTGAGTGTTTGTGGCTGGAATCTGCAATCGTGAGAGAGAGAGAGAGAGAGAGAGAGAGAGAGAGGATGGTCACAGCCCTTCTGTGGTGGACGGGGGAAGGGAGGGGGGATTTGGGGATCTGATTTTGGGGGGAGAGAGTTAGGGATTTGGGGTCTAATTTTGGGTTTGGGGGGGAATTTCTAGCGGGAGAAAAAAATCAGCAAATTTTGGACAAAAATAGGTGTGTATGATTGTGTGTGCCACGTGCATGGCATTAACATGCATACAAAATCCTACTGTAGTAAATTTACGATGCATCACTCGAGGGCCTTTCAAGTTTTTTTTGGAAAATCGGAACCGTCTATATTGTTTGTAGGAGTGAATATACATTCATGTCAAAATTTAAGTAAATTTATTATCTCTGTATGCTCGATTGGAATTAACAAATTTTTTTCTACTATTTATTCCCACCTCCCGAATCTCCCGATGAATGGGCTTTCGGTGAGGTTTATTAAAACACCAAGACAAACAAAATAGTAGGTGTGGATCGTCGTAATTGTGTTGATGTTGTGTGACTAACGTACATTAGACTATAGCAGTATATATTGGTTCATAACTAGGTAAGTTCAATGTAGAACATTGAATGGTGGGTGCAGACAAGTTTTCATGAATGTTTGATCTAAACCGATATGATTTAACATCTTGTCAATTCTATCATTCTCCTCGAAATCGATGATCATCCGATGTCGGTAACTACACGGTCGGAACACATTAAGTGCTTCCAGTGGTATTTGAACACTATAATGCACCAATTCAAGGCCATCTAATCTATTTCTTGAAAATCTAAACCAGTAGTTGTGTTTGAAACGTGTTTTTAAGGTCTTACAAAAGGATTTGGCAAAAAAAAAACCTACCCAGAAGGGATTGATCAGAGCAATTTTTCATATAGCGATTTTATGAAAAAATGCTCCGATCAAGCCCTTCTGGGTAGTATTTTTTGCCAAATCCTATAGTAGGAACTTAAAAACACATTTTAAACACATCTAACGGTTCAGATCGTCGAAAGTTTCTCTTAAAATTGGAGTTCGAGGTCTAAATTTTTATACCCTGCGGGATCCTTCATAATTCATAACTTCATATGAAAGTTTAGCTTATTTTAGTTAAATAAACTTAGTATTTTCGTAAATTAACTTCTACAATATAATTTCTATAATTTGATTAATTTCTACTATTTATTAATTTCTATAATTTAATTTCATAAATTCTATAATTTCTACAATTTAATTTGATAACTTCTATAAGTTCCATAATTTGATTAATTTCTATTATTTATTAATTTCTGTAATTTCTATAATTTAATTTTATAATTTCTATAATTTAATTTGATAATTTCTATAATTTCTATAATTTAATTTCTAAAATTTCATAATTTCCCGAAATTGATATTTTTTTTCAAAATATTTATTAGATAAAAGGCAATGTATAATGTATATGTGTGGAGTCTGTGGACAATGTGGTATAAAAAAAATTCATGTTTGAATTTTGATTCAAAATTTATTAATCATATAAAATATTTTTTTAAAGCTTATTTATTTTTTTTGTCCAAACTCTCTCTCTCTCTCTCTCTCTCTCTCTCTCTCTCTCTCTCTCTCTCTCTCTCTCTCTCTCTCTCTCTCAAAACAAAAATATAAAAATTTGTAACTTCTTTTTCCCTTTTGTTTCTTTTTTTTTTTATTTGTTCATGACTTCATTTTTTTTAACTTGATATAAATATACAATTCACTAACACAAGTACACAACCAAAAAATAATTCTTCTTTTTTTTGGATTATAAAAAAATACATAGAAATAAAGTATTTAACAAATTTTTTTTTTTTTTTGGTTTTTCCATGCCTCGTGCCGTGTCGTGCCGTGCCTTGATAGAAGCATAGAACCGTGTTGTGTCGTGCTCGTGCCCGTGCCATGCCCGTCCCACTTCCGTGCCTTGCCAGGCCAACTTCCATGCTCATACCCGTGCTCATGCATGTGCCTGTGTTGTGCCGTGTCGTGCTAGAAAAAAGTTGTGTCGTGTTGTGCCTCGTGCCCCGTTGACTTCGTGTCGTGCCTGTAGAAGATCGTGTTGTGTCATGCCACGTGCCGCCTTAGATTGTGTTGTGCTCGTGCCGTGCCCGCTCAATTCAGTGCCCGTGCCGTGCCACGTGATAAGTTATACTGTGTCGTGTCGTGCCGTGCCAGGATTTTACCGTGCTTTTGGCGTGTCGTGCCCGTGCCGGCCCAGCCCGTTTGACACCTCTAATCAACGGTTCGGAACTTCACAGGGGGACTCAGAAATGTGAGGTGTCAAAATGTAAATGTGTGTCAAAATAAAATATAAGTGGAACCGCTCTCGTGTGTATATATTGTAATATTTTTAAAAAAAAAAAAGGAAAATAATACTTTAATAGAGGATAAGTAAAATAGATGAGTATTGTTGGAGTGTTGAGAGATGAAATAGCTAAATACACTGTTCATCAACAATTTTACCCATAGATAATCTACCATTTCAGATCCGTAAAGTCTGGATTTACAATCTATTCTCCAAGTTTGGAAAGATCAGAGAAATTTTCATCCCCAACAAAAGGAGCAAAATTACAAATCAAAGCTTTGGATTTGTTCAATTTAGCGATACATCTGAAGCAGCCCTAGCCATTAC
Organism: Vaccinium vitis-idaea; assembly: GCA_963854785.1. NCBI lineage: Eukaryota > Viridiplantae > Streptophyta > Magnoliopsida > Ericales > Ericaceae > Vaccinium > Vaccinium vitis-idaea. The sequence goes on along the minus strand of OY978225.1, from coordinate 998,710 downwards.
AAAACCTCACAATTCTTGGTGCTGGGGCTTCAAATTGACGGTCAAGTTTGCAAGATTTCTAAAGACTCAAGACAGACAAAGTAATTCTCAGAGTATCAAAGAAGGTAGTTATCATAGGAGTTATAAGGGAGACGATTGGAGGGTTAATAACCATAAACGAAAACATAGCGGTGGTCTATGGAATGGGAAAGATTTCAGAGGAAATGGGTTTTCGAGGATATTAGAACCGAGTTGGCACGCGAAGCAAAATGACAGATTCAGAGGAAGCTTTAATCAATATGTTGGTAATCAAGGTTTTAAGGAAGCACAAACTCAGAATTTGAAGCCAAATCAAAACAAGAATACAACCCAGACCTTGAGAGAAGCAATAAGGGGAAACGAAATTTGGAGGAAGAAAGGAATTCCAAAATCAAGCAAACAAGGAGAAGAAAGAAATAAAGGATTGGCATCACAGAGTTTGGAAAAAGGCCAACTTGTGGAGTCCATTAATCTACAATCTACAGGTAATGGATGGTTACTGAGAAGTGCAGTAGGCAAAATCAAAAGATTAATATCTACTCAGAAGATGATTGAGCTTTTTAAGAAGGAAAAGGATGTATGTGTTAAGATAAAAATCAATTGGTGGAAGGTATGTGGTAATTACCTTTCCAAGTGTAGAGGCCAGAAATGAAGTGATTAAAGATAGTTGGGTAGAAAATTGGTTCGATGAGATAAAGGAATGGAAAGGGGATTGAAAGATTTATTTGGTTGGGATGCTATGGAATGCCACTTGATGTATGGAGTGTTCCTACATTCAGATCTATAGGAAGCAGATGGGGTCAGTTTATATAGGTTGATGAGATCACATTGAAAGAGATATCGTATGTGAAGGGAAGAATCTTAATTGCTACTAAATGTATTGAGAGGATTGAAGGGACAATAGAATTGAAAGTCAATGGAGAAACATATTTGGTCAATGTGATTGAGGAGGAGTCATATAGAACAGTGACACCATTGCTACTGAGCTCAGTTTCTGGAATAGAGGTAGTGGAAGAAGATGATCACGTGGAAACAAAAAATAAGGAACTAGAAGCTGACGTGGATGGAAAAGCTCATTCTATGGACGACTTGGCAGCACACAAGGAAAATAAAGGTGACATGGATGACAAGGAGGATTTGAAGAGCAATCAAAAAGAGGCAGGAATTGATAATTCAGTTCAGCAAGTGGGGAGTGACATTAATAACACAGAGTTAGATGCAGTTAATACCCCTGTTGAGAGTGATATGATTTCAAGAGTTCCAAGACATGAATTTTCCGTGGCTCAAGAGGAGGCTGAGGAGAATATTGAGGTGAATTCAAAATTATGGTTGAGGATTCTGAGGGTCCAGTTATAGAGTCCAATCAAGATAGAACAGTTGTTCTCTTCAATGGTCAGGAGAAAAATAATAACTTTCTTTCAAAAGGTCCTCTTGTTTTTGGGTCAGAAACCAACGTTAGGGCTTCTCAAATGCAAGGTATCAACCTGGAAGTGGATTTAAATCTGGAGGTTCCGAAAATTGCTAGGAAAGAATTAAGGAAAAGAATTCATGAAGCCTGTTCGAGTAGTGGAGGTGACGATTCTATGGAGAGTTTTATTAACTCAATTGCTAATGGTACTACCCAAAATCTGGTGCTTCAGGAATTACAATCATCAACAGCAATGGGTGTGAGGATGGGAATTGATTTTTCGAAGGAAGACATAATGGTGATGTCAAAGTTGATTGAAGAGGATGCTAACAGGTTTGTTGTTTTGAGAAGGAGTGGATAATGGAATGATGCAAAGGATATGGGGTGATACCGAAGTGGAATTTGCTGTCTCAGGGGCTACTGGTGCTTCATGGGGGATTTTAATTTGAAGATTTCTGGTGTGGAGGCTATACTCAAAGTTTTTGGTTCTAGCTACTGTTGATGCCGTGATAGTGGAGTGTAGACACCCCAATTTTGAACCCGAGATACGCTCGTGCATTTCCGATGATGAAACGGATCAATCACGATTACCTGGAACTGGTGAAAATGATTTGAATTTGATCAAAACCAACCAAACACTACCCAAGCAATCAAAATGTGCCAAACCAACCCAAGCATTGTTGAACCAGGCCAAACCATCAATCTGCCACCAAGAACCTTGAGCGCTCAAGCTTGAGGCCTTGAGCGCTCAAACCTCTGAGGAGCACCTTGAGCGCTCAAGTCCACGGCTTTGAGCGCTCAACTCCCGTCCAGTCAGCAACTTGCAGAGTATCTCATCATGAGATTTCCTGCATGGGAGCGTCTGTGGTTGATCTTATGCGATCCCTATACGTATAATACCCTCCACCAACTCCAAAAATACACAAAAAATACTCCCAAATACCCAAACCCACTTCCTCTCTCTCCTCTCTTCTCTCCCACTCACTCTATAAAAGCTACCCACTACCCCTGGTTTTGGGGACGAATTCTACTACTCATCATCTTCGGTTTCTATCAGAAAACCACTCCTCTCTCTCTCTCTACAAAACTATTCATTTACCATCAAAATCACCTACAATACCATTGATCAAACCCAGAAATTTGACCTTTGATCATCGATCAACCACCCACATTGTTCAATTCGTCCAGAATACAAGCCAAAACATCCACAATCAACCTCTCAAAGCCCAGAATCAAGCTCAAATTACAAACTTCTTCCAAAAGGTAGTAAAAACATGTGATGAACTCACTGTTTTGATCCTTCTGAGGAAGGCTAGTGAGTTTAAGCAAGTTCTCTATACTTGCATTGAACTCACAAAGGCCTGAAAGTTGCTTAAAAAACCTTTTCAAATTTGTAGTTGCAGCAGGTTTGAGCGCTCAAGCCTCTGGCCTTGAGCGCTCAAACCCAGTTCTGAACAGGCCATTGTTTTGTTAACTTCTGAGCTTTCTTTTGGTTTTGATCATTGTCTAAAAGTTAATTGTGTTCATGTAGCTTTCAAAACAGTTTATTTTCACACCAAAATTACATGCATGAATGTAAATTAACCATTTCATAGTGATTAAACATCAAAAACCTCAAATTTCTCATATTTGATTGCAAAACAGTGGCTGTCTGTCATTTTGAAACTTTATTTTATGCCTTTGGTGGTCCTGAGGAAGTAGTAAAATCAGTTTAAAGGTTAAACAGTGGAAAGCCATGTTATGGCTTGAGCGCTCAAGGTCAAATCTTTGAGCGCTCAAGCTGTTCTTGGCCTTATTTGCAATTTTCAAGCAATTTGGGTGATGGCTTATGGTTTAATTCTTTGTTAGTGTATATAAGTTGTCAGTATAGTGTTTGTGATCTGGATCCCTCTTTCTTGCAGAATTGGTTTGAGCGCTCAACCCATGAGCCTTGAGCGCTCAAACTGGTTCTAAAGCAAGTTTGTTTTAAGCATTTTCTGGTGATTTCTAAAGAGAGGTGATGCTTGTGTGATGTTTCAGTGGTGTATTTAAGCCTTAAAGCAGCATCAAATATTAAAAACCAACAAGGAAAATGTTCGGGTGGAATGAGGGTTGAGCGCTCAAGTCATCACCCTTGAGCGCTCAATCCCCATTCTGGAATCCAGTTTGCAAATAGTTTGATAAGTCTCACGTTTATAATTTCTTGAGTTATTGTACGATTTCTGTTGTAATTTATTTCTGTGAACATTTGTAGTTTCATGTTCATCATCCATGTAGATCGCGCGCACAAGCATCCACAGTAAAATCGCATCTCTTGTATGTTTTGTTATTATGAGATTCCCATCCCCGTTTCCTATTTATGTGAATAAATCAAATTTTAAACATTTCGAAAATCCCACAAAATATCAAGTAGAGACCGGTTCACGGACCGGGCGAGAGGGGTGCCGTAAAACCCTTCCCCTCTCGTAACCAAACCCCCGAATCTGCGAAATCTTTGGTTCCGCCATGATCAGTAAAATCTTTTTCTATGGGCAACAAGTCATATTTTTATCGGTTTCTCGGGTTCGGACCTCAAATCCGGGTGGCGACTCTAACAATCACAATCTTTTTCGCACAATCTCGGTGGGCCGTCCACATGGAGCAAGGCTAAGGATAGAATTTAGTAGTTATTTGGGTGATTTCCTTTGCTTGCCTTGATGCTGTTCTACATCTCTATTTTATTTATTTATTTTTATATCTATCCTCCCTTTTCAATTTCAGTATTCCGCTGGAATTTGTTTTTGGTTGTGGCTTTCTTTTTCCCTCGATGTACCCTTATCGAGTTTTAATAAATTTCTAATGCCGATCAAAAAAAAAAAATTTACCCATATTTATACCCAAGCCGCTGAAGTTGCTCTTATTGTACCTTAGCTATCCTTTTGCAAAACCCTTTTCCGTCCGTAAAGATAGTACTTATGACAGTGTACCCTGTGCAAAGGGTCCAGCCACGACACATATATGTATTGCAATGGGCTCACCAAGAGTTCTCGGGGATTTTTTTTGTTACGGTTTAAACTCAAAATTGACTTATTGTGATTTACGAGATAAGACACTCTCTCATAATATATCAATCAAATTCATTGACATATTGTCAATAAATCAGCTTGTATAACAATTTGTCCTTTGTCTTAAAGTATGTGTTAATTTTTATGCTATTAATTCATCTCTTGGCAAAAAATTAATTTTGAACAGTTTTGGAAAATTAATGCTCCCACTGTCCCAAATTGTTTGTCCTGTTTGGATTCAATGCAATTTTTAGCTGTTCATATTTTTCAATCTATAATAATTTTAGAGATTTTAAAGACTTTGTATAATATAAATAATTGAGATCCATCAAATTAATAGTAAGACTCATATTGCATATAAAATATGTTATAGATTGCAAGATAAGAGCAGTTAAAAAATTGCATCGGAATCTGAGAAGACCTACAATTTGGGATTGAGAGAGTACATGAGAACCTCTAGTTTGATACATTTTGACTTCTACTTAATTTTCTAACAATATATCTGTAACTTGGTAAGGAGAATTAGTTTTGGCAGTGCTTAATTGACTTGGCTTGGAGAGACTTACCACTCCAAGGTCACATGATCGATTTCTCTTGGCAGTGACTTGTCCTTAGGGCAACTCAATTAAGCAATGCCACAATTTATTTACTTGCACTCCCGATTTGTATTTTGGCTCGTGAATGTGGAGTAACACTCAATTTTTTATGACTTGTTTTATGTATCTTTTCGTTTTCTAGGCAGTTATCAACGTTTTCTCACTTCATTCATTAAGATCCGAGATCAATTTACAAATTTTCCTGAGTAAAAACTTTCTCTTTTTTTTTTGGGAACTTGTCCCAGATGGGCATGTGATGTTAATCTTCCAGAATGTCGCCATGGCTGTCATTTGCTTCTGAACGAAAGAGAGTTCGTCATTCTTTGGAAAAAAATCATACTCCAAGATTTTGAAAATGACACTATAGATAGTTTCAAAGTAACTTAAAATGGGTGATAAAAGTTGGGACGAGGGATCCTGATGTGCTGGCACATTAGGCTGTTGTGCCCCTTGAATAGGCTTTGTTTCGAGTCTGAAAACGTGATCTGAACTGTTCACTTTATAGAGCTCTAAGCGTAGAACAATCAGCAAAACAATCAAGTTGATAACTCATCCATAAAATTAAAAATATATATATATATAAAGAAAATAAAAAATAATTTCGGGCCTGATTTTTAGTCATCGATAATAGCCCTGCACAAATGTACAAGTAGTAGATTAACGATTTCGGATCGACTTTATTATTGGCAAGGCTATTCTACTCGTCGAGCTCTACAAAGTGAACAGTTCAAGTTACATTTTCAAGCTCGGGACGACCCTTATCTCATGAGCAAAACATATACAATCTATTCTGCTTCTGCCTCTCAACTGGTTTGGGTTTGTTCAAACCAAATCGACTATTGACCACTCACTACAATGCCAATAGTGTTGGATCTTCATATATGGGGATTCGCATTCCAATTTTGGGATTTTGCGCCTCATCCCGAACCCACTTTTGAATGACTGAAACAGTTTACTTTATAGAGCTCGAGAAGGTTAATCGTGCCAAATAAACTTGTTTTCTGTACATACCAGTCATATCTGTTGACTTTTCTCACACAAGCTCAAAGATTTCACTTATTAGACCTTTAAATTTGTATGAAATTTTAAAATGTTATGCATGATTTATTACAGGAAGTGGACTGGATAGTGAGAGTGTGAGACTCACAGACATGCACATGCACAACAATTAAAATTTACTGAAGGGTTAAGGTTTTGGGACCACATACCTATATATTTGTACATCAGTCTCAAGAAATTAATAAATGCAAAGATGGGGATGCTTCCCTCTCTCTCCTTGAGCATATGAGTACAGATCCATGGAGATCCAACAAAATTAAATAATACCTTAATTTCCTCTTGGCATTAAATAAATAATCACACAAAAGACACAGACAGGATTCTTCTACCCATACTGGCTTCTAGTCTTCTACTGCAATGGACTACTAATTAAAGAAAGTACCCCACCTATCTTGATGTCAGATGGTCCTATTAAGAAAGCATATCTCCTTGTCAATGTGAGATCTATGAAACTGTATTATTGGGTTGGTTTTTTATAATTCAGGTGTTCGGTTAGTTTTCGCGCACCTCTGCTCGGTATTCCAGATAGACTAGCCCCAAAGCTTTGAGATGCTATTGGCTAGTTTGGTTTCTTTGGTCATGTAGAAACCAGTATCTAGGGCTTTTTTGTGATGATTTGAACACATCAGCTGATGGGAAACTCTGTTGTTGTAGTACTTATGCAATCTTTTATGGTTGTATTGTAGTGATGCAAGTCTTGTAACTAAAAGACATTTTTATAGTTTCTATTTTAAGATTAAAATCTTACAACTTGGCCACATCGGTGGAGTTTGTGAAGCCTGATTAGTATTGGTTGCCCGATCATGACATCGAGAATTTTTCAAGGATCGCGAAGGGTATTCAAAACTCTGTTGGCTTTCGCCATGGTAACTCTTCTTCCTCATTCACGAATTTCTTCAAAATTGCGTGTGAGCCGAACTACGAAAATCCTCTTGTCATGATTTTCTACCTGTGCTTGTTCTTTGTGCTATTGCACGTGACAGTTTGGTTGTCACCCAACATCATTTTGTGTAAACTCAAATAAATACACTCTCCTTTTATCCAACTGCACTCTCTTTTTCAGCCTTGTTTTTTGTGTTTTTATGTTTGTACTTTCATGTGAGGAAAAGTGGTTGGTAATAAAGCTTCCTAGCTTAACATTGTAGGTGAGAATACGCCTGAGTTTCCACAAAGATATTTTCGATATTTTCGGTATTTCTGTACTACAAGTGTCAAATAATACAAGTCATTCTTTTCACATATATTAACTAATTTGACAACTTATAATTCAAGAATACCGAAAATACAGTAGCGGAAACTCAAAAGGGGTACGAAAATCAATTCCTATTTATGAATGCTAACTTTTATGCTTGTGTAGCCTTACTTGTGATTATACATGCTCAGCCAAAGCCTTGTTTTAGAAACTGACTTAACTCAAGAACTGGCTTAAGTTGGCTTTTTGAGTTGACGTATTGTGAGAGAATGATTTGTTTTGTAAAACGCAATAAACTAGTTTTTAAGTCAATTTGGGAATAAGTCAGTTTCTACTTTCAAAGATTCTATGAAAGCAGAACATAGAAGCAGCAGCAGAAGAAGAAGAAGAGAAAGATGATTTACAATAATATTATTCACCTTTTTAGATCAACAACAACTATCACCATAGCCATGAATTTCAATTGCTAGTCTTTGGTAGTTGAGGTGACTACCACACATGAACTAGGAAATAAAAAACACCCAAAAAAAACAAACTAAAAGAAATTGATACCAAAGCTTGCATTACCTTAGGCAGATCTACGGCCAACAATTCCCATCAAAGCCTTTTTCATGGCAACAACCGAACAAACGCCGCGAATCCCGCTACTGATATCTCCACCAACACCGAAACACAGAGTGGAATTACGTGATCCCATGGACACCTCCTCTTCCTCATCAAATGACGACCCTTCACTCGAGAACCGGCTTCGACGTCCCTTAGAAGGTGTCGTAGTCGAGAAAGACACCGATGAATGCGACGACGACTGCGATGATACCGATGAAAAAGAAGGTGAAGAATTTGGCGAAGATGGGATGTGGCTTTTCTTGAGTTTTATCTTGAGCAAAAGAGTGTTTAAAAGTTTGGATCTTGGGTGCTTCTTTGTGATTTGTTTGGAGTAGTTATGGGAATAGTAGGAGGGAGGAGGTGACAGAGGAGGGAGGGAAGAAGAAGAGTCTGAAAAAGATGGATGTTTTGGAGTACCAGGTTGTGATTCCCACAAGAATGGAACTGAACCAGAAACTCCACCATAGTAGACTCTGAATGAAGGGGTGCTTGACACATTTGAGGTTATTTCCTTTGACTGAATCCTTGAGAAGAACTTGTTGTCTTGTTTAATTTGGAGGGACTTTTGTGGGGGGCTGTGGCTTAACATCTTGAATTCAAGGGGAGATATGAAGAAGAAGAAGAAGAAGAAGAAAGGGAAAATAGTTCAGAGCAAATGGCAGTACTGCAGTGAACTTTGCATATAAAATAGTGGTTTTATATTGGGTGGGCTTCGTGTCATGTTCGTGTCGTGTCATTTCGTATTCGGGTGGAAATTCTCTCAACCTTAACCCGACATGTTTATCTTCTCGGATAATCGTGTCACGTCATATTTGTGTTTCGTATCGGAAATAACCAATCCTAATCAGTTAACTTCGTGTCGTGTTCTCGTGTCGTGTCGGAAATTCACACCCCTACTTTTAGATACACTCATACAAGGACAGGATACGTGTACTATTTAATTGGTTATGGACATTAAGATTTGTGTCAAGTTAGGTTTCCCACACTAGGGCTTTTAATGACAAGAACTTGGTAGATTAAAATATGTAAGCTGTTTTGACCATTTGCTAATACAGTAAATATATGTATTCTTTGAAAATGAACATGATGCACCGACCAAGTGCATTCGCCACACATCGCTGTGCCATCTGATCCTCAGGGAAAAAATGATCAATTAGTTGGTGATTAAAATTTTTAATGAGTTTGAAATAGACGGTCACCTTGGATATATAGTCTAATCCAATGCTCACTGCTGATGTTACGGGACTAGGTCAAGATGGTGTTACGGCCTACGGGACTAGGTCAAGTTCAAAAAAATGATCAAAATTGTATGGACTTATTGGCCTAAATTTTTCATTTGATTTTAGCAACTGAACTCAATTGCTAAAATCATGGTCGATTTTAGCAAACGAGTTCAGCAGGTGCTAAAATCATGGTCTCTTTTAGCTAAAATCACCTGGTGAGCTCATTTGCTAAAATAATTTGAAAAACTATTAATACTGAAAGATCACCAATGCAACCCCCAAATCTTATAAACCACAAAAAAAAAATTCCAGAATTTATCGTCGGACAAATATCTAATGGTTCTAACAATTGTTGCATCCAAGTGCCACAAATGCAGTCCCTTATTGATATTTAATTAAGGGGCCGGTTCCCCTCACACTTAAAAAAACACATAAAAAAACACCTCACTCTTCGGGGGCCCATTTTGATGTTCTGAACCATTGATCTTGTTTAAATGAGTAAAATAAAAGGTTCTGTAAAATTTCAGCTCAATTGGATACCGGCAAGTGTTTGATCCAAACAGTTTTAAAAACACTAGTTCCTATCACAGTTTCTGCAAAATTGTTTGGATCAAGCACTTGCTAATATCCGATTGAGTTGAATTTTTGCAGGACCTCCTATTTTACTCATTTAAACAAGATCAACGGTTCGGAATATCACAGTGGGATCCGGAACAAAATCGAGTGTTTTTTTATGTGTTTTTTTAAGTGTGAGGGAAACCGGTCCCTTTATTAATGGATCTTATGTCTAATATGGCCAATCCACAAGCCCAATATGTCTTTTCAATAATTCTGGTGTTCGAGTTAGTTTACGCGCATCTCGACTAATCACAAGCCTAATATGTTGTTATAAATTGAATAGATGTAATTATGGTGCTTGGGCATTATTTTATTTCGTGGTCCTCGGAACTCTCATGCTTTATGGTCATGCTTCATTCTTGTTTCTCGGGCGACTAAAATTACACGGGTTTGGGTAAAATTCTATCGAAATAGTTTTCTTAATGGAGAGAGCTTTCATTCATTCGACTTATCCCCTCTTTTTTGTTTGTCCAAACTCCACTTTGCCATTATATTTTATATGTTGGGTTTTAGAGCCCACTATCCCATATTCCCATTGGCATTAAAAATCCACTACGTGATATTATATCCATTTATTTGGTTTTGGATTTGTTTTGTTTTGTTAGGGCTATAGCAAGTTGGGTCAAATTTAGTTAAATATATTTATTTTAACCTCGTATGAGTAACTCAGCGCTGACAATACTAAAGAAAATATAATTTATATCTAAAAAAAAATTCAGTACATTTTTTGAACCCAGCGAGGTCGAGCGACCTCCCTGGATATACAGTGGAGTCGCCCCTGGAAGTAAGCTAGCTTTCTCTCTCACCTCACTCATTTTGGATAGTTGAGTATAAAATGTAAACTAGATATATATAGTTAAACATATCTTCCTGTCAAAGGGGTACCTCACTTGCCCCTTCACCGAATATGCATCATTGATGACGAGCTACTAACTTGGCCTCACCAGGATTTAATGTTGGGGATCAGAACCAACTAAAGATATGTAGGAGTAAATATTGTAGTGGTCCTAATTACAGATTGGTCTCAATAAATAATTAAATGTGTTGTGAAACTTGTCCACGAAGGTTGTGGTCCTTGACACCATCGATCAAGGGTAGGGGTGGGCATGTCTGACACGAAAAATAAAATAAATCTATGTAATTGAGCTAAAAATAAGCATTTTTATGAGTAATATTTTATACATTAGACATTAGCTTGATGAATTGTCAAGTAAAAAAAATAAAAATTTAGTTAAAAAGTATGACTTTTTGACATGATATGACAATACGAACCCGACATAACCTGAACATGATACGAAAGATTTGGTGAGTTGAAAAATATTGTGGGAATTCATAAATAAAATTTTATTACATAACATGAAATGACACGAAATTACCTGTTACCCACCCCTAATCATGAATATCATTGCAAAGTTGCTCTAGGCTGAAGTGGGATCACCCACAATACCAAAGGGTAGCTGAAGTCGCAATAGGGATGAGATATAAATTTAGACATTCTGGGTTCGAAACTTGGTAACCTCTTGGAGATAGGCCGAAAGAGAGAAATCTCTTGTGAATCCCCTAGTCACAACGTAGATAGCCTGTCTTTGACCAGACTATGGAGGAGAACTAGTCGAGGTACCGATAAGCTGGCTCAGCTCACCTGAGTATCGATAAAATAAAAGTGAGATCACTCACAACACACAGAGACGCGTGAGGATGTAATTGGGTTTAGTGTCCCTACAGAGAATCCGGGGGAGGTGTTGTGCGGTACATGTTGTGCGGCAAAACGACGTAGTTTTGTTCATTTTCTTGGTACACGTCAATAGGCCATGTTTGGAGAGTTAATTTTGAGGTTCAATTTTAGGGGATTTAGGCTCTTTGGGGTAGGATATTGTAGTTTTAGGCACTTGGATTTAGGCACTTTGGGTTTAGGCGCTTTGGGTTTAGGGTTTAGGCACTTTGTAGTGGCTTTTTCCTTCTTCCAAACAAGGTCTTTGGAAGCTTCAAAGGTGTACCAAAAACTACGTCGTATTACCGCACAACACCCACCCCGGATCCCCTACAGAATAGTCATATACCAACTGCCAGGAGATTTGATTGGCTTTTTTTTTTTTTCCTTACCCTTCTTCTGTTGTAACAAGATAGTCAGCCCAATAAATCGATTTACTTAGAGGATTATCTCACTAATCATCAACGGAGGGTTCAGTTAAAGTCAGGAAAAAATCTCTTTGGATTGACTCAATACAGAACTTGATAGCACGCAAGGGACAGTGGAACTCCTAACTAAGGGTTCAGGGGATGGAACACAAAATGCACTGCATCGTGTAATGCACCATTCGGCCATTCATTTTGACAATGGACGGCTCGGATTTAATTCGAGCAATTAATTAAATCCGACCGTCGGTTGTTTGTATTCAATCCAAGTCGTCCATTGTCGAAATGGACAGCCGGATGATGGGCAAGCCAATCCTTTCGGGTCATTCTTTCCTTGATTCCTTCTATGATTGTAAGCTTGAAACATATCCAAACACTATAGAACAAAAATATGGTCTTTCCATTCTCAGTCATGATTAATGCAATGTGTAAAAGCATGGCCAAGGAGAGAGACTTATGGTAGCCAAAAAAGTATGATGCATACCTGCCATCCACCATTTCACACACAAGTAGTTACTTACAGCTTGTTTGTTGGAGGGAGAAGAGGATGGTACGTATACGGGTTAAGCTAAGAAGATTATCTTTATTCGGTATTTGTTTCGCCTTTAAACATCCATCCTTGCTTATTCTCCTGAATGCCCTTCTGGAGAATAAGCAATCCGGATGTTTAATTAAAGGCGAACCAAACTCCGAATAAAGAGAAGGGTTTTTTTCTTATCCCTACTCCAAAAGATATGCCCCCAAAACCCTCTAAAAAAATTTGTATTCCTTACAAACATTACAGTATATAAGAACAACCAAATAGTTTATCACATTATTTCTTTATCTACTATACTTATCCACCCATATCAACTACTAACAGTGGTGGATGATATAGGCACAAAGGAGTCACGTGACCTCCTTAAAAATAGGGCCCCAAAGTGGGGCCCCCAAGTCAAAAGAAGTAATATATATTCCCTAGATAGCCTGAATCTAAGAAATATGATGCTTTACCCTTGTGGTAAGGCATTCGCTTCCACCTGAATGACTCAGGTTTGATTTTCAACGTCTTTACTATTGTTCTTATTTTTTAAATTGTTAAAAAAATCTCTCCACGGTCCACGCAATTTTTAGTGTTTTGAGAATAAAACCCACACCAAAACTAACTTATGGAGTAGCATTGTTAACATAAGCCAATTATTATATTACCAATTTCTATACAAATCAATTATTATAACTATAAGTTTTACACAAAATGCTGCGCAGCCTCGTGCTACACACCGTGCTGTGCGGCGGCTTTAGGGGACGTGCCGGCATCATTCCGACGACCGGAAACGTCCACTGCGTAGAGCTCGTCGAGTACTACAACTCCACCAAAAGTCAACTTGATCAAATATTGTTAAGTCCCTCATCGGAACTAAAATAACTTGAAAAAAATGGGTTTAATGGTTTTCATCCAGTGTTTCAAGTTTTATATGTTCTGATTTTTTTCAATTTATATGCGTTCCGATAATGTACTTAACGATATCCGATCGAATTGATTTTTGGTGGAGTTGTAGTACTCGACGAGCTCTACACGGTGAACGTTTCCGATCGTCGGAACGATGCCGGCATGGTGCTTAAAGCCGTCGCACAGCACGCTGCGCAGCCTTGTGATGCGCAGCACCCCCTCTGTCCCAAAATACACACATACTTATTTTCTTTAAACAGCCCAAAATCTAAGAAATGTGATGCAGTACTCTAGTGGTAATGCATTCGCTTCCACTTGAATGACTCAGGTTCAATTCTGAATGCCTTTACTATTGTTTTTATTTTTTAAATGGTTAAAAAAAATCTCTCCACAGTCCACGCAATTTTTAGTGTATTGACACTAGAACCCATACCAAAACTAGTTTATGTAGTAGCATTGTTACCATAAAGCCAATTAGAATAATGCTATTTGCTACACAAATCAATTATTATAACTATAAGTTTCACACAAAAATACATATATACTTTAATATGTTACATTTTGTTTAGTTTTTCTACAAGCTCAAAATTAACTAACAATAACAAGAAAAATATATTTTTGTTTATATACTCGTTTTCCAATTGAATAATAAAAATTGACGCGAGTTCGCCTATGGCCTTCAACCGTATATGGCTGATCCTTAAGGAGTGACTCCTCTGTAGAAAATTCCTGGATCCGCCACTAACTACGAAACCAAACAAACTCCATACCTAATATCTCATAAAACAGGGTGTTAGGGTATCCCAATGGCATAATAAAAAATAGATAACATATCCATTTAAGGGGTTGTTAAGCTTAGCAATGTTGAAGTCCACAATGGCATATTCAAGATGAATTGACGAAAATTCAAATGCAATAGTCAGGTTTTTTTCTTATCAATCTAATGGAACACTCAAAGAAACTAACCTAGGTGATTTTTTTCTACAGAACAATAAGATAAATGGTCACCGATCAAAGAGTTATCGAACTCCGATCAACATGAATTTTTACGAGGACTATATACTCGACGAAACGAACAAAATGAACAATTCGGATAAAAAAAAAAGGGGACCCGAGGTGGGCCCCAAATGGACCCCATTTTTAAGGGCAACATTATAACTTTATAAACTTTTTGCTTTTAGTTATGTCATTGGAAATAAACTCAGATAATTAAAAAAACATCTATCGATCAGTTGGGCTCTGGTTGACTATTATGGGCTAAAAGTATCATAGTAATAGAATATTAACTCCGCTAACGCTTGTGTCATATTCAAAGTCTTAACTACGACCAACCAAAACGGCGGCGAAGGCCAACCGGTCGACGAGAAGAAGGCGGAATCATGGCTCGTAAGTTTTCTACTCAACATTACAGAACACCATGTTTTGTTGGGATTACTGAATCGACTGTGTTTTTTGTGCAATACGTGTACTTTCGTGGATTTTGGATAATTTTTACAAAAGTGCAATCCAAAATCGAATTGTGTCAAGTTTTGGGAGTGTTGCAAAAGTGCAATTCAAAATCGAATTAGGCTTCCCAAACCCAACATTTTCACCCCTTGAAATATAAAACTTTGGACCCATGACTTATCATTTAGAAGTGGTCACGACTTCTTAAAAAAAAAATATTTACTGTTTGTGATGCAACCAATAACATGAATGCAGTCAAATCAAAACTCAAAACCTGAAAATCGATGAAAATAATATAGTGATCAAGACGAGCGTCGAAACACTCTGTTCGTAAAGACAAATTTCGCCCCCACTATGGTTCTTACGGTTTGCATGGGACGGCTGTCTCCCATCACTACTTGATTGGAATCCTTCCAAAATAGGATTACAGTTGGAGGGCCTCACTAACCATCTTGTGTTTGTTCTCTCTCGTATGAGAAGACTTTGACTTAATGAAAGTATGGACAAAACTTTTTCGAAATCTACATACGACGAATGAGGAACATGATATTTATAGACCAACAAGTGACTATTAGAATAGTCAAGAAGGAGGAAGAGACACTTTTGTGCGTAAAGGACAACTGTCTATGATAAACACGTGTCACTGAAAAGACACGACACGACAAGACATTAAATCAAGTCAATTTACATTAAAAAAAACAAATAGTCTTATAAACTAAAAAATATTTTCGCACACGACTAACTGAAACTCAATTGGTTTAGCTGGAAAAATGGTGATCATCAAAAGAAAGGGGACCATGATCAGTTTTAGCATACCAGTTAGGCTAGGCTCCATTCTCTTGACTTTTTGCTTAAATGACTTTGTTGTTTGTCGTAATTTTTTATTTAGATTTTCATCGTTCATTCGTATTGACGAGATAAATTAGAAAACAATAAAAATGTGGCTGAATTTGAAAAAAGTTCATATAAGACGACACTTTAAACAAAAAAAAAAAAAAAACAGTTGTTTGATATTTTATTTTATTTTTGTCTTTAGTGATTTGTTTGATTTTTGTCAGATTTTTAACTTGTAGACTTCTACGTCAAGACGAATGATTAATCCAAAAAATATAATACGAATCAACTAAAAATAAAAATAAAAAGCGAACAAAATACGAAAAATTAAAAAGACAACAAAAAAAAACCTTAGGTAGGAGCCATCTCATAACTGGGCATGTGGCATACTGTCCAAATGTCTGTATTTCTGTGAAGTCAGAGCAAAATGAATCGAAGGTATGATGCTGTAAGCCACTAGGAAAACAAAAATAGGAGAATCATTGACAATTTGGACTGTAGACAGCTAGATGAGAAGCAATTCTTTGATCCATTTAGTAATAATGTCTACAAAGACTCCGTGATGAGACCCGAACCAACCAAATAAAGTTATTTGGGTTTCCCAATCCCTCTCTTGGTATCACTCGCACTTTTTTTGAAGTGGGTATCACTCGCATTTAGGGGTGTAAACGAGCCGAGTTGAGTCGAGCTTTGTAGAGTTCGAGCTCAAGCTCATTTAGTAAACGAGTCAAAAATCGAGCTCGAACTCAGCTCGTTCCTAAACGAGTCAAGCCCTTAACAAGCCGAATCAAGAAATTTACTTAACAAGTCTTCTTAAACGAACTGAGCCTATATAATGAACCGAGCTTTTGCGAGCCGAACTGAGTTTTACCGAGCTCATTCACTAAACGAGTCTAAAACTCGAGCTCGAGCTCGGCTCGATTTATGTGATTTCTTTACCAGGTTAATGTTCTCAATAACTCTAAAAAGTGAATGCTTCTCATCATCTAAATGTGCCCTAAAAAAGCCCCAAATGCATATGAATGACGTCCCGTATTGTCAATTTAATGAAGGAGTGAGCATCCCATTCCAGGTAGAATAACAAAGATATAGCCAAATTATACGGGCTAGTGGTTGATATTTCATAATCACAAACGGTTAGATATTTCGAACGTGTACAGACTGCTTGGACTTGGTTCAGGGTGCCAAGGCTACTACTAAAGCCCCTACATTCATGCAGCCTATTTTGTACCAACAATTGCACAAACTCTCTCACGTGGGATATGTGGGACCTACCACTCATATGTAGGACCCAAATATCCCATGTGAGAAAGTTTGTGTAATTGTTGGTATACGTGTTGGTGCCCGTAGCAAATTTGTTTTGGAATTGTTACGCTCCATAATTCCCAAAGCAGAACCCTCCCCCACGACACTCCTCTTTCCCACTCTCGGCTTCTTTCTGGAAAATCGAACATGTACAGACTGCTTGGACTTGGTCCAGGGTGCCAAGGCTACTACTAAAGCCCCTACATTCATGCAACCTATTTTGTTTGACACCATCTCCCGTTGTGCTAAATTTACGTATGTTAAGATTAAGAAGGTCAGTAGGCATGCTGTAAAACTGCCCATGCTCTTGCAAGAGCAACTCTTTATTCTAAAGTCTGGAGTTCCCCAAGCTAAGAGCCCAATAAAAAATGGGTTATTTTCCGGTTAAAAGACACAAAAAATTTACCTTAAATCAAGTGCATGTAATTCCCCCAATGTAAGCTCAGAAGACTCGAAGTAGCTTTTAACTCCCTGACTAGGAGAAATGAACCTTCAGCTAGAGAGTATATATCATTCAACTTCACGCCTACGACAATATCTAGAGAGATTAATCATTCAACTACAGGCCTACGACAAGGCAGGAGTTCGTGCTGCTACGACTGCTGCTACTACTAATAATAATAATAATAACAATAATCTCTCGGAGATAACAACACAACAAATTGGAGTTCGTGCTAATAAATAACAATAACAAACAATACTCTCTGGTTCCTCAAAAATAAAACACTTGATACTCTATCGAAGTCCCTACTACTCCAAAAAATTTAGGACATGGGAATTTCAAAATGGCATTGACGTAAAATGACAGGATAGTTCAACTTCACCCTCCCAAAATCTCCAAGTAAATCTAGGCTTAGTCGTGCCCCTGCCAAAAACAAAAAACAAAACAAACATACGAAACCATGTTGACAGCTATTAGAAAGTACACAACGCAGAGCTCAAAGATGAAAATGTATCATGGATCTTTCATAGAAAAAATGATTTTGCACTCCACTTCCTTCTTATAAATGTACTTCAAAATTACAGTCTTTATGGCATAGAATTACATACTAGTGCGATATAATCTTCAAAGCATACTAAGAGTCTAAGAGGCAACTTTTGAAGTGGATATGTAGAAGAGAAGATTAAAAATCATTTCCCTATCTCATAACCCGCAATATGGGACGTTTCCGCAAACAAGCCTGTGCAAAAGATCTACCCGCATTTAAAAGCAATGAGGAAAGATCAATGTAGACGTTCATTTTATCAGCTTATTATCTACAATGGGGAAAGTAGTGTTTATAATTGTGTGCATAAAGTTACGAGTAGAAAAGATTTCCCAAAAAAAAAACAGAAGATTTCCAAGACATAATCGACCAAGAGGAAGTCTACATGTTCTCTTGGAACTTGACAAATATTTCAGTCTGCTAGTTGAATGAACCTGTCAAACTTACGTTACTAATACGAAGTAACAACACATGAAGCACAAGCTCCAACTAGAGTGTGTGGTTAAGCTGGACCGGTGATGTTCCAGAGGTCTCAATCTTGACCTAATACACTTCTGAAATGAGAAGCAAGAAAGTGCGAGGGAAAAATGGCAAACACTAAACACAGCTAATAGAGAGCGAGAGACGAGCCATCCACAGAACAAAGATGAAGAAAAACACAGCAAGAATCCCAAAATCATATGTGGAACCTGTGAGTTAGATGTACCTTAATAGCATCAGCGTCTGCTGGTTTTTCCAATTGAGCGCTTCCCAGAGAAGAGATGCTTTGGTTTCAGACAAGGAATCACCCTATCTGCCTCTCCACGCCGAGCATCCTTATTCCTCTTCTTGGCAGATTTCCTAGCCAGTTTTAGAGCCTTAACCTTTTGAGCAGAATCCTTGAACCCATCACCAGGGATAACCACCACCTCACCCGGTGGCTGTGACCTTGACCTTGACCTTGAATGGGAAATCGACCTTGCCCTAAGCTTCTTGTTAGGTTGTTGGCCAACATCAAGATCCATGACATCATGGTCATCACTCTCTCCACGGACAAGGGATCTCTCCCTCTTACGACCCCTTGACCGGCTGCAAGCTCTATTTATTGCCATAGTTGGATCAAGTCCCAAAGCTGACAACTGCCTTCCCATTCGCCCTGATGTGAACTTCTTGTCTTTGTCAAACTTCCTTGGCACAGTTGGTCTGCTCTCCGCGGTGCTTTTCTTGATCCTATGTTGTTGTATGCGCAAGCTTATCATTTTACGGATACTAATGAGATCATCTTGCTTTTCTGGGGTCAGTTCATGGCCCTCCATATCGACATCATCACCTATGTCCTGCTCCTGCACAAGACCCTCCCGCTCCACCTCCTCAAGCCTTTGCGAGATATCAGAAGTATAAAAATCACACACATTGTATCCATTGAGAATTTCTGGCATGATATCTTCTTTCCATTCATCATTTGCTAGAATATAATGTTTTGTCAAGCTGGCCGAATATACACCTGCACCACCATTCTGATTCTCCAAATCGCTCTCGAGCTTCCTCTTCTCCGTCATCACTTCTTTCTTAGCTTTAGCTTCCAGCACTGCCTGAGGTATACACGGTGGCCTTTGTCTCTGGTCGCGCGGAATTGGCATTGCAACATGAAAAAGATTCAGATAATCATTCATCTTTTTAGACTTCAATTTCAGTTCCACTCTTTGATTCAAAAGCCTCTCACATGCTGCATTCTTCACGGCCATTACCCCCTCTTCGGTCAAATTGCTCAAGGTAAAGAGCACCCCGTCATCATTTATAGGATCCTCCCCTAGACCTACGAGAGTCTTCATAGCTTCAGCTTTCATTTCCACGACCAACTTCATGTCTTCTTCAGATATGCCCCCCAACGGCTGCAAATCTGTCTTACTGCAAACAATAATCAACGGTTTGTTCATGAACAGAGACTTAATACTGTGGAAAAGAGCTGCCTGTTGAGCAATACTATATCCACATGACGAGGAAATATCCAAGAAGAACAACACAGCAGCTCTTAGATGTGCCAGAGCAGTGATGCTGCACATCTCAATGATATTTCGATCTTCAAATGGCCTATCCAATATCCCTGGTGTATCTACTACCTGGTATCTTAGGTATCTATAATCTGTATGACCTACAAAAAGAGACTTTGTGGTGAAAGCATAGGGCTGGACATCCACATCAGCCCTAGTTATCTTGTTGACGAACGAGCTCTTGCCAACATTCGGGTAGCCACAAATCAAAAGTGTCCTCGTATTTGGATCAATCGATGGCAGCCTTGCCATGTGCTGCCTGATCTGTTCAAGGTACGCCAAACTAGGGCCCACCCTCTTTATTACAGTGCACATACGACCAAGAGCAGCAACCTTCAGAGCCTTGCATTGGTAAAGCGAGACGCCATACTTCACCAGTTTCACATAGTCCTTCGCAATCTTACCAATGATATTCCTTGCAGTATTGATTTGGCCAAGGGCGAGCTTGTAGTGATCTTTGTTGTAGAGGACATGAAGAAGGTCAGCATAAAAGGGGTGAATATTATCAACTCGGGGGAAATCCTCAATGATAGTGGAAAGCTTCTCATGAAAATTCTGCTGAGTGTATTTCACTTTACGCATGTAGAACTGACGGATCCGGGAGATGGACCACCCCTTGTGAACAACAGTGGGAGTTTGCCGTTGGGTGCAAGAAAGGGTGATCTTTATGAAATCATCCCTGGAGGGAACAACTGTAATCTTCTTAAAGTTATACTGCACCATAATTTATGATTCGTGGTTCCCTCTGTAATGCAAACAAGAAACAAACCAGAAACTTGAGAAAAGTAAAGAAAGAACAAAACCGATACAGATGTAAATAGTGCGACTACACAGAAACTCAATCATGATAATCACTCATATCAATAGCTAAAAAGGAATCATGTGCGAATAAAAATCAATCACCATAATTTATGATTCCTGGACGCAGAAGTGAAAAGCATGCATTAAATGAAACCCACATATTCTTTGTTTCAGATAGAGTAAAAAAAAGAGGAATATAATGTCTACCAGTTTGATAACAAGAATGAGAGATGGAGGTAGCGCAACAATGGTGATCGATGACGGAGAAGAGGAGTATTGGAGGAGGCGAGGAGAGGTGGTGTCGAGTGAGGCGGTTTGGATGACGGAGAGAGGCGGGGTGGATTGTGAAGGAGCCAATGTAGAGGCAGAGCCGGCTTTAAGCCTTGGAGGAGCCAATGTAGAGGCAGAGCCGGCTTTAATTTAAGCCAAACCTCTCGTAAAGCCGCCGCTTTAAACCCTAAATTTTGATTAATTTTGAGCCCAATTACATAGGTACATATCGTTGTTAGGCTTACATAAAAATTAAAGATAATTTGTGTAATAATTTTAAGGGCCAAATTTAAAATGAAGCCCAAGTGAAAATCCCCAACATATAAATTACAAACAAATACAATGAACTCATTGAACTAGGGAGGGGATTCAAGGGCTTGTAGCCTAGCGATTATTTCCTCGTTCTCCCACAAGGGAGACCAGGGTTCGAGCCTCGCAGAGGTGCTCAGGGTTTAGGGCAATGGATAGCTTCTAGACCCCATATGAACTAACTCATTAACTCCCCCGCTAACTCCACTGATGTATATTGAATGGCAAAAAAGAACTAGGGAGGGGTACCTACCATATTTTACAGCCCTTGGCTTCTCTCCTGTTAACTAAAGCCCCATTCCAAGGACTGAAATCATTTCTCTATACGGTATTAATTACCCTGATCAACATTTGCTATCCTGGGTAACATTGCTCGAAGGTGAGGATGGACTGATAAACTTTATTGGGTCGGTGGAGAGATGCTCGCTGGAAACGAGGGCGGCCGGAGATGGGGTGGCCAGTGGAGTGGAGATGGGTGTCGGTTGAGAGGGGATGATAGAGAGGGTTAAACTTTTCGTCCCGCCCCTTTTTTCTTGTTTTTTTAAACAACTGACCCCAAAACGACATCGTTTTGAGACTGTTGAGGTGATCGACCGCATAAAAAAACCATGTTGAACAAATACCGAATGGTATGATTTTAGGATACATCTACTACTACCTTAAAAAACTTGAAGAATAAAAAGTGTTTCCCATACTTTTGATTCCCAAAATACCCCTACTAAAAGTAGCAATTACATACAAACTGGAATTCTTATCTTTTAATTTGCCGAACTGGTGTACCCAATTGGATGGCGTTTATAATGGATTTCTTGACTTTATTTTTAAAAAAAACTATTACAAATGGACATGTTTCAAACCGTTTCGTGCCCTTCCAGAAAGGCTCGTGGTAGCCTATAAATTTGGAATGATGTCAGCAATTCATTTACTCAATTTCTGAAGACACGCACTACATTTTTGCATATAGAGTCCGAGAGAGTTCTGCGTTGTTTTAGTTCGCTGGGCGCAATCAAAGTGATGCGTTTGTGTGCAATAAGATCGTTGTATCCTGGGAGGCGGACGTCTAGAATTATGAGCATCATAGTAAGGGCGAATTCTTATTTAAGGACACAATGATTCATTCATTCCTAGCCTCGATCTACTTACCGAATGAATTTAGTATTCTGTGAGTGGATAATTTACCGGTATCGCTTATCGCTTATAACTTCTGTTTAAACATTGTAAAATTGGTTTTCTAATTAGAAGTTCTGTAGTGGCAGTTCTTTGTTTGAATTTTTTTCCCTCCTTTTCTATTTCTACCAAATCTGTTCTTTATTTGTTTTAACCAAAAGTTGTTTGTATACATTTTAGTTTTTCCAACATAAAGAATTTGTTAATTTAAGTTCTTTATGTTCTACTTCTTTATGAAAAAGAAATGAAACATTAAACTGCTTCTTTTGAGGGTAGTCAGCTTTGTTCACTTCCCTGATTGATGCCTTCTCAAATATCACTATGAATATAGATCAATGCCTTCTTGTATTCCACTAAACTGGTGTTCAACTACTTGGGAGACTGGGAGCCACTTCTTATTTGTTGATTATCTAATTTTCTAATACATCATATGCCTTCATTTAGGACAAAAAAAGAGAAAAAAATCTTGTGGGGAAATCTCATTTTTTTTGTCTTCAAATTAATTTCCAAAACTTTATATTCTTTTTAGCACCTACTATGGAAGATGTGGAGTGCCTGAATATCACAAACTTATTGCCTTTAAGTTCCCCTACCCTTTTAATGATAAGATGCAACACTTCACCTTCAAAATGGAAACCTATTCGGCTTGGATTTGATAAATTTAATATCGTGGAACTTCCCCTGACTAGGTCTTGTAAGTGTACGAGGAATTTGCGATTCTCTTCAACCTTATGCTCATCTTATTAGTTGTTGAGATCAAATAATGTGGTTGAGCTACATTGATCTAACAAGTGGCTTTCCATATGCTCTCCATGAAAATCGCTACTTGGAGTCTATACTATTATATCTGTGAAGTTCCAAATTCACCAGAGCCAGGAAGTTATTACTGAATCTCTTGACCTTTTGGAGGATATATAGCTTTCATCTGTTGTTGATGGTTTTTGCTTACAAGTGAGATTAACATTGCTATAAATGGCTTACCTACGATGGAAAATCTCTCCCTGAATGATATCTTGCTACTTTTTTAGTCCTCTTTCTAAATATTGCAATTGTTGGATATGGACATCAAGGGGGCTATGTTAGGCACTTTGTAACTGTTAAATTTATGAAACTTGCCT
Source organism: Vaccinium vitis-idaea (assembly GCA_963854785.1). Classification (NCBI taxonomy): domain Eukaryota; kingdom Viridiplantae; phylum Streptophyta; class Magnoliopsida; order Ericales; family Ericaceae; genus Vaccinium; species Vaccinium vitis-idaea. Next base: position 975,136 of record OY978225.1, on the reverse strand, counting down.
TTTGGTTAATATAAGCCGCCTATTGTTCGTTTATTCCCTCTTCACTTCGATGCAAGAGGCCCAGAGTTCCATACCTCTCTCATTCAATGAACGATTGCTTATGGAAAAACTGTACGTGATGATGCCGAAGGTTATTCGAAGTTACTTAGAATAATGTACGATATAATTCCTTTTCTTTTATTCATTCCTTTTTTTTTTTTGTTTACGTACGTTATTAATGTTTCTCAGTAGAGCAGTTGACGAATCCACCATGAATCCACCCCAGAGTTGAGGCTGGCTATGGGAGCTCAATTATCCTTGAAATGGTGGGGGTCCTCTTGGGCTTCTCGTGGTTCAATTTTAGTTTTGTTTAATTGGATGGTGGAGAGGTGGGGTACTCAATGGAAGGTCAAACACACTTATAAAGGAAATTTGGGATGCTATTCCTCTTGCTGTCATTTGGTTTGTTTGGAAAATTAGCTCTTGTTTGAGGGTACTGACCGGTATGAGGTGAGCTCACATCCTCTTTTGAACCAACCTTTCTTTGTGACGGAAAAGCATATGAGTGGCGGTATATTGGGTGCTAACATAGGTGGGATGCACTTTTCTTAGCAGTGATTCAATTTGTTCAATTCTTTCAATTCCTATGTAACATTTTTGAGATCAATTGATTTATCTTTTGCTGATAAAAAATAAAAAAAAAGCATTGCACTATTGGCTACATTCTGCGGATGGGAAAAATGGGCAAAGTCTACCAAGATAGTAAGGAAATGGTGGCCATTCCCTCTAAAGGAAGTTTAGAGAACTTCTTTGAGCTGATTTTGGCCGGGATGTGTTATCATTGAGTTTAATTTATCCTATTTCTTTCAGGTACACCCCCCCCCCCAAAAAAAAAAACACAAGAAGAATCATGCATTGTGTATTGTTTTCTTTGTCATCTTATTTGGTTTAGATAATTAATACCAAAGAAGATGGTTTTGGTGTAGCGCAAATCATTTTACACAAGTTCAAAGAGAGAGTTTACAGTTGAAGTCGGAAGCATCCTTGCAAAAAATAACAGAAAAAGAAGAATGAAGCATAGAAATTGGCAAGGAAAAACTCACTTTGTTAACTTTGACCTTGGGTGCTTTGGCAAAAATCTAAAGAGAAGTTTTTTGGTTTTTTGGTTTTGTCTTTATTTAAATTTTTTTGCAATTGTTAGTTTTGCGTCAAGTTTTTGTGGTTTAGACGAATCCAAAGAGTATAAAATTATAGTCGAAAGTAATTATGGTTGCATGCTCTTGTGTTTACACTATAACGCTATAATCCTAATTATAATGCAATTGCAATATAAATAGGTTACCCAATAACCGAAATTATTCCTGTCAAAGCACAAAATACCGTTTGTGACAAGGTTGATGGTCCCAACAAGATATAAAAACTATCCGGAGAAGAATGATTTGGATCATCAAAACAAGCCGGAGAAGAATCCCAAAATAGTGGCAATCTGAATCCAAAACCAAAGGCCTTGTTCGTTTTGGTTTTCAAGAACCGGTTTTCTCAATTATTATTCAATTATTACCCCTATTTTTAAATATTATTTTTATTTTTCTCTCTATCTCTTTCCAATCATTAATACCTATTTTTTAATTATTATCCCTACTTCTCCCTCTAATCATTACAAAACTCAAAACTCAAACCAAACACAACCAAAAATACTCCACCAGTCGACACTCCAAGGAGTGTTTTGAAATTGTTAACGCTACATAATTCCCAAAGCAGAACCCCTCCCCCACGACACTTTTTCCCCACTCTTGGCTTCTTTCTGGAAAATCGAACGTTACAACACGCTTTACTTTACTCATTGACCCTAACGTCTCTCTCTCTCTCTCTCTCTCTCTCTCTCTCTCTCTTATTAGTTACTACAACAGTACAACCCACTTTCAACTCCTCCTCATTTGGACAGCAACAGAAAAAATCGTTGTGTACATTCACCAGTCCACACGTTCTACGAGTAATAGGGTTTCTGTTGTTTTGGTCGTTTCAATGGCTACTGATGACTTAGATTGCAGTACCCAATTGGTGGTTTCAGAAACATTGGAAACCCTAGGAGCAGATTCACGTGAGGGAGATTGTAAGACTAGTGACGGAGTGGGACCCCCAGCGAATGAACCTGATATGGGTTCGGAGAAGAAGATGTCAGAGAGCCCGAGGGCCGAAATCGACACGTCGGCTCCGTTTGAGTCCGTTAAGGAGGCGGCAACCCGATTCGGTGGTATGGGTTTCTGGAGGCCTCATTCTCACAAGCCCTCTGAGGTCTCTCTCTCTCTCTCTCTCTCTCTCTCTCTCTCTCTCTCTCTCTCTCTCTCTCTCTCTCTCTCTCTCAACAATTCCACGGACACGACAGGTCTCACACGCGTTCGGGTCCGAACCCTTATGTGAGTCTTGTGTCCAGATGTTGTGTTCGGATGTCGTGCCGTAGCATTATCGTTTCTGTTTTGTTCGAAATGTTTGATTAACAGCATGTCTTTTTGTTCTCAGTTATTCTGATTTGCTTGGCTAATAAAGGGTGGGTTTTTATTGTTCTGTTTAACAGAAAAGACGTTGCTTTATGTTTATTTTAGTAGCATTGCCTTGGTCAATCTAGCTCTCTTTTCGTTTTTATAATTAATTTGCTATTTTTCTTCGAAGTCCTTTTATGTTGCTATAATTTGCTTAGAGTTTAGGAGAGTTAGTTCAATGCCCACGTCGCCCCTCGACCACCACACACTGTCGTGAGACCATACACGTAGTCTTGGCCCACACAACGTGTGATGGCGGAGGGGGTTTGGAAAGTTTTGAGGTTTGTCATGTTTATAATATTTTGCATTCGTATCTTTGTTTGTAACAGCATCTGATTCGGGTTTTATTACCTCCCTTTTTCCCCTTGCAATTGGTAGTTGCTGCCTTGCTGGTGACTGTTAAGAGCTAATCTCCTAAATCAACAAAATTCAAATCAGGATTGTCCATTATTTTCTGGCACAATTTGATTCATGGATGTTGAGTACAGATTGCAATAACTAGGATCATCTTTCGTAGGGGATCTTATGAGTTTTGTTATTCAATACATTTTGAAGCAGTAGATATTGAAAATACGAAACATGTTGCCCATTGCAAAGTACCAACGTTTTTTTACTCCTATTTCACAAGTCTAGTAATGACCATGATATGTCTTCCCATAAGTTTTACTTCAGTTCAATGGGAAGAACCACCACCTTTTATAATACTCTCTAATGAGGTGAAGGACCACCGCCTTTTATAATGCAGTGTTGCTGCTATGATCTTCAGATTGTTGAGTGTGAATGTGCTTTGCTTGAACCCAATAGATAGCCTCAACTCTGCTACATCAGTTTGTTTTGTAGTTCAAGAAGATCGTGGAACATAATTTTGCTTGGCAGTTCAAGAAGACTTGAAACATTATTTTGTTCTATATTGGGTTTCCCTCTACTTAGCTACATAACTTTCTACTATTAACTCCGAGCCATTACTATTTTATGAAAGGAAAATGCTAAAAGAAGCCCAGTGGGCTTATGTGTGAAAAGTTGATGAAAGTGTATTGGAAAAGTAAAAAGTGTATAAGAGGGTTTTTTTTTTCTTTTTCTGTGCTTAATGGAAGCTCTGTGGGCTTCCATTAGCAAGACCGTTTATGAAATGAGCCGTAAGGATACATTTGCAGGGTACATGTGCATGTAATGCATAAATTGATAAGAGGCCAACTCAATGCAAATGCAAGTCTGGATTTTGATTAGTTTCTATTTGTGGCAGCATGAATTTGAAGCCGTTGACATGGCCCAAGTGGAGGAACAAGCTGTGCAGTTGGAGAAAGATTTAATGGCAAAAGAAAGGGAAACACTTGATGTCTTGAAAGAACTCGAAACAACTAAAAGGGTCGTAGAAGAACTGAAACTTAAGCTACAGAAAGAAGCATCTGAAGTTGGTGCAGCCTTCAATGCTAACTCAGATGATATAAACGTAAATCCTTTGGTGGAAGAAGAAGAGAAGGAAAACCATGTTAATCCCAATACCAATGGTGCTTTCAGCCTCTGCCCCTCTTCTGCTCCGGGATTCATCTTAATGGAATTGAAACAAGCCAAATTCAACCTCACAAGAACTACAAATGATCTTGCTGGCATTCGCGCTACTGTTGAATCATTTAACAAGAAAATAGAAACAGAAAGACTTTCGCTTGAAAAGACTCGTAAGAGGTTGTCTTCGAGTTCCTCGAAAATTTCATCGCTTGAGGAAGAACTAAGCAAGACAAGACTGAAGTTAGAACTGGCTCAAGATTCTGACATCAAAGGTGGTGATTCAGATACCACTGACTTATCCAGAGAGCTTCAAAACTTGAGTTGCGAGGCGGAACAGTACAAGAAAATGGGAGAAGCGGCAAAAAAGGAAGTTTTGAGAGCAATGTCTGAGATTGAGCAAACCAAAACTAGGATTAAAACAGCTGAGATCAGATTGGTTGCAGCAAAGAAAATGAAGGAAGCTGCTAGAGCTACAGAAGCTGTTGCTCTAGCTGAAATCAAAGCTCTTTCAAACAATGAGCAGAAGCCAGAAGGAGTTAATCTTTCCTATGAGGAATATATGTCCCTAACATCGAAAGCTCGAGAGGCAGAAGAAGCTTCTAAGAGGAGAGTAACAGATACAATGCTTCTGGTTGACAAAGCAAACGTATCAAGAATGGAGATTTTGAAAACTGTAGAAGAGGCTGCGGAAGAAGTCAAAACCAGTAAGAAAGTGTTGGAAGAAGCTCTGAACAGAGTAGAGGCTGCAAATAGAGCAAAGTTGGCAGTTGAAGAGGCTCTGAGGAAATGGAGATCTGAAAACGGTCAAAGGAGACGATCGGTGCAGAACTCTACCAAGTTCAAGAATACCTCTTACCCATCTCACCGCCGGAAAGACTCGCGTCTGACTGATGTAAATGGGCTGAATCTTTTGAACGATGATGAGCCAAAGCCAGTTTTGAGGCCGACACTGTCTATAGGGCAAATCCTGAGCAGGAAGCTGTTTTTGACAGAGGAATTTGGGAATGGGATGAAACCGCAAAAAGGTAGTGCTATTAAACGAAAGATGTCACTCGGTCAAATGCTTAGTGGACCTAATGATGAGGCACCCTTCACGTGGAAGGCCGAGAGGGAAACTGGCCACAAGCAGCAACTGCCGGTGAAGAGAAAGAAGTTTGGGTTTGCGCGGTTCTCAGTCCTTATGAGAAAGCAAAATAAGCATAAGAAGAAGCACACTCCTAACTTTATGTGTCACAGTGAGTTTGATTGATTGCTTTGGATCAAGCACTGACTTAAGTAGTCATCTTCTTCATTAGCTGTTATATTCATCTGTTTGTCGTTCCTCGTTTACTATTATGCCCAGAACCTCGTTTATTATTCGTGCCTTTTCTCGGTTATTTCTACTTACCCGATGTCTATGAATGTTATTGTCGTTATTTCTCCCTTTCTCCTTTGTGGTTGTCCATATGATTATTGACGTTTCCTTATATTACAAGGCTTCTAATCAGAATGGAGTATTTCAGTTGGTGTGTTTATGCTTAAAACAGAATTAGTTGTTACCTGCAGTAAAACAGGAATATGCTACGGTCACACCATCCCACCAAACCTCAAACTACACCCGCCTACGTGGCATACCACATAGGCGGTGGACCCAACGAACTAATAACTTAAATACGGACACTACATCCAGACACAATACTCACATGGGGTGAGATTCATATGAGGGTCCAACATGGGTGGAATCCATATGAGGGTCTAACTCGTGGATCCTACTCCCACATGAGTGTTGTATCTGGATGTTGCGTGCTTGCGACCTTGGATTGTGTCGTAGAGAGTGTCGCCCCAAGCGTAGGGCTAGGTCGGCAGTAGCATAATAACCGGTAAGACCGGGTCGAATCCACAGGGACCAAACGCACCCGGCGTGAGAGTTGACTTGCGAGTAAGGTGTTTAGCCTTAAAGCGGCAAACTTGGCTTTTGTGATTTGATTGGTGGAATTCTTTTAACTTCGAGAACGACTCGGAAGATTAAAAACGGCAAATTAAATTAAGACAAAGTCTAGGGGATTTTAACAACCATAACTTAGGCTAATTCGTTCCTTTCTTGATAACCGGCTCGGGACACCGTTAGATGCGCCCGAACGGAAGATTTAGAGATTAAAACCATTTGACTAGAAAATGTATTTCACAAAGATTAGGATTCTTGTGCCATTTAGACAAACATTTTGATTGACATCGCCCTAAGCATCACACATGCCAAGTGGTCAAGCCCTTGGCTACGTGAGATCAAAGAGATTAACAAATCCAAATTTTGATACATAAAATTAATCATAACTCTTTGATCAACAGGAAGTGTTTGCTTTTGAGATGAGAGGAACGGATTAGCCCGAGTCATGGAGTGTTAATCACCCCATGACCAAGCCTACTTAACTACTCACACATTATGCTAGAAAACAAGTCTAGAATTTTGAAGAAAACTAAAAACATGCTTAACAACTCTAAAAACTGATTTTTAATGAAGTTCCTAGGTTAGCTTACAATATTAGTATTTGAGAAATTATCAAACAACTACTAAGAACAAGAGTTTTCAAAGGATTAAGCTAGAAAATCACAAGACTAAAAACTAGATGAACTTGGAAATAAACTACATATATTGAAAGATCCAATCATGAGGAACAAGATTAATACACGGTAATTAAACGGGAAATGAAAGCTTACTTGAGCAAAACTAGAGAGAGAAACCTTAAACTCTCTCCAATAGAGGAGAGAGGTGAGAGCAAAACTAACTAAAAATGAAAGAGTAAGTGTTTGGAGAAGGAGATAGGAGAGAACCCAATATAGTCTTCCCTTTCTCTCTCTACATAATATCTAATAAAACTCTCACATTAACCAAAAGTTTCTATAAAAGGAAAGTACAAAAAGTGCTCAAAAAATGCCATCCGGAGGGACTTGGATCGATCCATGATGGGTCTGGATCGATCCAAGGTAGTCTGGTGCTGTTTTGCAAGAGGTGGATCGATCCACTTGGGCCCTGGATCGATCCAGATAGTGTGGATCGATCTAGAAGTGTCTGTTTGGGCAGATTTTTGACCCAACTTTGCAGGCACGCCCCGGATTCGTCCGAACTCGGAATGAGGTGATTCTTGAACCGTTGGAAATCTCTATGAGTCTACTTTCAAACCCAATTAACCTCATATTCATAGCCTTTGTATCTTGAGAGAAATGAGCCTTTTTCTATCGGTTGGTCAGATTTTCTCAAGGCTCATAACTCCAAATTTCTTGTTCTTTTGTTCCGAGCCTTCCTTGAACCTTCCAAAGCTTCTTGAATCGACTTCTAAGCTTCGGCGATTGTCCTCCACGGCATTGCGGGACCTTAGGTACTTCCGGATACAACCGGGGATTATTTGGAGCTTTGGACACACCCTTTTAGCTCCGATTTTCTGAAACTCATCAAAAACACAACTCGCGCAAAATCAATCGTATAAAAGCACAAAATGCACGTGTGTGTGATTACAACGAGCGAGATAAGCCCGGTTATATACAACATTTGGGGCTTATCATTGCGTTCATATGTTGTGTTGTAGCGTTGGTGGTTTAAAAGGTGGCCACTAGCTAGTCAAAACGAAAGAGCTCTTAGGTCTACTTTGTAAATGGGTCATTGATCAATATCAACCAACATTACTGTTAACTATCACATTTAATAATCGCCGCATTTGATCAATTCAAATGGTTCGATCAATTGGCTAAATTCTTAGCCAATTATATCGTTGTTTAATGATTATTTTCAATCACCAACACTATTAGTTATTGTATTTGCATATTAGTATGTTATATTCATCGCTGTCAAGTAGTTTAATCAAATTGAACAGTCTAATTTCGTTGAATACTAACCGTAATTGAATTAAAGATACTAATCTTTTGATGTTTATTATTGATTGGTTTTCACATTTTCCGTTGAATTTTATATATCAAGAATAGAAAATATATCTGTAAGTTCAAAATAGTAAATGAATAAATTTTGTTTTACAAAAATATTTAGGAATTGATAATTATTTAAAAATAAGTTAATTAAGTATAATTTGGAAAGTAAGACAATATTTTTGTATGAATTTTTTGTTTTGAAATTATTGTTTTAGTAATTTTTTATTCACACAATTACAAATTTAAACTACCTTTGTAAGATCACCATACTTTTTAGGTTGCCTTCTACACAATGACCTAACAAAAAGACGAAAAAAATTATTAAAAAAATAGAGTGAATGTGGCTTAAAGTGGTGTGGGTTTATAACTTCCCAAAATCTCGAAATCGTGTTTGGGTTAACCAATCCTAGTTAAAACAACCATTGATTATTAATTTCAGATCACATCTAACAGATTTCCCCTTCCTTTTAAGTGCAATATATACTAAGGTGTCAAGATTGATAAGTTGGGTGAACACCATGGGATATCTACCTCATCTGGAGAATCTAAATCCCCTTCATGCAACCTAGACTCTTTTTACTTTGAGAAAAGATTATTTCCACTGGCGGTGGAAACACCCACTTTTCCTCCAAACCAATAACACGCTGTTACATCATTAATTACTTGTGAGTTATTACATTGGAAACCCTTTCATCTTTCTCCAAATTCCAACTCATTCCTTTTAATTTTCCAGAATTATGCACAAGCCCCAAAACCTTATGCAAGTGTCAACAATAACTACAATCTGATTCATTTATTTTTTAGCGGCTATAATTTTACAATAAAGACACCAAAAAAAAGACATTGTTCAAAATGACAGGAAAAAAAAATGCACATTAGAGACTAATAGTGTTCTTAATTGTGGGGTTTAGAGATTTCGGGTTATGGGTTTGTAGATAATAGCAAGCTTGGATGGGAATTTTACATACAAGTATGAAGAAGAAATTTCTGCCCTAAATACCCAACTATTTTCTCTCAAACACAAAATATGTGTAGATATATATTTTTCTCGATATTATATTGTATAGAAAAACAAAAGACAAAAGGGTAAATGAGAAAGAATAGAATAGTCACCTGTGGCTGCTGATGAAGATGTTGGTGATTCTCTTCTCAACCGGCGACGTCGGACTATGAGAAGAAAAGAAGTCGTCTGGTATACCAATAGAAATACCAATAGAAAATACACAATGAGGACAATAGAAAATACTACACAGGACAATGGGGCTTGTGCGTAATTGTATAAACTTGAAAGGGTTCTCAACGTAATAAATTATAAATGTTGTACTGAGTTGGTGATGAATTGGTGATGTGGCAACATGTTATTGGTTTGGAGGAAAAGTGGGTGTTCCACCGCCGGTGGAAATAATATTTTCTCTTTTACTTTTTTGCTTTCTCCATTTGTTTGGCGCACTATTCTCTTCATGTTGGTGGATGGCTTGGTTAGGCATGCTACGGTACACGGCCATATGAGATTTTGTGGCTCTAAATATGAGTTTTGTGGCGCCAAATATGAGATAATATGAGATTTTGTGGCTCCAAATATGAGATGGCATATGGTATGCACCCCATACGGATGGACGGCCGAGATTGCGCCACGTATGACGTGTGGGAATTTGTGCCACCTTTGACCATTGACTATATGAGATTTTGTAGCTCCAAATATGAGATTTTGTGGCACCAAATATGAGATTTTGTGACTCAAAATATGAGATTTTGTGACTCAAAATATGAGATTTTGTGGCACCAAATATGAGATTTTGTGAGTCAAAATATCAAATTTTGTGGCACCAAATATGAGATTTTGTGACTCAAAATATGAGATTTTATGGCACCAAATATGAGATTTTGTGAGTCAAAATATCAGATTTTGTGGCACCAAATATGAGATTTTGTGGCTCCAAATATGAGGTCCACACAAGTCTGCACGGTCCGCACCAAGTCCGCATGTATCCAATATGAGATTGTGTGGCTCCAAATATGAGATTTGGTGGAAATATATGAGATTTTGTGACTATTGATATGAGTGTGCATACCATATGCCTTTCATATCTCTAGCCACAAAATCTCATATTGAGTAATGTTTAGAGGATGCGCATAGTAGCATGACCCTGGTTTGGTAGCATGCTTCAAATGCTGAGAAGTGCCAAGAAAGAATATTTTTGAAGAATCAAGTAAAATCCATTCTAACCTAAGTTTCAAATGGTTAACCAATCACCAAAATGGAATTTCTTCAATTGAAAAAGATTGGTGAACTATTTTTTAACTTACACAACAAGATTACATAGGATTGCATTATGAGGAATAAGATTTCCATTCAAAGATTCCTATAAGTTTATATAAAACACGTAATCTCACTCTTTCATGTTGTTAGCCATCTAGTCAAGTTTTTTAATTATTGTAATCTAAACATAAAAGGGTATCGTTGGCATACTCTTCTTGGGTGTTTTTTGAACATTTTTTTTCCTTATTCTTTAATCTCTTTGGCCAACTTCTCTTACATTCTAAACCTAGGTTTAGAAGTGGATAAATCTCATGAACAAAATAGAAATATACATCCTTTCACTCTTTGAAATCGCATTGTAGTCACATACTTTATCAAAGTGTGTAGTAAGTAATCCAAAATGTTAATTCACTACCAACGGAAGAAATGGGTTCGGCAAAGATCAGCAAAGTGAGTAAAAAATTACCAACATTTTGGATCCTTCTAAGAGTTCAAGAAGGTCCAATCGGTAAGTTCCATAGAGCTGTAGGTTAGAATTTTTGTGTCTACGGGTTTGTTTTATTTTTGATAGACATAAAAACTAAAGATGTGGTGTGTGGTTTCAAAAAGCGAAGGTGTGCTACGGCGATGAGTGAGAGAGGGAAGGGTAGAAGAGAAGAACGGGGAAAATAGGAGCAACAAAAAGCAAATTGATTAAGGTATAGTAACATTTAACACAGTGCAAGTGAAGTGGTAATCCAGTGTTAAGCATCATGTACTCCCATAAATTTGACTGGGATTCAAATCTCACTTAGCACTACAGCTGAACTTTCGCCAAGACAAAAAAAACTATAGTAGACATTATGGCCATGTTTGATACTAGGTTTGGAGTATGGGATTGGATAATGAAAGGGGTGGGACCTCTAATATTGTGTTTGGTTTCTCATTTTTGGACCGGACTAGCAATCCCACCGGATTGTTAATCCCACACAAAAGTATGGGATTCACCAACCCAAGGGGGAGGTGGTATTATGAATCCTATCCCAAAGGGATGGTCTTGTTAAGACAAATCCACCCCTACTATTATCACATATTGGCACAAATATACAATCTCGTCCAATCAAAACAAACATGTTATTAACAATCTCATGATCTAATCCTGTGCAAAACAAACAAGAAAAAAAGATTCATCTCCTCATTAATAATCCCAACTTATTCCCAATCCTAATCCTAATCCTAATCCCACCTCATTACGAATCTCTTTAAAACGAAACCTCGTATCAAACATGGCCTTAGGAATTAGAAAGGTCAACTGACAGAGGATGATAGTGTAATTACAAAGAATAAGAGGTGTGCCGTGTACAATTTATTTTCAATAAACTGAGGGTGTTGGTGAAATTTAACCTTAAAAATTGTCAACCAATTATTTTGGTTTTTGCCATCATTTGGGGACAATGGCAACTGACAAGACCCCGATTCTTGCAAAATTATTCGGTGGTCGCCACACATTCAAGCAGTTTTTCCATGATTCATTTTTCTATTGTTTATATTTCTCAATATACATCTCTAAAAATCAATATAGATCTTTTTGGATAGTTCTCGATTAATTTGTATAAGTATAAAAATTTTAAAATAATAAAAAATATTAAAACTCATAAAATAAAGATAATTAAAACATAAGATAGATTTGGACAAACAAATTTGGAGGGAGAGAGGAGTAATCTATCATGATCCCTGCAGGATACATAAATCTGTTGCCTACATGTCGAGGGATGAGTGGACAATGAAAGAAATTGGGGCGGCGGAATTTAGCACCGAAGCAAATCTCTTGGGTAGACTTGCGTAGTACCTACCGTTCCAAGAGGAGCCCAACCACTATTCAATCTTCTCCCCAAAACCCATTACTTGCAAGGAAGGAATAATCAATTCCTACACATCTTACTCCCCTTCTGCAAAAATCCATATAAACGAATCTGGGTTTTCAAACTTCTGCAAAAAGGTAAATTCTTGCAATTTTTATTTTGGCCAGAGAAAGAAAGGTATATTCTTTGTGTCTGGGTTGCAGGGTTTCCTTCTTCTATCTCCTTTTTTGTTGCCATCAGAGATTTGTATGTGTATGCTTCTATGTATCTGGGTATGAGCATGTAATTTGAAGTTGGAATTATTCGTTTCTTTCGTATAGATGGGTTGCTGATTTGTGATCTTTGATCTTGTTTATAATTCGGTTTTTGTTTTTGTTTGTGGGCTCAGTTTGATTCATTGATCGATAGTTCTAAAGTTGTTAACTGAATATGGGTTCTCACTTCCCAGGGACATCTGATACTTTGACTGAAAGAAACCATTTAAGATTTTCGGTTATGTAATTAAGTTGCTGGAGCATAAACGAGGGTATCTTTAGCCTAATGAACCGAGGCCAGATTTTTTACCCAAAATCTCAGGCCAGATTAGCCATCTCACCATGGTTTGTTACAATACGCGTCTGATTTAACAACCTACTTGTTGATAATTTCAGATTGAATTGTTAGGTTACTCATTTGAGTTTTTCCACCGGCTTAAATAAGCAGGGATTAACCTTCGATGTCAAACAAGCCAAGTTTCTGCAATTTTTGTTGGCCTCCCATGTGGCATGGATCTCCTATTTATGCTTTTGGAGATTGTTACGTTCTCCAATTGGCTTTGATGATGATAAAAGCATTAAACTTCAGAAGTACAGATGTCTGACTTGTGTGATTTACTAGCCTGGTTAGGCTCATGTTTGTACCCAAAATTGGCGAACCCAAATAGATGGTCTTGAATTTTTTTTTTTGAATCTCAGCTACCAAGATTTGAACCTTTAACATGATGGTTTAAGGGAAAAACTCCTAACCAACTGGCTAAGGCACACTTGGTAGATGGTCATGAATTTGACGGGTGAACTCAGGTCAACCTCCGCTACTTTCCTATTTTAATCATCCCATGATGGACAACCCAATTACTTGGCTCAAATGAGGATAGCCCAACTCATTTGTGGCTCTGTCAGAGTTTGTTATATGTAAATTCATTTTGGAGCTTATGTGCACCATAAGAGATTTGATGGCCTGTTGGTTCCGGCTACTCTTTTTTTTTTTTTTGGCACATTTAGCCGGAGTATTGCACTTTGTGTAGAGTCCTTTAGTACAGTTTTCAGTTGGCAATTGTTTCGAAATGTAACACTGTAGCTTATACTGTTGTCCACTTATTGTCGTTCCTGTGCTGAAGGCTGTTTCGGAAGTTATCTGTGCTAGAGCCAATGGTGCATTGCCCTCATTACAACATACATGAACCTCAGTGGAGTTGGTCTAGTAAATGTTTTAGATTCTCTATTTGTATTCCGCGGCCTATCCTGGAGAAGCATTCTTATTTGTTTCCTTGTAACCAACATGAAGAACTTGTGTCTATCTTCAAAGCCTAGAATTTTTATCTTTATGGCTTATTTTAGGCCATTTTGGGTAGCTAAACTTATTTGAAGCTGCAGAACAAAATTATGAAAAGTTGAATGTTCTTGGGAAAGGTTTCTCTAGTAGTGTTGAGGTACAAATCAGCATGGGATTGTTACATTTGTTAAAGGTCAAGTTTGGAAGGGGGTATAATGCATCCGTCTGAATGGACCCACTTAACCACTAAGATTAGAAGCTGGATATTGGTTTTAGTTTTAAGCTAATTTGTTTTTTACTTTCCCTGACATCTTTTTGGTGTTTGACAATAAGCAAGAAATACCCTCCAATAAGCAACCCAAAATAGGGAAAAAAAAAATTGATTCAACACTGAAAAGGATAGGTTATGGAGTGGTATTAAAATCTCAACAAGTGGAATACCACTAGCTTGGAAAAATAACTTGAGGAGCTTGTGTACATTGTGAATTAAGTTCCCAGTATATTATGCGGACAGTGTAGTACTGTTTGTGTTGTTCTTGTCCGCTTACACAACTGATGCTTGGTACTCTTCTCTTCTTTTTAATTTTTATGATTGTGTAATTTTGGATTTCCTTGTTTGTTTTATTTTTAGTTATTTCTAGAAGAACTGAAATCCCATGGTCAATTCGCCAGGGAAAAAAAAAAAAGAAAAAACATTGCAGATTAGCGCCCTAATAAGGAATCATATCCAATTGGAGTTGATGTAGAAACATGAAGATGACAAAATAACTAATGCACTATAGGATATTTCAAGTTGTTGATGTGATTTGGTCCAAATTTCTCGATATCATAAACGAGTTTTGCATAGAGTTTTCGAGTTGGACATGTTCTAGTTTCTGTGTCTTGTTGATTACTTTTCTGTATTGTATTCATTAATCCCTTGTCTTAGATATCCTTATTGACACCTCAGGATTCTGAGCTATGTGGCCTAAATGAATTGGGTTGGTCATTGGATAGTCTTTCCTTCAAATCATCTTTGATTTGAATCTAATTGTTTCACTTCAGGCACCATGGACATGAAAGTTGGACTCTTAGTTATTTTAGTTTTGGGTGCTAGCTGTGCCTGTGATGCCAGAGAATTACTGAGTGCCGGTCTATCTGATAGAGAAACAGTGACATTCGATGTTTCAGGTAATTCTTTCAACTGTGAAAGTTGATGCCAGAGAACTAAATTGTTCCTTTAGTTGTTGGTTTACAGTTAATCGGCATGAAGGATATCATAATTTCTCTAGGATGGCTGAAGTGAAGATTCTTGGGACAGTCAAAGCGTATTTATATTAACCAGTGTTTCTGGCAACAGTTTTGCAGATTCAGCTGGAGCCAGAAGGGGGGTTAGAAGGTTCATCAGAAGTTGTCAAGAATGAACATTTCTGCACTTTGTGTGAGGAGTTTGCTGCTGAGGCACTTGAGTACCTGCAGGAAGACAAGACTCAGACGGAGGTCATTGAAATGCTTCACAATACCTGCTCACAGTTGCGCTCTTTTGAGCAACAGGTGGTCACAGAAACTCAAAAGTTGCAATATAAGTTAAACCAACATATGCATTCACCATAGTGCTGTGCTAGAGAACTGACAACTTAGTCATGTCCAACTCATTACCTTGTAGGATTAATATGCACACATTATGGAGAGTTATTAGACATTTTGTGTTTCTCAGAATAGCCCAACAAAAAACATCTGTGACCCATGATTTCAGTGGTCACTAGATGGTTGCTTTTCTTAACTGTATGTTAGGCTTCAGCCTGTTTCCATGAATGTTTTACCTATTTGTCATGATCAGTCGCATCTATTTAAATATATACGAGTATTAGGTTTCCTTTGTTTAAATGGTTTTCCTGTTATGGTGTGTATTGTTCTAGCATGTTTAGCTTGAATAAGAGTTAGTTGGAAAGATTGTACTCTGTAGACTTTAGGAGTTTTGAAGTTGTGATTATGAAATATACCCGCTGCTAAGGGAAGCCGAAGGTATAACTCAAATGCGCGTAGAAGCATCTGTAATATCTTGTAGATTTCAAATATACCCGGATGCTTTATTGTGGATTTTGTTTCTTTTGGAAGACGTATATTGTTTATGACTCCCGTATTTTTATTTTTTTTTGGGCAGTGCATTACTTTGGTGGACTACTATGTTCCCCTGTTCTTCGACCAGGTTGGATCAGTGGAACCTGGAGATTTCTGTCAAAAGGTCAACCTTTGTGAACAAGCAGTAATCGATTCCCCACCACTATCTGAGGATAAGTGTGAAATTTGTCATCATGCTGTTGCAGAAGTTCTACTGAAGTTGAAAGATCCCGACACACAGGTATTAATATGCAGATGCAACTGATCCCCAACACACGACTACCAATTGTTTCCTTTAATTTACAGCTGCAAATCTGATGTTTCACTGCTTAAGCCTTACAGAGCTCTATTTTGTGCTGCAGTAGTGCATTTCGCCGCACTTATTACTGATCTAGCATAAACTAGGATGCTTAAAAACCGTCTTACCTATAAGCAATGTCTTTTTTAGGACCCTGTTTCAATGATCTATTTCATGCTCACTTAAAGTGAACATCATCGAACACAAATTAACCCAAACTAGTACATTGCAGCGAATCCCAGGGTATCTACCCCAACTGAGGCGAATAAGAGTTCTGTTCAAGCCTTCAGTTAGATGCACTGCTCTCTGTATGTTTATATCATTTACATGATGAATTGGGAAATCAAATATATACCACATTTGTATTTCAGTAATTGTGTAGACCTGAAAATTTGTATCCTGTGTGGCTTAAAGCATTAAAATTATCAGTCTATCAAAATATACGTGGCTGCATTTTAATGCCAAGAGGCAAGAAGTTTAGACACATTTTCCTTTTTCTTTTTTTCTTTGTTTTTTTTTTTTTGAACTGGACTTTGGTTTCCGTTTCAGTTGGAGATAATTGAGATACTTTTGAAGGCATGTAATGCTATGGAAGGCCATGTGAAGAAGGTATGAATTTCTCATGAACTTATGCTGGGAATCTTCTAAATTATTTATCCACAGATAAGGAATCCCATATATGGCTTGAAGTTGATCTCAGCTAACTACAAGAGTCATTTGATGCTTCTTCATCTGACCCATTTCCATTAGCTGATTTACTGATAAGAGTCCCTTGCATCATACTTTTTCCAAAAAAAGAAGTCCCTAGCATCATGATGTTGACTGAGAAAGGTATTTGCATTAGACAGCAGATTTATTACTCAAATGAAGAATATGTGAGAATTATCTGGTGGGTGCTGTGTGAAAAATCCACAGCCAGTGATCGTTCTGATATGACTCGCTCAGTATATTGATACAGCCCGAGTTATGGACTTATTTTTCTGTGTCTTTAGACATGCATGGGATTCTGGGAACCCCCGGCAACCCTAAAATTAGTTTCCTAAAGATGGTACCATTTGATTGAAAATGTTAGGAAAGAACATTCTGTAAGATGATGACCAATCGCTCTGCATTGTCATTGATATTTTCTGGTTTATATGTCTAGCAATCAGCCGTTCATTTTGCGACTCTCAGTGTGTTTATTCTTCATTCTTTTTCCTTCATTTTCTGATTGGTTCATTTTCTGATTGGATGTTATTTCAATTATTCGGGCAGTGTAAGACTCTGGTTTTCGAGTATGGACCATTGATACTTACCAACGCAGAGCAATTTCTTGAGAAAACAGACATGTGCAACGCAATCCATGCCTGTGATTCACCTTCTTCCGACAGCAATGAAGCAACACAGATTGAGAAAACACCCATGCTTTCTGTAATGTAAGGAAGAAAAAAAAGAGACCAGATTGAAGATGTGGTAATGTAGATAATGAAGGTGCCATATTGTGTACATTGCTATTTTTTATCTGTATTGAAACATTGTAAACTGGCCTCTGTTGATACTTCAAATTACATGGGAGAGGGGGGAATGGAACTCGATCCCGGGGTGCATGTGGGGCATCCAAGAGCTCTACCGCATGAGCCAGCCACCACTTGCATACTCCAAAGCTTTTTACTTGTGCTAATATATTCTTTTTAATGAAGTTTACTTTTTGAAGGAAAATGATCCTCTGCCGCCATTAAAAATGACTGTACGTCTTGCTGGGCCATTTGTGGACATATTCAAGGCCCTCTTTGACGATTGAAAACATTCATCTTTTAGCGTTTGTGGAGAGTATGAACCATGTCAAAATTATGTTGGTTGAATTTTGATCAATATGACTTGCAAACAGATTTATCTTGAAAAAAAATATACTCCGCATATTACTTGATTGGAACCCATTTAGGCATTTACCTATAGGTAAATATATTGGATCATATTTGCTTATTACTGGTGAGGTTGGTGGTGGGAATAGTGGCTGTAATAAGGCCCGAACAATCAAACGATGCTCTGCATAATTATTCGTATGTTTTCCAGTTTTGGACCCAAAAAAAAAAGGGAGTAAAATGGCCTCCTAAGGTCATGCTTGGTTATTAAAGTTTCATGGAATTGGACTAATTTTAAATAGTAAGCAGTCTATCCAAGGTTGGCTTGTGATCTCATGATTAGGAGTAGAATCAGAATTGTCAACTCCGTATCATGGTTGCGCGTAAGATAAACAAACGACATAGTTTAATATTCGTACCGTCCAAAATATGATTTTAGCAACCCAGTTGCTAAAATCAACGATGATTTTAGCAAGTGAGTTCAACAGATGCTAAAATCAAGGTTGATTTTAGCCTAAAATCAAACATAATTTTAGCACATGGTGAACTCATTTGCTAAAATCATGGTTGATTTTAGCAACTGGGTTGCTAAAATCTTTTGAAAAACTCAACATTAGTACATCAGATAAACAAAACACATAGTTTAATGTTTCGTACCATCCAAAAATATAAAAAAAACACATAGTTTAATGATTCGTACCGTCCAAGAAATCAACATGTATCGAATTGTACCCAACTACATAGACCTGTAGCCGGCTGTAACTGCGATATTCCAATAAAATTTGGAGTCCATATATTAATCATGAAAATTTGGAGTCCATCATACGTTAATTATGAAAATTTGCTCGTTGAGATACATTAAATTGTTATAACTTTTTTTATTTTCTACTCTTAAGTTTTGCGATTATACATAAACATATTAAAGACACAAGATACATTTTGCTCTGAACCCAAAATTGGACCGAAATACACAAAATACCAATATGTATCGTTCAAGTATACAAAATGGTACGCTTGCCGGTATGTGATTGATAACTTCGACTAGAATCGCACACACCAAATTTTAGGTGAATTTTTTTTGATACAATACTACATATATGCAAATTAATTTGGAGTTAAGATTGGATATCGCACAACACCTTTCCTCAGCCTGTTATCGAACGCATTGGTAAATCATTTGCAACCCTACGCCCTTAGTGCATTTTTTTCAACCCTATTTTAGACTCGGACTGCATCCTATATGGCTGCTCAAAACTAGCTCAAGTTTATTACAACTGGACAGACGTGCTTGAATGAGAATTCTGAGGTCGGGCCATAAACAGAGGCCACCCAGTATTAGTCGTCGATAACTTAAAATAACACGATACCGTTGAGAAGTATCACCATGGGCTCTCAAGTTCAACCGTAACATGTACGGGGTGCGCCTATATCATACGAGTCAAGAATTACATACTGCATCAGGACAATTCATTTTGAAATAGAACTCGTATGATATACTTGAACGATTTTCTCTTGCAAATGCCCAGTATGGCGCACACTGAACGCCATTTCATCACGAGACACAACTATTCAATTGCTGAAATGGAAATCGATCCTTTAGACCAAGTACGCCAATATTTCCCAGTCTACATAGAACCTCAACCAATTACGCTATTTATAGAAGCATAATTCACAAGCGAAACTATGCTTAGATGTTCACATAACTCCAAATAGATTTACGACTATCTTACCGAGTGAATGGAGGATGAATGTCGATAACAATTAACTACAAGTATCAAAAATTCCGTATGTGTTCAGGCGTGTATTCAACAGCGCATCAGAGCCACCAAACCCAGAGCATGATTTTACCCATGTTGCAATGATTTAAAGATAACAAAACCACCCTCGCCCCAAGTGGACCTAAAGCTTAGATCAACCAACGACGAAGAAGAAGAAGAAGAAGAAGAACAACAACAAAGAAAGAAAGAAATAAAATTGACGTGAAAACGATTTACCTGATGTTATTGTGCATGCCTGCCACGTGTTATACTATCATGCTATTGTAAGTAAATCTCCCTTATAAAGAAGAAAAGGAAGATACAATGTTCAGTATTCTAAACTCTTCCAAAAGAGGCTGTTTTCCTCTTCAGAACATGTGTATTTTAAGTCCCACATAACTGGCGTCACTTTCGTTTTTTCATTCATATGACCAAAGTGACTGTACATCTGGTGTGGAATAGAGACCACCAATATGGGGCCTGGGGATCGACGAGTTTCCAATGCCTTCAGCTGAACCCTGTACAGCCCACTCCTTCCTGCTAGCCGAAACAAAACTGAAATAAGTATAATATAACTAATGAAAGAAATTTAAAAAAAAAAAAAAAAAAACTCATCCATTATAATGACAACAGATGCCAAACATTTCTAACGAATCAAACCTAACAGACTGAACCAAGCAGCGAGAGAACCAGTACACCATAATTATAGGACAGATGGTCAAATCAAAACAGTGACAAGAAACTTAGGATGATTATCACAACCAACTTGAATCAGAAAAAAATTCCACACATACTTCAAAATCCATAACAAAAAAGGAGAGAGGGTAGATGTGTCCCACTTCAACAGGTGTGTGTTGACACAACAAACAGGTACGAGATGCAAGTACAAGAAATAAAAGAACTGTATTTAGTATCCCAAGTGCTTCTTTCAAACACCTATGACTTGCCCCAGAAATTTTGCAGATTGGGTTGAATTCCTAGCTTTCACGGTTCTCTATGTGAAGTGTGAACCACTATAGCTCAATGGTTTAAACATCTTCTTGAAGACAAGAAAATATAAAACATTGTATTCCTCGACATGACAAAAATATAGGTATTCTGTTTGGGGATGATATTCAATTTTTCTTTGTTCAATAATGGATTATTTGTGTAGGTTCTACAAGTGAACATTTGCATTACCACTTGGAAAATTCAAATCTCAATGCACCAAATCAAAGAGAAAAAGGAAGGTAACATCACCGTTCGAGAACAAATACCAAAGTTTTGAGAGGCGAAGGAGCAAGGCGAGGCGTTCGACCTTTCATGAGATGAGGCATAAGCCCTGAGGCTTTGAGGCATAAGCCCTGAGGCTTTGAGGCATAAGCCTTTCGATTTTTTATTTTTAATATAATCAAATAAATAAAATATAATTTAAACTACCATAAAAATTAACAAAAAAAATGTTGCATAAAACATATTCAATTAAAAAATCCATCCTTTAAAAGCACTCTAAACTCTAAAGTCTAAACCTATGCATAAAAATACTGCAAGCAATGAATACAGTAAATAAATACTCGTGCAATGAAGTGCTTTGACTTTACAGTAACTCCCATAAAAATAAACAGAGCACTGTGCTTTTTGTTTACCGTTCCACCGATAGAGCACTGTGCTTTTCTACTTTTCTTTTACTATTCGGAACTCACACCGAAAAACCCAGGAGAAAAACAGAGCACTTCATCTCTCTTTTATTGAAGCACCGAAAACGAAAAAGTTCAAAACAGAGCCACAGCAATACATCGCACTAATGCAGTGAGAGAGAGAGAGATGGATCACAGCAGCCCGAGCTTTTGAAGGAGACAATAGACACAATCCTGTCAAAACAAAATCTTTGATCTTGTATATAGGTGGTAATAATTTATAAGGTATGGACTCCTCTTATCAAAACTGAAAAAGGAAATATTCTCTTCTGAGGCATACACCTAAATCGTTGAGGCGAAAAAAGCGAACGCCCCAGTCGCCTTTGAACACCTCCTGACGCTAGGGCTATCGCGTAACTGGTTCACCACCTAAAGTTCATCACGCAGATGCATTTCATGACCGCCTTGCGGCTTGCCTCAAAAAGGCCTTTGAAAACCTTGACAAATACCATCAGCGAGTGCCCAAGTCATCTTTAAATCGAAAGCAATTCAAGAATGACCATTTCTTCAGATAAAGTGGCATTTTGGCAAGAAATAGTTATTAGGGCATAGTCCAGGGTTCAGACTAAGGCAATAAATTAATACAGCATACTCAAGGACGAAAGTTCTGAAATGGCCCACGCGTAGAAAACATGAACGGCAAGAGTTGGTAAGCACAACTCCTTTCAGTCAAACTCATTGTCAACTGACAACAAAAATGTACGGTGGAAACAGAACCCCAGAAGTTCATAAAGTGGTTAGAAACTTCATTCAACATTAGAGGGAGCTTTCTGTGTTCATATGGGTGGTCTAACAAAAAAAGGCTGAATAGGATTAAGTTTGTTATTTGTTGTCTGAGTACGCTGATGCCAATAGTAGTTTGTTACATATCAATCATACCAAATAATATTCTCCTGTGGAAGGTATACACATGGTCTTCATTTTGGATATCCTAACATGATTGTTTAGAGAAGTCAATGTGTTAAAAGGATAACTTTCAGTTTTATCCCCAAGCTGTTCATTCATATTTTGTTTGCTTCATCCCTCAACTATCAAAAGCCTTTGTGCGACTTTCACCATTAACAACTGTGGACTGGCACAAGTACTCTGGAGTTCCATAAGTACTATGGTCTGCAGCCTAACAAAACAGCAGTAGGGTGTACATTTCTGGCATGGAAAACCAGGATAAAGAGGTTCCATGTTCTTTATTGGGTTTCCAAATGGGTACATTCCCAGTTAGATACATGGGTGTTCTTCTCATATTCTCAAAACTTTCTGTGGCAGATTGCAAAGGTCTCGTTTCCAAAATGCTGGATAAAATCAAAAGTTGGGTGACAGTCAATAGGTTCTTGTCATATGCTGGAAGATTGCAACTCAGTTTGTCTGCATATTGAGAAGCTCTTCAGGAACTTTCTATGGACTGGTACTGAAATATATTCCCACTCTAACCAAGTTACTTGGCCCTCTGTCTTGGTTTAAGGAGAATTAAGGAATGGAATAATGCTTCCTTCCTAAGGCACCTACGGTATATTTGCTCTCACCATAATTCTCGATGGGTTAAATGGTGCCATAAATATCTTATTAAAAGAAAAATCTTTGGATTCTAGAAGCTCCTAATTTTTCACGTACTTGGAGGGAAATTCTGAACCTTAGGGCTGTTGCTGGGCCCTTCATTAAGCATATTATTGGATACGGGAAAACACTTCCCTCTGGCATGACTATTGGCTGCCCCAAGGTCCCCAAAGCATATCCAGGGTGATGGCTTCATCAGGTATCCCTATTGATGCTAAAGTGTCCATTCCTGTTTATAACACTCAATGGTCTTGGCCCTTCCCAGCATATCTCCTTCCAAATTTCCAGCCCAACTATACTAGATCTGATCAAGTTCAATGGGCTAACTCTTCTAGTCCTACATTTAAGGTTGCAAAAACTATGCTATCAGAACCCACCAACCTAAGGTTCACTGGCATCACCTAATCGGTTCCCACGTCAATTCCCAGGCATTGCTTCATTTTCTGGCTGGCCTTTAGAGGGAGCCTCAGGACCAAAGATAAAATGATTAGCTAGGGCATTCAAATCTGCCCTATACGTTATGTAATCTGCACAATGAGGACCTACAGCACCTTTTCTTTAACTGCCCTTTTTCAAGAACTATTTGGCAGCAAATTCGTTCCTATAGTGGTATTGCTAAACCTCCTCAACCGTGGCATTCTGAAGTTGACTGGCTCATAGGGAATTTCTGTGGCAAATCCTTCCACAATGTTATCAAAAAATTGGCTTGGGCAGCCATGGTCCATTATGTCAAGCAAGAGATGAAGTACCGGAATTTCCAAGGAAGTCAAAAACCTCCATCTCCAGTCTTTAAGAAAATGAGATTTGACGTTAGAATTAAGGGATCTCATTCTGGAATGTAAAAACCACCCTCTCAAATATGGCCTTTTGCCACTCTTGGCAACTTGCTCCTAGGACCTTTGCTGCTACTCATTGCTTCCAGCTTTCATTTGTTATTTTCTCTTGTAATGGAAGATATGCATTGTTTTTTGTATTTGTTTGTTCTCTCAATAACATTTTCAATTACCAAAAAAAGTTGACTCTTAACCATGAGCTAAAACTGTAAAAATAAAATAACAAATTCCTTCTCAAAGCTCACTAACACAGGTGGCAGCAACAGAAATATACTCACTCGAACTATAAAAATGTCTCAGTAATGAAAACAATGCACATCACCCAAACAATTGCTGCACAGAGAAATAAAATAACAAATTCCTGCTCAAAGCTCACTAAGACAGGTGGCAGCAACAGAAATATAGTCACTCGAACTATAAAAATGTCTCAGTAATGAAAACATGGCACATCATCACTTCGCCAATTGCCCAATTGACTAAAGTAGGCAATCACATATTGAGATAATTTATCAGGGTAGATGTCTTACTTGGCTCGACAATCTGCTGGAGAAAATGGACGGTTAGTTGCAGATGAATTGGGACTACCATACATCATTTCATTTTGAGAGGCTTCCTGACGTGGATTGATAGAGATATGGCCATCAGCGCCTGGCATTGGTCCAAAAAAGGTATTTGATGACCACGGATCATCAGAGGAACCGGGAGCAGAAGTATGAAAGGTGCCACCATTTTGGCTATTGCCAAGGAAACCACTGTTTTGGCTATTGCCAAGGAAAACCTTCTGAGGAGAATGAGTACCAGCAAGAGTTTGATCATCTCTTGTGAAAAGTGATGCCATGGTCTTTTGAGCCATAGGATGAACAATGTCGTCCCTGGTTGATTTGTTCAGTTCTGGAGGTATTAGCCAACTGACTGGACCACTTACCAAACCTATACCATCTTGAACAAGAGGAGAACTGCCCCACATTTGCCATGTTCCGTTGTCAGTTGCACTATTTAAATCATTTAATGGGGAGGTAATAACATCCTGGGCCTTGGGTGAACTTGAGAATCGACTAGAATTAGAATGCCTCCCGTCAGAGACTCGTATGCGTGACATCGGAGACTCAATTGGTGATGGCCTGTTCACTTCAGCTGCTGCAGATATGTTCTTTAAAGCACGTGTCTTTTCTAATCCCATGTCTGGTGCAAATCCACTGCCTCGGTCTGACTGGAAAATATCAAGTGACTCTGAAACTGGCCCAAGCAAAGTTACTGGGTCAGGAATATAACATGGGTCTTCAAAAATGTCGGAATCTTCTCGTAAATAATCGCGAGTTGCCTCTCCAATACGAGGAAACATGGCTTCAGATGTTAATGGAGGAACTGTGCTACTACTTGTTGCTATGGAAGGAAAAGTAGGTAAGGTAAATGGTGATGGCAGTCCAAAACTAATGGGGTTATCGTATGATTGTACAGAAGAAGCATGTCCAGAGAAAGCTGGGTTTTGAACTTCTGCTTGAGACTTCCCATTTGGTCTACTAATGACATTCGTGTTAGTGGCCGGAGCAACAGTTGATGAACGAGTAAATAGCTGTTGCCATGATTTCTTAGGGGCTGGTAATGGTTGTGGTTCAATAAGCACCTGCAGTAAACATCCCAAAAACATAAAGCAGAGGTAAGTTCATCATCCTCAACATGCCATGGCCAAAACAACTAAACAAGCAACCATACAACGTAGTCCTTGCTCTCCTGAAATTCTAGAGGAGAATTATCCCAACTTCATGCAGTACACAACACAACAAAAGTAACACAAGTATAATGTAACCTAGAATGTTGTGCTAGATCTGATTGTTTTAAACTTTTAACTTTTAAATTTCAGATAAATAGATTAGATAAGGGCACATGCCAGATAGATAAACCCTAGAATTTTCTAAGTTACGTTCCTGGCTACATACTTTTGGAGAAGGATAGACACTAAATCCTTTCATAATCGAAGATTAATAGACAATCATTCAAGTAGTTCAACATTGCCAATGAACAAACGTCGCTAAAGAAAAACATTTATCTGAGAGCAGCAAGATAACTTACAGGACGGTTGGTGGTCTTATCATCCCCATTAGGAAGAGATTTCCCAGGCTGTGATAATTCTCTCCAATTAGCTGAAGGTTGGAACTGATCTACAGATCCATAAGGCTTGTTTTCTCGAGAAGTGGTAGCAGCAGTACTATTTACACCCTTCCCAAAGAAACCACCTCCACTAAATGCTTTAGAAGAAGATAAAAAAGTCCCCCTCACACGGTCCAAGTACCGTGTTCCAGCATTTACCCTGCTATAATTGTTTGTAATAGCACCCTTAATCCCATGTGCCATTTCCGTGCTTACGTTCTTGGCACTCTCTGTACTAGTTCTCTGATGTTCCCACCTATCAGTATCACTCCTCCTGTCTAACTCCCGTTTCCGCTCACTTTCCTTACCTGCTCTCTTTTCCAGCTCCTCTGCATCCGAGTTGCTTTTACTAGACCATTTGTCCTTTTCCTTCCTTCTTTGCTGGCGTTTTTTCTCTGCTTCCTTCTTAATGTCTTTTTCTTTGGCAGGAGTTGAATTCCTGCCACGATCTTTCTCAACCTCCATCTTCTCACCCCTCAGTCTCCTACGTTCCTCCACTAGTCTTGCAACCTCTTCCCTCTGCTTTCTCTCCTCCTCCTCCAATAGCTCCCTCTCTATCCTAGCCTGTCTCTTTTCTTCAGCTTTTCTGCGAGCTTTCTCTCCTCTACTCTCCTGAGAATTCCCCCCATTCTCTCCTTGTTTAGCCAACATCCCCTTGTGCTCTGCATCTGATGAAGCGTCATCTCTAGATGAACTAACCCTAGTGATCTTCCGCCAGAGCCATCCAATGCTCAAGAAAAAAGCAGTCAATATCTTGCAGGCAAAAATAACAATCCGTGAATAAGAATTATCAGCCATACAATGGTCATCACCGCTGAAAAATCCACCCCCATTCTTCCTCCAAGAACTAGGTTTCCCAGCAAAAGACCCACTGACCCAATTACCATTCTCTATCCAATCTTGACCACATACCCAACTATTATCAGACCACACCTTCCCGTTTAACATCTTACCACCTTTCCCAACCAAATCCTTCAAAATCCCAGAATTCGCTAGCCCCAATCCAGGTGATACAGGGAGGTCCAAAACTGGTCTCTTTGAAATATGCCCACAATAGGAACACATAAACCGACCCCCACCAGGGTTCTGATCCTTATACGGGGTCAAACAGTTCCTACACCTCCTTGTAGCCGTCTTGCGAAGCTTCTGCATTTCGATAGCCTCAAACCTTTTTTTCTCTCTAATCCAGGCATTCCTTCGAACTCGCCAAGCAGACAACTGCGGCATTAATATCTCATACCAGAAAAGGGTAACCAACAACACGAAGAAGCATGCCAACCTTGGCGACGTGATTTCGAATCGGAAAGCCGGTGGCAACAGCTGAGATAAAGCCCACAGGCCAATTAGTGGAATTACTAACCATGGAAGCATGGTAGCAACCCGTCGAGACCACTTCTGAATCACGCAGAGTATACACATTATCCCCTTACCCCCCAAAACCTATCTTTCCCCAAATTCTACAAACCCTAGGAATGCAATACACCGAATCGCAGCTCTGCAATATCCCAAACAACAAAAGACCCTAACTTTAGCTCTTCTCCAAATCAAATTTAAAATGAAATACAATCGGTCCAAACCCTAACAACAGGACTTCTGCAATACGTCTTGTTTTTCAAATGGCAACAAAAATCCAAGATTAAGGGTAAGAATACTAGTCTTGAATCTTGACAAGAACGATTAATAAATTGAAAATTTGTAGTTTTTCGCAAAACGGCGTCAATTGAGGGAGCAACCTAGGTATGACGAAATGAATCGAAATCGAATGGGATTAGATGAGGAGGAGAGTTACCGATTGGAATAATATCGGAGATGACGGCGGTGGTGTTGGTGGTGGTGTCGGCGGATCCCGGTCCAAGATAACGACGGTCGTTGATACGGTTCGTTCTATTTTTACCAAATGAAGAAACTACGGTGAGAGACGGAAAGATAAGAGAAGAAGAAAACACGAAGAAGAAGACAAGGGAATAGCGAGATCGGTATATAAGTAGGTAATTCTTGAACCGGTGGGGTCTTTCGACCGGGTTTAGGGATCAAACGGGTTGATTTGAGGATGGAATGGATGGTGTGGGCTTGGATCTCCTGTGGTTACATGTTTTTTAGTGAGATTGATATTGGCAGGGTGGAGGTGTGCAAGCCGTCCATTTTATGTTGATGGAACTGTATCAGAAGTGGATGTGATGTGAGTGTTTCTAGGACTAGTAATCAACATGGTCAGACAAAGTTGCATCCTATTTAAAGGGTATTTGTGATTGGGATAGGGTACCCTATTTTGCCACCTTGAAGTATGTAGTATCTTACTAGTACTTATCATGCTTTGTTGACTACATTTGCAATGCACTAATTACCTAATTTCCCATTGGATAAAATCAAGAAACACATAAAAGTTGAGTTAAAATCCAATTTTGATAAAAAAATCTTAATCCAATGAATCATTTAGCATTTTAACTTTCATTTTGTTTTACCACCATAAAACACAAATAAACATTAACATTTCATTCATGAGTTTTTTTTTTTTTTTCATTCTGAAATTAACAACAGACCAAATTAGGCTTATTAACCTTTTTGGTCCCTAAAGTACTCATCGTATGTTAATTTCGTCTCTAATGTATAAATTGCTGACACTTAGCCATCAACGTTTCAATTTTGTACAACTGAAGTCCCAAAGACTAACGTCATGAGCCCCATTCGTTTAAATGAGGGGTATATTTAGGCTTATTAATCTTTTTGGTCCCCAAAGTATTCATCGCATGTCAATTTCGTCTCTAATGTATCAATTGCTGACATTTAGCCCCCAACGCTTCAATTTTGTACAACTCAAGTCCCCAAGACTAATGTCTTGAGCCCCATCCGTTTACATGAGGGCATTTTCATCATTTCTCCCATCTCAAATTTTTTTTCCAACAAAATCGGGAAAAAAAAAACTTAAAATTTCTCTCTCTCTCTCTCTCTCTCTCTCTCTCTCTCTCTCTCTCTCTCTCTCTCTCTCTCTCTCTCTCTCTCTCCTCTCCTCCTCATCTCTCTTTCCCCCGAAATCCAATCTCCCTCCCCTCTGCCTCTTCCCTCCACCCACCGCCACAACCACCACCTGTACTCCACAAAATTTTCCTAAAGTGCAGAAAGATAACATTCGCCGTTTTGTCAACTAAGAGCTCACCACCACTCTCTCTCCTCCACTAAAAACATAAAGTCTATTTCCCAATTTTTGTATCTCGTAATCTCTCTCTTCCCTAAAATTGTCGTTGTCCATGTTTCCAACTTCCACTCCATAAAAGAACGTCGGTGATTCCCTCTGCCAGCTCGTCGACTAAGAGTTCTGATTCCCTCGCCGTTGGCTTTCCAAATTTCCACACTACCATGGTGCCATATCAATCTCCCTGTTGGAAATCTATCCCTAATTTCATCTTATACTTTTGATTTTTCAATTGAGTTTCAAAAATTTGGGGCTTTGTGTTGATTCCATCTGCAATAGGCATCTGGAGATTAAGGCTTGTTTTGATTCTATGTTGTTAAAAGCAAAGATTTTTCATGTGCAAACGTCTGTTTTTCAGGGATTGGGGCTTCCATTTTTTCTTCGTAAGGTAACTTGAATCAGGGCCGGGTGTAGAAAAATCAAAGGAAAAATCTGCAATTAGATTTAGGGGTTGAAGGAAAAATCTGCACTTAGACATTTGTGTGCAATTATATGCCTTCTTAATGCTGCTCTATACTAGAGTTGCTTTTGTACCAGTTTATTTAAGAAAGTAAACTCTATGCATCTAATGTGGAAAACCCCAAGTTTCCACCACTACGATTTGTTGGCCCATTAGGCATTAATTGTAGTAATTTAAACCATTCATCTTGTATGACCCGCAGAATTATATATCCATGTAAATAATCAACTTGATCGGATATCGATAGGTATATCATATATTGAATTTTGATTAAAAAATGGACAGTCTGATTCTATCAATAACTTTAAAGTTCAAAGTGTCCATGATTGTACCAGTTTAAAAAAAGTTGTCCATGACCATCTATTTCATATAAAATTTCCATAATATATCTATCGATATTCTATTAATTAAGCTGATTGTTTGCATAGATATACTACTCTACGAGCCCTACAGTATTAACTGTTTATATTACTGAAATCAAACACTATGGGTGCCATTAAACCATGGGGTTTTCACCTAGGGGGAAATAATATAATCTCTTTATTTAAATACTATGATCTTAGACGTGCTGATGTATTTATTAGAGGTTTAATTAGAGAAAATGCATAACTAAAGTACGCATGCATGGTTGGCATTTTCCCTGGTATAAATTGAAGATAGCGCTTTTATTATCAATAATTCTTCATGCAGCATGCTCGTTAATTATATATACTTTATTACCTTGGGATTATCTTATCCCCAAGTAATTTTCCAATTATATGAAAGTCACCTCGTTACACATATATCAAGTAATTATTATCAAGTTAAGGTCTTTGCATAGTTGCAACATCAATAAATAGGAGTACTAGAATTTAAACGTCTGGGTACCTAATAACAAAAGGGAAAGAGACCTAAGGAAAAATATATAATATTGTAATCTTTTGTAAGTGTGAAACCTAAGGAAAAATATATAATTCATTTACAATCCTAGTCTTTATCTTTAACTTTAAATGTGACGCTAAATGGGATCCACCATTGTCCCACTTTAACAATGCTAGTCTTTAACTTTATTTTGTAGAATTTGGTGTATCCGTCAATGTAAAATAGATAATTCATTTAATTGAATATTAGTAAAGACTTGGTTGAATCATATATGTTCTTAGAGCAAAAGACGATAGAAGTTTGACCATTAATTCCTTTTAACAAATCCATTCAGATAATCCAATTTTAAAATTAAAAAAAAAAAATTATTATTATTATTATTATTATTATTATTATTATTATTATTATTATTATTATTATTATTATTATTATTATTATTATTATTATTAATTTAAATGATGTTGAAGTCCACTTAACCTAAACTTTATGCAAGCATCACAAAGATACCACTATTTATAAAGTCAACATTTTAGCTCATCGATTGGAACAATGATGGATTTCATTTTGTGTTACATAGGAATTTGAAGAACCTTAATTAGCTCTAATAGCCAGCCATGATAATCTCTCTTCTTTCTTTCTTTTTTTCCAGAAAGAAGTTGTACAAGTACCTTCTGCTGATATATACAATTAACATTGTATAAGAAGTATATGTCTTTTGAAGATCAAGTTTTGAGTAAATGAGATCAAAATTTACCAACGATACGAAAATAGAATATAAAATAAAATCTTAATTCACAAATTGTAATATCTAATTAAGATGTAGCCGTGCCACCATTTTTTAAGCGGTGAAGTCAATATTTATTAAATATGAGAGAATCAAAATGAGTCGTACCAATATGAAAAAGAATTAATTTACTTGTGTGGATTACACTAAACAATACTAGATAGTATTAATTTGCAAAATATTGACATTGAATTTACAATTTCAAAATGATTTCTAGATTCATCTATCACTCCGTTGCATACATAACATCTAAACTAATTAAGGTCATTATCGAAACTAATTAGTTAAATTTGTGACAGCTCTCAAAAATCAAGAGGAAAGATATGCTTACGAAGGTAGTGATGCAATCAATTGGGGCTGGATCAGTTGGCCAAAATTTCTGCATTTGATTAGGAGGTTAATTAGGAGTTTGAATCTCCCTTCCTGTACATGTTATTCTCTTTGTATTAATTGTTATTTTATTTCTTCTCTTAATAGAGCTATTAGTTGGGTTGGTCTTATAGTCATTGTGAACTTTATTTCGAATCTCCCCACTTGCGTGTGAGTGTTTCCAGTTTGATGGAATTCATGTTTATATTCTCCTACATTTCGATAAAATACAAAAAAAAAAAAAAAAAAAGAATATTGTGATGCAATGGTCACATTTTTTTTCCCACCCGAGATTATAGGGTCTACCGGTCTAGATATTGGCATAAAGTCATAAACCCAGAGATAAGACACTCTAATAACCAATAGAAAAAGTTGACTGTCCAAGGGGAAAGGGATACAAAGTGTTCGGAATCAAATTAAACCCTTGAACAATGTAAGCTTCTCTCCATGGTCGTGACCCGCTGGGTTATCACCCATTATATATGGAATGTTTACGTTGTGGCTACCTGTCTCAATTAGCTAGGGTCGTCACTGCAAAGTATTTTTGCGACTTGCGAGTTAACCACTAGATTGTCCAAGAAAGGATAATCCGTCACCATAGTTCTACCAAGGTGCGAGTGGGACCAAAGCCCCACCACGCATCATCTGATTCAAGAGTTCTACGACCCACAAGCGGGATTCTAATCCATTACCGTGTGAGCCGGAGGAAATTTCACCCATGCTGCTCCTTAACTCAGGATCACCATTCTAGTGTCCTAGCTGGTAACAAATGATGAGTCTTTTTTCCCTCCTGCAAGAGGTTGGGGCCGGGATTTAAGAAAATGGAAATTTTAGTTTTAAGAAAAACTATGAGAAGGGAGGGGTTGAAATGTGGCCCAATGTACTGCTCATTGCAAGCATGTAAGTGGGCTGCCAAGCATATTGTTCTAAAGCTAAAAGCCATGGTTCAGCTGGCCCGTAGTAGGTAATTTTAGCACTCCTGCGTGGCACGTATGTATATACATATATATATATATATATATATATATATATATGAGACTAATAAATGAGCAGAGCCATCCGACAAGTGAATTCTACAAGCTTGATTTGAAAACTTGACGAGTTCAAAAGTATATTCAAGCTAGGCGAGTTTTAATAGAGCAAACTAAAGTAGCTTGTACATTTAATGCCCTATAAGATTAATAAGAAACTAATCTTGAATAAGCTTTAACGAGCTGCACACGAGCTCAAATTTGAGCAACTTTTTTCTATCTAAAATACAATAGGGACAACTGTTTCGGCTGCTCATTTCATCAGCTAAGGGTACGTGTTATTATTGATATCGAATGTGTACAAGGTGCTAACGAATACGCGCCGGGGGACCAAAACCTCAAGAAGTTTTTCAAACCAAATATCGTTTAATATAAGTCTTTTTTACTAAAAAAACAAAAACAAATGTAATGGCACATAATAGAATTTCAGCTTAAAAAAAATATTGTGAAACTTGTACTTTTAATACAAATTCCCAACTCTCCACAAGGTGGTGTTAATGCCAAACATCCCACATAACCTATCTAAACCAGAGTAAGTGGTGAGAGATCAGAGAAGATTAATTCTAACTCTTGGAAATGTTAGGTAAATTGAGAGACGTCTTACAAATTAAACAACTATCAAATGCTCGTGCCTTAATACACTAATTACCCAACAACCTGTTAATCAAAAAAATCCAATGTCGCTGTCTTGCACCCAAATTATTTCAGAGTTTTGCCTAATAGGATAAATATATCTTTAATTGAAGAAAATATTTTTTTTAAAAAAAATAACACAACTAAAATTACTTTTTAAAAAAATTAAAATTAGCTTCAATTACAACTAACATTCTTTTTAAGATATATATTTAATCCTATGAATACGCATTAAGATATCATAAGAATATGCTTATTCTATCAAAGTAACATTAACAGTTCTCCCCGTTGGAAAAATGAAAAATTTGTTCGAATATTTAGGTGAGCCTAAATACAAGCAAAATTCATTTTTTAATATGAATGAGAATTGTCTCATTGTGGGAATCAGAAAAATAGCCAAAGGGACGCGCGCGCGCTCGCCGTCACTGAACATCTGAACGAGACCGGGGCCGGGACCGGGACTCAGGATTCGTGGGCCCGCGGCCTGTGGTCTGAGGTTTGTGGTCTGTGTCTAGCTCGGGTAAGTTCGATATTGAATTTGGACATTTAAGTCACTGACCCGTTGGATCATGTCCAAAAATTGGGAAGTTAATTTCCTTTTAATGTCCATAGGCCAATTGTAACTTCATCAGTTACAAGAAATTGATTCCACGTTATTGCTAGGTAGCAATTGCTACCTAATGGTTTTAATGTCCAACGTCCCAATGTATGGTTATAAATTGGTTCATTGTCTTTTGGTATTTGACACAACGAAAAATACACCGAAACACACCACAGCTACACAAAAATTATTTGTTGATTTTTGGTGGGAGAGAGAACAGGCACTTGTTCGTTCGACAGGGTGATCTGGTAGGTGTTACCGTTGGTCATTTTAGCCGTTGTATCCTGGGAAGCAGACGCCGATCAAAACCCCAAACACCCTACGTGGGGCGGTGAATTTGCTTTAAGGAGACCGTGTGAAACACGGGCCCCGGCTTGGTTTTTTCTATCCTTTACATATTCGGTATTGTTGAATTTCGATTTTATGTAATTTCGTGTTTCTCATTTTCCAGAAACTAAATTGTTGATGATTGTTTTTCCGGTACATGTTTTCCTACAATCTTAAAGCAAATTCATTTTTCCGGGAAAATAGTTTTGTGGAAAAAATAGAAATTTAAGGTTCTGGAATTCGATAATAGGTTGGGAAATTTTTTCTCGAGTTAGAGCAGTTTTTGAGCCTGTTTAGTGGAATCATTTTCGAGCATAGTTGATTTTGGAAAAGTAAACAAAACCGCGAGTTACTTGGTTTTCCAAATCTGTTATTGGATTAGTGTCAGTTTGGTAAATCGTGACTAATCTTTTGGAGTTGAAAGTCAGTACATAAACTTCTTATTGGCTAATGTACTGTATCTTTTCAATTTCAGTAGATCAGCTACTCTATTTGATCATCTAGTAATTTTTGAGGAAAAAAAACGCTTCTATCATTGCCGAAGGCGTGCAAGATAGATTTGGTGGAGTGTAAGAACGCTTTTGTCATTGGTTGAAGGCAGCAAGTGCGTTTGTTACTGATTGTTTATTTCAGAAGAAAAAAAAATGTCCACTGAACTTGCGAGGTTTTTGTGTAATAACATTTTTGTCTTTGTCGAAGGCGTGCAAGACAAACAACGTTTGGCGGATCTGGAGGCAGTCTCAAGAGATGTCTTTGATCTCAACCTCACAGCAATGGTTTCTGAGGTTAATATGGTGGGACTAAACCCACAAGATTGGTGGGTGGACACTGGAGCCACTCGCCACATATGCGGTGACAAAAGGATGTTCACCTCTCTCAAGCTTGTTGCAAACGGCGAGAAGTTGTACATGGACAACTCAGCTACCTCGATTGTGGAGGGTCAAGGCAAAGTGGAGCTGAAGATGACTCCAGACAATGAGTTGACCTTGAATAATGTCTTGTATGTGCCGGACATTCGCAAGAACCTGGTGTCCGGGTCTTTACTAAGCAAGCATTTCTTTCGCATGGTTTTTGAGGCGGATAGGGTTACACTTACCAAGGCTGGGGTGTATGTGGGGAAGGGTTATTTGACCGATGGTCTTTTTAAACTCAATGTTATGAATGTTATTCCCAAGGTGAATAAAAAAGAAATCCCTATTGCATACATGCTTGAGTCTTCCAATTTGTGGCACGGAAGACTGGGTCATGTTAATTATGATACGTTACGTAGATTAATTAACTTGGATCACATACCAGCTTTCAATATTGATAAAAATCACACAAGTGTGAAACTTGTGTAGAAGCAAAAATGTCTAGGGCTTCTTTTCATTTGATTGAAAGAAATACCGAGCCATTGGACTTAATCCACAGTGATGTGTGCGATTTAAAATTTGTCCAATCATGGGGAGGCAGTAAGTATTTTATTACTTTTGTCGATGATAGCACAAGATATTGCTATGTGTACTTGCTGAATAGCAAGGACGAGGTTTTGTAAAAATTCATTCTTTATAAGAATGAAGTTGAGAATCAACTCAACAAAAAGATTAAGGTGTTGAGAAGTGACCGAGGTGGTGAATATGAATTCCCATTTGGTGGATTTTGTGCACAACACCGAATCATTCACCAAACTACTGCACCTTATTCGCCTCAGCAAAACGGAGTTGCTCAGCGCAAAAATCGTACCTTGAAAGAAATGATGAACGCTATATTGATCAGTTCTGGGTTGCCACAGAATATGTGGGGTGATGCAATTCTCTCTGCGAATTATGTCCCAAATAGGGTACCACATAAGAAGCTCGATAAGACTCCTTAAGAGTTATGGAAAGGTAGAAAGCCTACCTATGACCACCTTCGAATGTGGGGGTGTCTTGCGAAGGTAGCGATACCTCCTCCTAAGTATGAGAAGATAGGACCGAAAACCGTTGATTATGTATTCATCGGTTATGCACACAGCAGTAGTGTTTATCGGTTTCTTGTGCATGAATCTGAGATACCAGATATACACAAGAATACTATTATGGAATCTAGGAATGCAACGTTCTTTGAACATATATTTCCACGAAGATCCATAGCAGAGTCAAGTTCTGCGAAACGAACTTTAGAGACTGTAGCTGAGAGCAGTCAAGACCAAGAAGATGAGGATGCAGTTGAGCCTAGACGTAGCAAGAGGTCTAGAACTTCAACATCTTTTGGTCCAGACTTTCATACTTATTTGTTAGAAAGTGAGCCTCAGACATTTAAAGAAGCTGTGAACTCTCCTGAGGGTCCACTATGGAAGGAGGATATAAAGAGTGAGATTGACTCCATTTTGCAAAATCACACTTGGGAACTGGTGGATCTTCCACCTGGTAGTAAGCCTCTCGGCTACAAGTGGATCTTCAAGAGAAAAATGAAGGCAGATGGGTCAATAGATAAGTACAAAGCTAGGCTTGTCATAAAAGGATATAGACAAAAAGAGGGCCTAGACTACTTCGATACTTATTCTCCTGTTTCGAGGATCTTATCCATTCAGATGATAGTTGCTATTACGAAACCTTGAGATACATCAAATGGATGTGAAAACAGCTTTTCTAAATGGAGATCTGGATGAAGAAATCTACATGGAACAGCCTGAGGGGTTTTTCGCTCCAGGACAAGAAGGAAAAGTTTGTAGACTTGTTAGATCATTGTATGGTCTAAAACAAGCACCTAAACAATGCATGAGAAATTTGACAATGCTATGATGTCAAGTGGTTTTAAAATCAACGAGTGTGACAAATGTGTATATGTCAAGGACACTTATGAAGGTTACGTCATTTTGTGTCTCTATGTTGATGACATGCTCATTGTTGGTAGTAATGATAAGATGATCAATTCTACCAAGAAGATGTTGAATTCAAGTTTGACATGAAAGATATGGGACTTGATGATGTTATACTGGGTGTAAGGATAACGAGAACATCAGATGGACTTATGTTGTCTCAATCTCATTATATCGATTAGATTATTGAGAAACTCAACAAGTCTGATACAAATATAGCAAGGACTTCTGTGGATTTGAATCTCCATTTATCCAAGAATGTGGGGGAAGACGTTTCTCAATTAGAGTATTCTCGGATAATTGGAAGTCTGATGTACTTAATGAATTGTACTAGGCCAGACATAGCATACTCAGTTAGCAGACTGAGTAGATACACGAGTAATCCAGGGGATGACCATTGGAAGGCGATAGTTGGAGTACTACGCTACTTGAGGTATACTCGTGATTTAGGACTGCACTATACCAAATATCCAGCAGTATTAGATGGGTACTGTGATGCAAATTAGATATCAGATATGAGAGACTCGAAATCCACGAGTGGATATGTCTTTACTCTTGGTGGTGCAACGGTCTCTTGGAAATCTTCTAAGCAGACGTGCATCGCACGTTCTACGATGGAATCAGAGTTCATTGCTTTAGATAAAGCATCTGAAGAGGCAGAATGGCTACGTCAGTTTGTCGAAGATATTCCGAGATGGTCGAGACCTGTGTCAGCAATATGCATCCATTGCGATAGTCAATCAGCAATTGGAAGGGCACCGAGTAAGGAGTATAATGGTAAGTCTAGGCATATTCATCGTAGACACAACACCATTAGACAACTGCTCTCGAATGGGGTTGTCACTATTGACTATGTAAAGTCAAAAGACAACATTGCGGATCCGCTAACCAAAGGGTTAAACAGAGAGCTAGTTGATAAAGCATCGAGGGGAATGAGGCTAAAGTCACTACGCTCATAGTTACCGTGGGGGTAGCCAACCTAGCTGACTGGAGATCCCAAGATCTAGGTTCAATGAGACTACCTTTTGCGAGTAACCGAGAACGATCACTAAGGAGACTAAATCTCCTGCCCATTCCTGTGGTGTGGAACAGTGATACCTGTAAAGGATTCTAGGTTAGGCATTGCTTTTAATGACTTTTATGCGTCGGGAAGCCCGAGCGGGGTATAGCAGGATACCTTTTATAAGAAGGACACCTATGTGAGTATACCTTTTATAAGCAGGATACTCTTATGGGCTGTTTCTTTGAGAATTCTGGCAAAATTTCTCGAGAAAATACTTGCAGAACCAGGAAGAATGTTCACGGCCAAAACGAACAAAATAGTGAGAACAGAACTGTGTCAGGTGATGTTTCGTGTGGTTCCTATTGTCTCGGTTTACACAAACGGCAGAACAGTTCAAAGCAGGACCGCACACTGGTTAGCTAGTAAATCCGATAGGTCTTCACAAGGGAAGGTTCAAAGCCAAAAGCTACCTATCCTATGCAGGATTGATCCGTTGTACTCTCTCTCCGAGTCTTATTTATATTTTGTGTCAGTTTCTACCAATTTCATTCATGTGGGGGATTGTTGGAAAAATGAAAGATTTGTTCGAA
The DNA here is from genome assembly GCA_963854785.1 of Vaccinium vitis-idaea. Taxonomy (NCBI): domain Eukaryota; kingdom Viridiplantae; phylum Streptophyta; class Magnoliopsida; order Ericales; family Ericaceae; genus Vaccinium; species Vaccinium vitis-idaea. The sequence continues at coordinate 936,691 of OY978225.1, read as the reverse complement.
TATTTAGGTCAGCCTAAAGACAAGAAAAATTCATTTTTTAATATGAATGAGAATTGTCTCATTGTGGGAATCAGAAAAATAGCCAAAGGGACGCGTGCGCGCTCACCGTCACTGAACATCTGAACGAGACCGGGGCCGGGACTCAGGATTCGTGGGCCCGCGGCCTGTGGTCTGAGGTTTGTGGTCTGTGTCTAGCTCGGGTAAGTTCGATATTGAATTTGGACATTTAAGTCACTGACCCGTTGGATCATGTCCAAAAATTGGGAAGTTAATTTCCTTTGTAATGTCCATAGGCCAATTGTAACTTCATCAGTTACAAGAAATTGATTCCACGTTATTGCTAGGTAGCAATTGCTACTTAATGGTTTTAATGTTCAACGTCCCAATGTATGGTTATAAATTGGTTCATTGTCTTTTGGTATTTGACACAACGAAAAATACACCGAAACACACCACAGCTACACAAAAATTATTTGTTGATTTTTAGTGGGAGAGAGAACAGGCACTTGTTCGTTCGACAGGGTGATCCGGTAGGTGTTACCGTTGGTCATTTTAGCCGTTGTATCCTGGGAAGCAGACGCCGATCAAAACCCCAAACACCCTACGTGGGGCGGTGAATTTGCTTTAAGGAGACTGTGTGAAACACGGGCCCCGGCTTGGTTTTTTCTATCCTTTACATATTCGGTATTGTTGAATTTCGATTTTATGTAATTTCGTGTTTCTCATTTTCCAGAAACTAAATTGTTGATGATTGTTTTTCCGGTACATGTTTTCCTACACTTCCATGGTGTTGTGAGATAAATTGGTTTGCTAGCACAAATAGGAGACTGGATCCAAGAACTTCCCATTCCAAAACATCATCATGATTGAACTTTCCCCAAAAATGGTAGCCACAAATTAGCATTGAAACCTTCAATCTTAGCAATGCATGGCAGCCATAGTAGAGTTTGGAGAGATTCCGACCTTCTAAAACATCAAACCAACGACTCCTTCAACTAAGCACCTTGATGGAATATTGTGAATTTGTGATAAGTCTGAAAAAATAAATGAAGATGCATTCTTTCTAAGTTTCTTGTTTCTCCTATTCAAAAAGACTTTCCATCATCGGATCAAATCACATGCATCATTAGGTTTCTCATATTCAAAAGGCGATTTGTGTGTGTGAGACATATACTAATGAGTTTGAAATTGAAAAGGATCCGTTTTCAATGTCTCAGATTTCATCTCATCTCTTACATTAATTTTGTGTCAACCTCAGACCTAGAAGAGACATTCTCAGAATCTCAGCATCTGGGTTGAATTTTGAAATTGAATAATAAAGCCCTTAGATCAATTGGAAATCAACTTTATTCAATCTCAACCCTTCAATTTGCCACGAAAAATAGTTGTGAGAAAAACATTTTACAAAATCACTCCTCATTATAATATAAATAAATACACACACATAGATGTGAGATCAACAATGTATTTCAGATTAAGGCCCTGTTTCATTAACAGAAAACAGTTTTTTCCTAAAGCCAAGACATGTCATTTTTTCATAATACATCACGTAAAAAACCGTGAAAAACCAGTTTATTATAAAAACTGGCTTAATGAAAAATATCTTTAAAAAGGGAAGTGAGCGGTGCCGGCCCTGGCCCAAAGCCACCAAGCCATCGCGTGGGGCCTCCAATTTTTTGTCCAATAATAAGGCCCCTAAATTTCTAAATCATAATAAATATTATACATGTCCATTGCTTGATAGGATAGTTTTCTTTTGGTTTAGCGGTAAGGTTTCTTGAGTCTAACTATCGCATCTTGCGTCCGAGTCTTCCAAACTGTAGTTTTTTGAAGCCTTGACATTTGGAATATGCACAAAAGTTAATAAACCATTGCAGATGATGTGAATCGAACTTGTGACTTTATGTTCTAGATCTTACTCGTCCCAAAATGACCACTGCAACAGAAGGAGTTATAGGTATATATACAGTTTTAAAAAGGCCCCCATTGTCAAAACTCGCTTAGGGCCCCGAAAATCTGAGCGCCGGATCTGGAAGTGAGAAAAACATTTGGAATGGGCACCAATCAACTTGTTGGTGAAATAAGATTAGTATAAAAAATAAGTGGAGTGATTTTCACACTCCTAAATATACACCTTATTTTTTTTGAACAATGATACATACACACCCAGACCATACTCTGTCACACCCCCTCTCACATGTGGGGGACCCCCACATATGAGAGGGGTGTGACAGAGTGTGGTAGAGAGTGTGTGTCTATATTATTTTTGTATTTTTTGTCTTTTAATGAAATTTTAAGGGGTGTGAAAATATAATAAAATTAGTATAAAAAATCATTTTTAGGGTGTGAAGCAGGGAAAATCACCCTGTTAGCGTAGAATTCATAAGACTGGGAATATTTTAGAGAGAGAGAGAGAGAGAGAGAGGGTTGAATTCTAAAGTGTCTCTACTCTCTATTATTCCCCCTTCTCTCTCAGGGGCTTCTGCTCTGCGAAACCCTAGTAATTGTGCACAGGGCATCACAGATCGCGAATTGAAAGACGACGTCGGATGGCGGAACTAGGGCAACAACAAACGGTGGAGTTCTCCTCTCTGGTGGGTCGAGCGGCCGAGGAATCCTACCTCTCCCTAAAAGAACTGGTCGACAAATCCAGGTCAACTGAGCAATCCGATTCCGATAAAAAGATTAACATTTTGAAGTTCTTGGTCAAGACTCAGCAGCGGATGCTTCGACTTAATGTTCTTGCCAAGTGGTGTCAGCAGGTGATAAAAATGTTCTCTTTTTCCCTATTTTTTTATTCACTCGAGGAGGAGCTCTTGAATTTTGAATTGATAGTTTTGTGTTAAAGACCAGAGGTTCTTGAGAATTAGCACCTTATTTTTTCTGAAGTTCTTTAAAGTTTGTTTCTTTGAAGTGTTAACCTCAGCGCACCCCGGCAAATCCTGGGCGCTGAGGTTAACTCTGGACATATCTCTAGTTGCACTCGAGGAACTCTTGAATTTTGAACTGAAAGTTTTCGTGTTATTTCTCAGATTTTCTTGTGAATTAACTCGTTATATTTTGCTGAAGTTCTTTGAAGTTTGTTTGCTAAACAACTGGGTTGGGTCAGCTTTTTTCACATGGGCTAATCCTGGGGCCAAGTTACCGACCAGGAAAATCTCTAGTTTTTGCTTTTCTATAATTGCCTAAATAAGCTACTTGTAGTGATGAACGAACAGAGAAGATGGTTGATCAAGCTTGGTTTAAAAAGCTCAACGAGTTCTAAAAATATGTTCAAGCTTAGCTTGTTTATGAGAGGAGCCGATCTCAAATGAGCTTTAGTCGAGCCGAACACGAGTAGCTTGAAGGAGTAGTAGTAGCATGGTTCTAAAGTCGCTAGGCACTATTTGGGTGGCGAATGGCCATCTAGCGCGTAGGCTGAATAGTCAGTGCTTAGAGATTAGTTATTGTTTTTTTTTTTTCCCCGAAAATATTCCCCCTCCCCAAAGTTTGAGAAAGTAGAACAGTAAAACATTAAATAATATCCAGTACGAAAATATCAAACATTCATCCATCTATCTATTCATCCATCAAAATCAAATGTTTTACTAATGTTTAGTTTACACCCATTAACTATTTGTTACTCATAGTCATAGACTCTTCCTCATTGAAGATTTCATTAAAGTCAACATTCATTTTCTGCGCCAGCTTTTTAGTCATAATATTTACCTTATGAGAGGTCTGCATTGCTGCGATTTAGGAATGTTGATTGTCTAGAGAACTCGGAAGTCACTACATATTTTTTTTTGGTTAAATAACACTTGACACCCTGTACTTCATACGATTACGTATGTAACTAAACCCACCTACCCGACTAATGCCGCCTAGGCTGACTAATCCCATCCAGCGGTCCAGGTCAACTAATCCCTGACTAATCTCGCCCAACGGCCGGCTAATCGTCTATTTCGTGTATTCCGACTTTTAGAGCACTGTAGTAGCTTGTTCAAGTTTGGTTTGAAACTTTAACTAGCTTTTAAAAAGATGGCCAATTTTGGTTTGTTCATGACAAACCTACCAATCTTGAACGAGGTTTTATTTCTCTTGATTCTGTCCGTGGCTACGTGCAATACTGGTGGAACTGTTAAAACCTTTTTTCCTGTTTGCTAGTTCGTTTGTACATCGTTCTTGCTGCTAGTAATATGGTGCAATTTCCTGCTGTTGTGTCCTCTCTACTATACCGATGAACTCTTCTCTTCCACATATTTATAATTATCTATCGTCTTGTAAGTCCCTACTTTTCGATCTGCAGGTTCCCTTAATACAATATAGCCAACAACTTGCATCAACTTTGTCGAACCATGATATGTGCTTCACTCAAGCAGCAGATTCCCTTTTTTTCATGCATGAAGGGCTTCAGCAAGCTCGTGCACCTAGCTATGATGTTCCCTCTGCCATTGAAGTTCTCCTTACTGGCAATTACCAGCGTATACCAAAATGTGTAGAAGGCATTGGTATTCAGAGCACATTAATGATAGATCAGCAGAAGCCAGCTTTGAAGAAGTTAGATACACTTGTGAGGTCAAAGTTACTAGAAGTTACTCTTCCCAAAGAAATTTCTGAAGTCAAAGTTTCTGATGGTACTGTGATACTTCGTGTGGATGGGGAATTTAAGGTTTTGGTTACTCTTGGATATCGAGGGCATCTAACAATGTGGAGGATATTGCATTTGGAGCTGCTTGTTGGTGAGAGAAGTGGTCTTGTGAAGCTGGAAGAATCGCGAAGGCATGCTCTTGGAGATGACTTAGAGCGTAGAATGGCAGCTGCTGAAAATCCGTTTATTAGTTTATACTCTGTTCTCCATGAGCTTTGCATTGCGCTTGTTATGGACACTGTAATAAGACAAGTGCAATCACTTCGCCAAGGTCGATGGAAAGATGCCATTCGGTTTGAGCTTGTATCTGACGGTGGCGCGGGACAAGGTGGGAGTGCTGGTACCATGCAAACGAGTCAAGATGGTGAAACTGATTTGGCTGGTCTACGAACTCCTGGACTAAAAATTTTATACTGGTTAGATTTTGACAGAACTTCTGGCACATCTGACTCTGGATCATGCCCATTTTTGAAAATTGAACCAGGACCAGATCTACAGATAAAGTGTCTTAATAGCTCATTTGTCATAGATCCTTTAACTGGCAAGGAGGCAGAATTCTTCCTTGACCAGAGTTGTATTGATGTTGAGAAATTGCTGCTAAGAGCTATATGTTGTTATAGATATACTCGCTTGCTTGAAATCTATAAAGAGCTGGTGAAAAATGCTGAGATCTGTCGGACTGCTGGTGATGTTCTTCTCCAGTGCCATCCAGATGAATCTGATGTCAGCTATAAAAAGGTTGGTTGAATTTACGGATGTCTATTGTGATTTGGTCTTTATTTCAGCATCGTATAATATACACACAGTGCTGCCTCCAACTCGCTCATGCTCCCCAAAATTGGCTTTCATCTCAAACTTTGAGAACACCTTGCTCGATATATTACTTCTTTCTTCCTTGGTATGTAAATTTGACATAATAATGGTTAGGGGACGTCAATCAGTCATAGTCCTAGGAACAGAAATAACTGAAGAGAATAAATACTCGTGTTCTCAAATCCTGTCTTTTGTGTTTGTCGACCATACTATTTGTATAGCTGTTGAGTTTAAGAAGTCATACCGGGATCTATGCATCAAGTTCTATTTGTCAGTTTTGTCGAGGCCAGTGGTGTATTTTCCTTCGTACCGGGATCTAAGCATCAAGTTCTATTTGTCAGTTTCGTCGAGGCCATTGGTGTATTTTCCAACAGTGTAATCGTGCTCTGTCACATTCTAGTGCTCTGTTCTCAATTGAAATTTAAAGGTAATTAGTAAGTGACTATGTTGTAATTAGTGGAGGACTCAGATGGAGGTGGTAAACCATAGACACTGTCATTTGTGGATTACCTTGCTAGCCATAACTATTTAATTTTGTAGCTGTTGTCAGGGACCAATAGCCCATATGTTGTCAATGCTAATCCTGGATTGATGTTGGGTCGCCTCACCCTCTAGTTAGTTGGTTGATGTCACTTACAGTAGTGAAAATACTATTCTTATTGTTGTTACAAGATGGTATTTTTGTTCAATTAATTGGAGAGTCTCCCCGCCTGCCTGATTTGGATGTGGATTCCAGATTATAGGTAATTTTTTAATTCGCCATTACTCGGCATCCAAAGCTGTAATAATGATCCCAACCTGGCTTGTCACTTTGTAGCATTATTCTATGGTGCTTTTCAGTTTACTTTCTGATTTCTATCTTTTTTCTAAATAACTTTCATGATTGGCCATAAGGTCTTACACAATTTTTTGCTTAATCTTCTTTTGGTTTTTGACAAATAAATATTTGATTTCTTGTGCAATTTTAGTGCATTTGCCTTATGGCTGAAGTTAATAAATATCTTGTTCTTGTGTGCTGAATTTCTGTCTTCAGAAGGATAACAAATCAAATGCCAGGGAATGTGAAGGGCAGGAAGTACTAAATGTTCGTGCCTATGGCTCCTCATTTTTCACCCTTGGGATAAATATAAGGTTTTCCTTTCTAACTATGCCAATAAATTGCATCAAATTTGTAATCCTTACAGATGCCTTTTACCATTTTCTAAAATATTTTAGTCCAGATTTATGCAATTGACCACATGTCTGTATGTAACTGATAGCTAAGCCAGAGGCCAATAGACGAATGCATGTTCTTGATATTTTCTTTAGTTTCAATAAATGTCATTTTTTATACTTGGTATTTGATAGAACAAACTTCTGGTATGTCGATTTGCAAATGTAAAGACTGTAGACTAGGATACAGTTTGTTGTTTGTCATTTTGTGTGTTTCAGTTTCCTTGCTATTGCTAAATAGAGTAGGGGGTGTCACCAAATTTTGGGGTTTAGTTCCACGGCATAACATCCCTTGAGTTCTCGAATTTTGGACGTATAGGTGGTCCGATATTTCCATGGTAAAACTTTTTAAGAGCAGCCACTTTATGCATATATTGTCAAAGGGTTTGTTTCCAGTCCTCCCCCGCCCATACCCCCATTGGTTGGGGATTACATAAGTACTACTGTTGTTGTCATGTCATTGTTTTGAGGATTCAGGGTCATCACATATTTTTTCTGTTAATGTTGTGTGTAGAATCTTTACATGGAAACACTAATTGAGGGCTGGGGCGCGTTCCCAATAATGTCAGGCACATCTTGATTAGAGTTTTGCCATATAGTCATGTTAGGGAGTGTGAGAACTGCCAAACAGGTTCCTAGGAGTATCTATGCAGCGTTGGTCTCAACATTTCTCACTCTTCCTCCCAAAATATTTGGTTAAAACTTATACGAATCATGGGAATTGAATACTCCATTGAACCTATGATTGTCAGTCAGCCATCAACTAACCCGTGCATAATGGGATCTGATCAAGCATGGAAGCACCATTGCTTTTTTTCAATTGGCTTTTATTGTTTGTATTTAGGCTTGATTTAATCAACACCCCCTAAACTATCACTTTTTGTCACTTTCACCCCCTCAACTATAAAACCAATCAACTTCACGCCCTAAACTATCGTTCCCAATCACCATCACCCCTTTTGTTAACATCTGTTAATATTTTGGACGGAAACTGGAAAACATATGCCTTTTTTTAGTGAATTACTCTAAATTGCCCTTCCCTTTGGCGGGAAAAATGCCCTTTGTGGTATTTATACCTTACCAAACCCTATTTCCCTTACCAGAACTCCCTTTTCTCTCTCTCCTGTCCTCCCACTCCTCCCACCAATCCACGAAACATCCAGACCTTCCTTCTCTCTCCTCCCGCACTTCACTTCTTCCTCTCCTGTCCTCCCACCCCAACCCAGAAACCATCATCCCCTCCCACCCCAAGGCAGTAACCCTCATTCTCCGTACTGCCGTACACATCTTCCTCTCCTCCCACCCCAACCCAGAGACCCTCCTTCTCCCTCATTTCCGTACCCAATACCCCACGACCTAATTTTGCCCTGCTCCATTACATATATAAGGCAGGGTATATGATTCTTTTTGTGTCATTCTGTTAACATCTGTTAACAGATGTTAACAGAAGGGGTGATAGTGATTGGAAATGATAGTTTAGGGGGTGAAGTTGATTGATTTTATAGTTGAGCTGGTGAAAGTGACAAAAAGTGATAGTTTAGGGGGTGCGATTAAATTAAGCCTTGTATTTTATTCTGAGGACCTGAACTCATCTTCAGATACCCAGTATTCCTTACAAAAAATGCTGATTGGAATATACTGCCAATAATTTTCTAGGGTGAATATATGGTATTTTTATGATGTTCTATATAGATATCAGTGTTTATTTTTTACCTGTAGGACTGGACGTTTTCTTCTCCACTCGTCGAAAAACATTATTACTCCTTCGGCAGTGCTAGAATGTGAAGAAGCCCTGAACCAAGGTAGCATGATGGCTGCTGAAGTTTTTATAAGATTGAGAAGCAGAAGTATTTTGCACTTATTTGCATGTATTGGCAGGTTTATAGGCCTGGAGGTAATCACTTTTATCTTCTTATTCTGTTTCTGTCTCATTCAGCGTCGTACCCTTGCAATTTCAATGTGATTTTTTAGGTGTTCCACTCTCTGATTTTGACCATGTTAGTTGATCTTCTTGTTGTAATAGATATAATGAAGTTGACACTGTCATGTTATTGTCCACTTACCTCATATCACTGTCTGGACCTTTTGATGCTTGCAGGTTTATGAACATGGCTTTGCTGCAGTCAAGGTTCCCAAGTACATTTTGAATGGTCCTAATTCGTTGCTGATGGGATTTCCAGATTCTGGGAGCTCATATTTTTTGCTAATGCAGCTCGATAAGGATTTTAAACCCCTTTTCAAATTGCTTGAGACTCAGCCCGATCCGGCCGGAAAAGATCATTCTTCTTGTGACTTGCACAATTTTATCCGCTCAATGAATGTTGACATTGGTCAGATTCAGATGCATGAAGATGATGTCAACCTGAGCCTTCTTGACTTTGGAAAACTGCTTCGACTTTCACCTAATGCTGCAGGTGCTAATCAGACTTCTGGACAAGGTATTCTCTCTGAGCTCACCCAAGATGGTTCTATGATTGGTTCGAGAAATCTTCCATCAAGTTTCTCTTCTATCGTTGATGAAGTATTTGAGCTTGAGAGAGGGTCATCTGCACCTTTTCCAAGTCAGCCCCCCTCTTCATCATTCAATACATCTGTTGCTTCGCCTTTTGGCTCTGGTCCAGTGAATTTTCGAAGTATAAAAGGTGGAACCTCAGCTCACATCAGCAATGTTCCAAAAGTTCCTAGTGGATCTCCCCATTATAGTGGATCTATTTATTCGTCAAGCAATTTGAAGGGCATGATTCAGACTATTCCTGTCAGTTCACCATCTTCTGGTCCAGCAAGGGGTCCAAATCTGAAAAAACTATCTGCTTCAAAGTCTGATCAGGATCTATCTTCTATTAGATCTACACATTCTACTGATTCTTCTGCCACAATGGATGAAGATCAGCTGAATGCTTCTGGAAATAGGTCATCTCGATTATTGTCCCCACCGAGACTGACTGGCTCCCGAGCATCTGCGCCAATTTCAAAACCCATTGGGCCCATAAACTCAACAACTGCGGCTGTGGATGGATCATTTAAAGTTTCTGGATCTAGCTCCTGGGCTACAACTACCAAGTGTAAGTTGCTTGCTCTTAGGTTATCTGCATTTGCCCCAATTTTTAAATTTGCTTTAAACCATGTCTTTTTGAGTTGATATATGTTCTCATAAACTCCCTCAATTCAGCCGAGAGACCAGATGTTGCTGTTAATCCTAGCTCAAGTCTCGATGCTGTTAAAAGGTCACGAAAGCGAACTGTGTCAGATATGTTGAACTTGATTCCATCACTTCTAGAGGATTATTCAGGTTTTTCTAAGCGGAGGAAAATCACGGAATCAGGATTCAAGCAACAGATTTCTCCACATCCACTCTTTTCATCGGAGATGGTTGGCAAACCTGAAGGTTATAGTTATGCAAGTCTAGTTGCCGAAGCAAACAAAGGAAATGCACCCTCTAGCATATATGTATCAGCCCTTCTTCATGTTGTTAGGCACTGCTCAGTTTGTATCAAGCATGCCCGACTAACTAGCCAGATGGATGCACTTGACATTCCTTATGTTGAAGAAGTGGGTCTAAGAAATGCATCCTCAAACTTATGGTTCCGACTCCCATTTGCTAGAGGCGATACATGGCAACACATATGTTTGCGACTTGGTCGACCTGGAAGCATGTGTTGGGATGTTAAAATAAATGACCAGCACTTCAGGGACTTGTGGGAACTTCAGAAGGGGAGCAATACTACTCCATGGGGTTCTGGAGTTCGTATTGCCAATACTTCTGACGTGGATTCTCACATCCGTTATGATCCGGAAGGTGTTGTTTTGAGTTATCATTCTGTTGAGCCAGATAGCATAAAGAAGTTAGTTGCAGATATCCAAAGGCTTTCTAATGCTAGAATGTTTGCACTAGGAATGCGGAAACTGCTTGGGGTAAGACCTGATGACAAAGTAGAAGAAGGGGGTGCAAACTCTGACGGTAAAGCCCCACCTAGTGGTAAGGGTGCAGTAGAGACGAGTGATAAATTTTCAGAACATATGAGGAGGGTTTTCCGAATTGAGGCTGTTGGGCTTATGAGTTTGTGGTTCAGCTTTGGTTCGGGGCTCCTTGCTCGTTTTGTTGTTGAGTGGGAGTCTAGTAAAGAGGGCTGCACCATGCATGTATCTCCTGACCAGCTTTGGCCTCATACGAAGGTTCTCTCTCTCTCTCTCTCTCTCTCTCTTTGTACTTCCCTTACTGGCTATGTTTTCTTGTTCTTGGCTTTCAAATATTTGCTCTCAAGGAATTGACCTGTAATTTGTGATACCTTTCATGTCCCTCGTCATTTTCTTTATCCTTTTCTTCTGCGTTTATTTTTTGAATTCTGGTGTTACTGCTGGATATACACACTGCTGTGTTTTTATAGAGCAAGGTTGAATGCTTGATTGGCTTCAAAGTAGTCACATGTTAAGACAGTTGCAGTTCACACTGTATATTTATCTTATGTCTAAAACTTCTGCTCAAAGAGAGTCAATTTTGGCAAGCACGTTGACATCACATTGCTTAACTTAAATGGTTCTTTACCCGAAATTAATGAAGATTTCGACTCCCCATCCTTTCTGTCTGTGTAGTTAATATCTTACTGTTTGAGCTTGGTCTTCATTCAAATCAACTAATAACTTAGTTCTGCGTTTACAAATATCTTGCACTTTCATTTTGCCGCCCTCTGCACTAGATGTTGACATTCTGTGTTTCTGTTCCCTACAGTTTCTTGAAGACTTTATAAATGGCGCTGAAGTTGCATCCCTTCTGGATTGCATTCGTCTCACTGCCGGACCCTTGCATGCTCTGGCAGGAGCAACTCGGCCCGCACGGGCGGGTCCCTCTTCTGGGGTTTCTGGTGTCGCATCATCCATCTCTGCTGTTGGAAAACAGAGTGGTTACCCACAACACCAGAGCCACTTGCAAAGTAGTTCACTTATAAATGGTAGTCAGGCGTCAACTGCCATTGGAGGGAATCCTATAACATCCACTGCTGCTGCCTCTCTTGGGAATCACAACCTTCATGGGGGCGTAATGCTGGCTGCTGCTGGGCGGGTGGGCCCTGGCATTGTTCCTAGCTCACTGCTGCCAATAGATGTCTCTGTCGTACTTCGTGGACCCTACTGGATTCGTATAATTTACCGCAAATATTTTGCAGTTGACATGCGTTGCTTTGCTGGGGACCAGGTCTGGTTGCAACCAGCAACCCCCCCAAAGGGGGGTCCCTCAGTGGGAGGCTCATTACCATGCCCTCAATTTCGACCTTTCATTATGGAACACGTTGCTCAGGAATTAAACGGCTTGGAGCCTAATTTTTCCGGTGGTCAACCGACAGTTGGGATACCAAATTCGAATGGTCCAAATCCAAATCCCAGTTCGGTGCAGCTGTCAACTTCCGGCTTAAACAGAGTCAACCTCTCAAATCCTGGGGGAATGCCTAGAACGGGAAATCAAGTCTCTGGTACTAACCGTATGGGGAATGCCCTTTCGGCAGCCCCAAATTTATCAGTTGTGAGTGCAGGGCCAATTCGTAGGTCACCAGGTGCAGGTGTCCCTGCTCATGTGAGAGGGGAGCTGAATACAGCAATAATTGGACTTGGGGATGATGGAGGATATGGTGGTGGATGGGTTCCTCTTGTTGCACTCAAGAAAGTTCTTAGAGGAATTCTCAAGTACCTTGGAGTGCTTTGGCTATTTGCGCAGTTACCTGATCTCTTGAAAGAGATCCTAGGGTCAATTTTGAAGGACACTGAAGGCGCACTGTTAAATTTGGACCAGGAACAGCCAGCCCTGCGATTCTTTGTGGGGTAAGAATATTAAAGTTTTTTTTTTTTTTACCTTGGAATTCTCATTTTCTTCTCTTTCGTTTCGTCTTTGGGTGTACGTTAATTCTCAGCAGATTTCAACTTTATTTTCCACATCTTTTCTATGATGAGGCTTTGTATCCTCTTGTTGTTTGCTCAACACCTCTCGGCTTTATTTTATTTTCTTTTTGGAGTAGTTGTTCTAAACAGCCTGTGTGGTCTTTTATGTTTTGGAACTGATGAGGTAATACTCGATTGGCTCACCAAAAGTAACATTTCTATTTGGTTTATTTGTGCAACTCCAAAACCTTAATAAAAGTGGGGGTAAAATATCTGATTGTTCATCATGTTTTATGGGTAAGTAAATTGAGGCAATTTCTAGAGGATTAAGTAAGTAGTCTCTGCATTATCTGACATAGTATATGAAGTGGACAAAAGCCAAAGGCAGGAGCACATTTGTTTGCCTTAATCTTTCTATTGTCTGCACATGCCTATTATTTTCCAATTTCATAAGGATTAAGATAAAAGGTCTGGTCTTCCTGCAGAGGTTATGTATTTGCTGTAAGTGTTCACAGAGTCCAACTTCTTCTCCAAGTCCTCAGTGTGAAGCGCTTCCATCATTCACAGCAACAGCAGCAACCGAACACCGTTGCTCAAGAAGAGTTAACGCAATCCGAGATAAGCGAGATATGTGATTATTTCAGCAGGCGTGTCGCGTCAGAACCCTACGACGCTTCACGTGTTGCATCATTCATTACCCTTCTTACTTTACCAATTTCCGTTTTACGAGAATTTTTGAAACTTATAGCGTGGAAAAAAGGATTAGCTCAGTCGCAAGGTGGAGATACTGCCCCCGCCCAAAAACCTCGCATCGAACTTTGTCTTGAAAATCATTCCGGATTGAATGTCGACGGGATCTCTGAGAATTTATCCGCATCGAAAAGCAATATTCATTTCAACAAGCCCCACAACTATGTTGATTTTGCCCTCACTGTGGTTCTGGATCCTACCCACATACCCCACATAAATGCTGCCGGCGGAGCTGCTTGGTTGCCCTACTGCGTCTCTGTGAGGTTGAGATATTCATTTGGCGAAAATCCAAATGTGTCTTTCCTTGGGATGGAAGGAAGCCATGGAGGCCGAGCTTGCTGGTTGCAGATTGATGATTGGGAGAAGTGTAAACTGAAGGTTGCTAGAACCGTGGAAGTGAGTTTAACAGCAGGGGATATTAGTCAGGGGAGGTTGAAAATAGTTGCAGATAGTGTACAGAGAAACTTGCATAAAAGCCTTCAAGAATTGAGGGATTGGAGTGGGGTTAATACAAGTTCTGGAGCGTCATAGTAAGTCAGTCTGTTCATTCGTGGTATTATAGTTCGAATTTCTTATTTTTTAGTTTTTGATTTGGGATACTCCCGTACACGCATCAATTACGTCACTCCGTAGTCTCTCTGATGCTGTTGCTTATATTTTTGTGTTTTAATTTTTTTTTTTTTTTGGTTGCAGGAGAAAGTTATGGCGATGGAAAATGACGGGGAACCTAATATTTTTGTGTCAATGACTGAGAAAGGGCTGGACACAAGCCAGGTTTACAAGGGAGTTAACATTGTACCTGTGGCCTTATTTTGCTTATCTATTATTAGTTGGCTACTCTAGGTGGGGAAACACAGCGTACAAGTATTTTGAGAAAGGTTGTTTAGTGTTTGTCGAATTTGTTAGGATGTTGGTTTTGCTTGTACAGGTCACTTCACTGATTAATCCCAAATTTTGTACAGAAATTGTTTAGCTATCCAAGGACAAATGACCTCACATGACTTTGTATTTTACCTTAGGGTTTTTATTAGTTAATTTGTAGAATATACTGGATTCCGCAACAGAACTTTTAAGTACAAGAACTTTGGTATTGTCATTCATGTGGTGTTTTTCAATAAACTGTATATTTTTCTACATTTGGTAGGTGAAGGAACAAAGAATGGGGAATTGTTTGTCTTTTTGTTTCCCTCGTTTTGTTGGCTTAGTCCTAGTTTTTTTTTTTCACACGATGTAGCTCGAACACTTGGTATCGTTTTGACATGTAATTGCTGCTCCCGGATGTCTGGTTTCTATAATACCTGATTGCTAGTTTCAGTTTCGTTAGTTTGTGTTCTTGCTGTTGTCAAAGGCTTAGCACCTTCCCATAAAATCACCTTTGCAGGACAGTTGATAGAGCATTTATAGTGGCCTGTAGTTTCGTATTTACTTCCTTAATAATCTTTATCTTGCTTGGTTTTTGCTTGTCTAAATACTAAACTTACTGGTTGATTTTCGCAACATGTTCTTTGACCTTTGTATTAACATTCTCTTGGCCGTAATCTTATTTGCAAGTTCTACAACGTTTGCGTAACTTCTCGTTTTCTTTCGGAATCGGAAATTGAATCCCGTGGTGCATGGAGTCCTGAAGGAAATGTTCCTGGAAATGTTGGTTGCTTTTTCTTGTTCCTTTGTTAAGCAATTTTTTTGGGAACTAGGGTTGCTGCTGTGCAGCAGGTGCTGTACATAATCACAGCCGTCTACAAGTGTTTTCAACGGTTCGGATTGAAAACAAACTATTGGCGCGAGTAGTTTGTTTGAAATCTGGGTTGTCCATCCAAGCAACGGACAGCCGAATTTTGTGCAGCACCTGCTGTGCACAGGATGCAAAGCAGGCCCCCCCCCCCCCCCCCCCCCCCCCCCCTGTTTTTGGCCCCCTCTTTGCCTTTGGTAGTATATTTATGATTTTCCTTCAAATGATACGTGTCTGATGCCCTTCTTGAATATACTATTAGGCTGTTCACATTCAAGGAGATCATACAAGCATTGTGCCTATTCGATGAAAGGGGCCATGAGAGTAAAAGTTCACATTGGCCATTTTTTATATTTCCGTACATTGAACTGGGCACAACGCTTGTATGATCTCGGAGTCTGAAGTTTACACCAAACAAACTTTCATTTGCTCCAAGAGTTATTTTACTAGCAGCTCGAGTCAAAGTTGTAAGCTTGAAGGAGTAAGTCTCTTACTTGCTGTCATACTCCAACTGAACTAACCTGATAAGTTTACGATTTCTCGAGGAAAAAAAAAAAAAACCACACACAATCACACAGGACAATGATTTACGTGCTTCTTCAAATTCGAGCACATCCAAGAACTGGCAAATTTTTATTGTTAAGGATTACAATGGTGCTTATACAAGAGCAAGAGTGCTGGGCTTCATAGCAAAGGAATAGCCACTGTTCTCCTTCACGCTTGAGACAGCAATTACTCATGTCGAACTGTTTTTCCACTCTCTCCTAAAACCAACTGGTGTTAGGGAGGGTTCCAATTAAGTGTTTTATGGCATTTGACATCGCACCCGCAAATATGTTTTTAGAGCGGTCGTAGGGAGTGACACTGTGTAACCAAATTCATAGGGGCACTACGGGCTCAACAATCCCTCCATCACGATGATTCTGCCGCGACTTGAACTGATGTCCTGGCTTTGATACCACTTGTCAGATCACTTTTCCACCATCTCTCCTAAAGCCAATTGGTGTTAGGGAGGGCTTCAATTAAGTCTTTTATGACATTCGACATTGCACCCGCAAGTATGCTTTTAAAGCGGTTGCAGGGAGTGACATTGTGTAACCAAATTTATGGAGGCACTCTGGACCCGACAACTTCATTTGTGTGTTGATCAGATTGTATGAGTCCCAAAAGAGTGCTGCTTTTCTGAAATGGCTGGAAGAAATTGCCTAAGAACAAATACTCATTGAAGAGTATGGGAGCCACCAAGGCCCACCAAATCCGTAGCTTCATATGCTTGGAGATTTCCTTCCGAAGAAAACTGGTATGTAGACTGGCCCATCATGTGAGGTGGTTGCCCCATCAATTTCTAATTGATTGCATGGTTGGATTGGCAATAAACAGTTACCACCTATTTTTTTCAGTTACCACCTATTGAAATCTACCATTCCATAATACGAGAGATTATTCGGTGTTCCTGAAGCACCACTACATGATACTTTAAAGTCTCTTTTTGCTACACATTGGTGTGGATCGATCGGAGCCACGCACTTTGTGGCGGAAACCACACTAACGTGTAGTTGAAAGAGGGCCAGGAGAGCATCTCAGATTGGCCTGTCTAAAACTTGTGTGTTGAAATGTGTGTGAAGATGTACATCAAGATAGAAATGTTACATTTGGGTGTGAAAGCATTGCCATCTAACCCATTGTGTCTATAGAAAATACCCTCATTTTTATTTTGTTCAGCAGAAAATACCCTCATTGGCATTGGCATATATACAACTACACAATATTGGAACATGGGATGTTGTTGTCCCTACGACGACAACATGAATGCTGGGCTGATCACGGTCGTCCGTGATTTGCTATGGACAGCTCAAATCTATTCGACAGTGGACAATTCAGATTTGTTTAGACAAGATGTGATCTGTGCGGTCCCTAGCCGACCGGCCGTGATTAAATAGCATCTATGTTGTCCCCACAGCACCCACCCGTGTCCCGCAATATTGATGCATTTGGTAATTACTGGCTACCAATTATAGTAGAAAAAACAACAGATAAAATACCAATTGGAGGTGCTCAGAGATGTCAGGATTGGAGAGTGGACCGCGGCAACTGGTTACTGGCTACCAATCATAGTAGACAAAGAGAGATGTCAGGATTGGGAAGTACTGTTAAAATGTGGATGCAAGCTCTAGTAGTACAATAATACTACAAAAATGACACGTACATAACAGAGTGCCAGAACCCTTATGGGCCCGTCCACCAAAAAAAAAAAAAAAAATCTCCACCACCACCTCCTCCAAACCTCCAACCCAAAGAAAACTCAAAACTCATCCCAAATCCTAATCCTGGCCATCCCAAATCACCCACCGATCCAATTCCTCACCCGGGTTTCAGCCCGATTCCACCTAGAGTTCCACAGCCACCGATATCGTCTCCGTCTTACGGTTTTTGCATGTTGGAATGACGGACGATCGGGCTCACCGATGGCAGCATAAGATCTTACTTTGCCCTACCGTCAAACTATAAGGGCATTGTTCGTTTCCCTGTTTAGTTTTAGTTTTAGTTTTGATGACATTATCATTTCCCCCATTTCTCTCTCTATCTCTTTCTACTCATTACACCTGTTGACATCATCAAAACTAAAATAAACTATCTAACCAAACACAACCAAGGATTTCACCCCACCACCGCCTCGACCAATGTGCAAAAGAAACAAACCTCATTCTCTAATTCTTTAGTGGCGAAATCCACATTTCTTCACCCGCCTGGATCAAAGGATGGCAACGGGTAGGGTATGGATCAGGGGACCCTCTTCCATGTCCGTCCCTGATTGGAGGGTCTTTCACTATCCCCTCCCCCATCCCCACTGGGGATATTAGATAAAGAACCAAACCCACCTCCCGATGGAATTAAAATAGTTGTCCTCCTCTGAATTATTAAAATGTAAATCTGTATAGTTTATAATATTGAGTAGTCTATGGTAGGTAGTAATTGATAAGATTAACTAATTAAAAAGATTATTGTTTACATCTATTATATAACTATAGTATTATACTCAAGATTTACATATGTTCCTATTTATATGTAATGTATAATATAGTATACTCCGTCCGTCCCGAATTACTTGTCCTTTTTGGAGTTTTGTGTATTTTGCACACAAAATCTAATGTATCAACATTTAATTTTTTTCAAAAACTTTTACACCAATTAAAGATCTCATTCAATAGAAAAAAATTGGTGTAATTTTTTTTTAAAACATAATTCACATAAACAAGCACACTTTCCGAAAAAGGGGCAAACAATATGGGACAGAGGGAGTATATAGTATGTATAATTGGACACGGGGAGGGTATGGGGTGGGTACAAGTATTCGGGGATGAGGATTACAAAATCATCCCCTCTCCATACCCGAGCAAGTTTTCTTCATATCCTGCCATACCCGCTACTATTGAGAAATTTTTTGAGTGATCCCGTCTCCATATGGGAGGAATGGGGCAGGTATCCGATAGATATGTGGAAATTGTCATCCCTACCTGGATCGCAATCACATTTCCAAATGATAGACGAGAGCCCAACGCTGGGGTTGGGTTGTTGTTGGCAGTTGTGGTGGGAATCCTAGTGGTAGTCTCGACGTGGATGACATGCCTTTAACAAAACCGGAAAGGAGAATGATCGATATGTGCGTGAATTGACTCCAGACCATCCAACCAAAAAAGGGACTTTTAGTCGACTTGTGGAGTCCAATATGTTGGTCCATTTACATTCCTTTAATCATTTGTTGTACTACAACCATAGCTTAATTATCACATTCCAACTTTATTTTCTATGTCGGATCAAAACTACAGTTTGAAGCACAATCAGTAGCTGGAATTCATATATTCGTTTGTACTTGAAGACAGTAATTTCATTTCTTTTTGGCTATAAGAGAGCGACAGAGATGTGGAAAATAATGTTAAAATGTGGATGCAAACTCTAGACTCTAGTAGTGGGACTTTTTGAGCAGGTTTGGCTAAATAAGTCAATTGACCTCTTTTTTTTATTCGAAAAACTTCACATTTGTTTGTTTTGTGTAAAAAAAAAATTGACTTATTTGTTCATCTTGATGAAAGGAATCGGAAAAAAAAAATGACAAACTTAAATTGTGTTGAATAAAGGCAAAAATAAGTCATAAAGTGGCTTACTTTTGTCTTTTAAAAAAAAAAAAAAATAGGATTTCAAACTTAATTTTACACCTGTTCAATTGTTTTCATCAAGACGAACCAAGAAGTCCAAAAAAATTGATCTGAAACGAAAAAAATACGGAAAAAAAATTTAACGGAGACAAAAAAAATATGTTGTGGTTGTTTTCTAGCCAACGTTTTAAATAGTCCTCACATGCATTGGAGGATTTTTGGGTTCGCTTTCATTTAATTTGTAGATCTCTGAGTCAATAATCAAACGGCGAGTGCATACATATTTTAAGAGGATGAATAGCTACAGGAGAAATGAGACAGAACGACCTATAACTTGCAAAAAGCACATGCATTTTCTTTTGGCTTTTTTTGTTTTTTGGGATTTTCTTTAATTGATATACTCCCTCCGTCCCATAAAGTTTGGTCACTACGAAACTACGTGCAATTTTCAAACTAAAAAATAATGTATTTACCAAAATAATTTTTGAATTTTTTTTGCATCGTATAAAAGTTCTCGATGAGATCTATCAAACAAGATCCATATTGACTAAAAAATTATTTTCGTAAGCACATTATTTTTTAGCTTGAAAATTGCACGTATTTTCGTAGTGATCAAACTTTATGGGACGGAGGGAGTATTATAAAAGAATGATTTGCTTCGAAATACGTAATAAGCCCAAAAAAAAAAAAAAAGTCTCTTAGCGGGACAAGGCTTGAGTTCATGATTTGTGTGACCTGTCCCCAATCCATGTATGTTGTGTTCACGCACCCACCTGCATTTGAGTCTTGTCGTGCCCAATTAACAATGGCAAAAAAATATGGTGAAATGACGGTTTAGGGCTTAGAAATACACAATAAGTAAAATTAAAAAAAAAAGTCTCTTAGAGGGACAGGATTTTGAGTTCATGATTTGTGTGACCTGCTATTTTATTTCTCCATACAAAGGGTTATATCAAATGGGTCATTTCCGGCCTAACCGCAATCCATGTATGTTGTATTGGTGCTCCCACTTGCATTTGTGTCTTGTCGTGCCCAATCGATAATGGCCAAAAAATAAAACAAGTGAGTGAAAAACAACTAAAAGGTTGAGAAACTTACATACATGTAATTAAAGGCCGAATTCAGATACAATCACTTTTCAATCTCCTCGGCCTCAAAGTCGTGCCTATTTTTTTACAGTAATTAAA
The DNA here is from genome assembly GCA_963854785.1 of Vaccinium vitis-idaea. NCBI lineage: Eukaryota > Viridiplantae > Streptophyta > Magnoliopsida > Ericales > Ericaceae > Vaccinium > Vaccinium vitis-idaea. Next base: position 916,351 of record OY978225.1, on the reverse strand, counting down.
TGGAATATGGAGACATCGTTTAGACGTTTTGTGGCAATTTTTCCTCACCTGCCGCCAAGTCTTTTTCATAAAGTTTTTACGCCTTCATTGGTTAATAATACAAACCAAAAGGATAAACCTACGGGTACAGAGGAATTGGGACAGAAATGTACCGAGCCCTCTCGGGGACCCACTTTTGGGTCCCACACGAGTGATCCGAACCGTTCATTGTTCTTAAAACATTTTTCCGAGGGGCCCCACAAAAAAATCAGCTCAATCGGACGGTTAGAAGTGTTTAAACCAAAGTCCCACCGTTTCAAACAAAATTTTGGTTCAAATGGTGAGACTTTGGTTCGAGTACTTCCAACCGTCCGATTGAGTTGAAATTTTGTGGGGCCCCTCGGAAAAATGTTTTAAGAATAATGAACGGTTCGGATCACTTGTGTGAGACCCAAAAGTGGGTCCCCGAACGCGATCGGTACAATTTCGGTCCCATTTTTTCTGTACGTGTATCATTATCCTTAGAATAATGATGATTATACTTTGACGAACAATTTTCGGAAACCAACTTTTATCTTTATGTCCATATATTAGTAATTTATACTCCCTCCGTCCTATTTTAAATGCTCCCTACGAATATCCATGGCATTTTCTTTTTATTGTTAATGTTTTCAAAGTTTTTAAAAAAAAATTCTAATAGAACTAATTGAGATCTATCAAATAAGATCCATGTTGCATATAAAATACATTATAGAATGAAAATTACAAGAGTTTTAAAAAAACACGCATAACCGTAAGGAGCAATTAAATTGGGACGGAGGGAGTACATACTAATCAAAACACGGAATAATACATGTACAACAAAAAATTTCAACATGGCTCCAACACACATATGGTGTGTAGAGCTCATACACACTTAAGTGTGAGGGTGTGTATGGGCTCTACACACAATGTGAGTGTGTTGGAGTCATGCTGGAAACTTTTGTTGTACATTTATCGTTTTTGAATTTGAAAGCATGGCCGGCTGCACCAAGAGTTGAGAGAATGCACTATAATTTTACATATATTAGTATTTGATACTACTCCTCCGTTCCTTAAAAAGAGTAGTATATTTTCTTTTAAGTTGTTACTAAATAAGTGTGATGTTAAAAAGTTAGTGGGTAAAACTTGATACATTTCTTATCTTGTCCTTAAAAGTAGAATCTTTTTTAAAAAGTTAATCGATAAAGTTTAATGATGATGTCTCAATAAGGACAATAGTGGAAAATAAACGTAAAAGTTGATGTGAAAGGGTGTAATGATCATAATTTTAAACACTTATTAAAAATATTTTATTCATGTGGAGCTTTGTATAATAATTTTTTTAATATTTTTTATCCCCGCTGAACTCAAATCCTGAAACGCACAAAGTGTGAATTTGGAAAATCTAATGAATTAATCAGACTTTCTCATATTGTGTGACCTGATGGAAATAAAATAGTTGTCCTCCTGTGAAGTAAAATGTAAATCTATAGTTTATAATTAGTTGGGCACACTAATTTAAGTATTCAGACTCATTTCAACAAAAAAAAGAGCAATTAGTACGTTCACGAACCAAAAAAAGCTTCACCTATTATCGTACTAAAGTGTATATTTATGTTTGGTAATTTTTTTTAATAAAAACAATAGTGACTTCGATATGCGGGTAAACTAGTCCAAACATTCGATTATTAAAAAAACTCAAAATCTACTATTTCAACTTAATTCTTCAAGTCATTCTCGCCTCGATCTTCAATGGTAAAGATTTTGACCTCCCATTTTCGTACCAGAGGGGGAATGTAATTATTTTTACCTTGTTACTTACAATTTTAATGTCTGGTTGAATTAATTGCAGAAGACCCACTTAAATTTTCGTATTGACTTGTCATTATCTATTAATGATCCATGTGCTAAATTTTTCGTAGTGGGATTACTTTTTGAGATGGAGGGAGTAGTAGCTATTCCGATGCCCAAAACGACCTGTTTCTTGAAAATATTTCTGCATGACACTGAAATAGGGTGCTAAAAATAATGATAACAATCTCATTACCATCACAAATATATATGGAAGCGGGGTGAGCTGCGTAGCTATGCACTGTGCAATTCTGATCGTTTAAAGGCGTTGTCAACGGTCCCGATTTTTTGAAACTATTTGTGCGAATAATTTCAAAAAATCCAGACCATTGAATTCCGAGACGGACAATCAAGATTGTACAGTACGCTGCACAGCATACAGCTGCGCAACATACCCCATAATCCCACAAGTAGGGGTGCAAACGAGCCGAACCGAGCTTTGTAGTGTTCGAGCTCGGCTCGTTAAGTAAACAAGCCGAAAAATTGAGTTCCAGCTCGGCTCGGTCATAAACGAGCCGAGCCCTTAACGAGCCGAGACAGGGTAATTTACTTAACGAGCCTCCTTAAACGAGCCGAGCCTATACAATCGAGTCGAGCTTTTGCGAGCCGAGCCGAACCTTAGCGAGCTCGTTAACTAAACGAGCCAAAAAATCGAGCTGAGCCGAGCCTTAACGAGCCGAGCCACGAACTGCTCGCGAGCAGCTCAGTTCGTTTGCAGCCCTAGCCACAAGTATATCATGCAGTCCCATGACTTCTCAACTAATACAGGTCCGTACTTTGTAAGTTTCTTATCTAATTTTATTAAAAGAAAATTCTTCTCATGAGGATCAGTGTACTAATCCGTGCCTATTAAGTTTCTAATCTATAATGAAAAATGAGAATGTAAAAGTTCATCCAGTGTTAAGCGCATCCGAACCGTTAATTTCCGCAATCAATTATTTAGATTTTTGAAAAATCTAAGCCGTCTAAAATATTTTTGGATGTCTCGGGTGTAATCTTCAGATGCTCTAGGAGCTTCTACCAAATTGTGCTTTCATTACGTCGTTTTGAAAATGTATTTTGAGAAAATGCACTTTGAAACAGTCATAATGTGAAAATGAAAAATGCATATTGATGAGGCGGGCAAACGGCCCCTGGAACAAGGGATAAACCTGGGGGTACAGAAAAATTTGTACAGAAAATGTACAAAGCGCTCTCGGGGACCCACTTTTGGGTCCCACACTTTGATTTGGAACGGTGGGACTTTGATTCACGCACTTCTAACCGTCCGATTGAGTTGATTTTTTGTGAGGCCCCTCGGAAAAATGTTTTAAGAACAATGAACGGTTATGATCACTCGTGTGGGACCCAAAAGTGAGTCCCCGAGAGCGCTCTGTACCATTTGTGTACCTCACCTTCGGTACCCATAGCAGGGTCCTGGAACAAGTGGCAATCGGAATATTTGATGACATACCCTACTGATTTCCTCTGTTTTTAAAAAAATAAATAAAGAATGCTGCTATATATATAGTAATTTATTCATCTACTATAGTACAATTGGCGCGAGCTTTTTCCAATTTGAATTTTGAACAGTAGCAACCAATAATTAACAGTGATTGGGATTTAAATACTCCCTCTGTCCGGATTTGTTGGTCCGTTATGGGGATTTCAACTTTTTTTCCATTATTTTTTGTGTTTGTTGTTTTCATACCATCAAAAGTAATTTTCCCCTACTATATCCTTTGACTTTTGAAAAAGGACAAACATTTTCGGACTTTGAAAAAGTATGTTTGTGGATCAACAAATCCGGACGGAGGGAGTAAAAGACAAACGGGTAGTCCCCATTTTTTTAAACTACCAATAACCCGCTGCTCCGGTTTGTAAACAAGAGCAGTGAGGTGGGGCCTGATTTCAAAAAATCCGGACCACTAATTTCCGAGAATGACGGTCAAGATTGTACAATACGCTGCACAGCGTGCGAACAGTTTCAAAAAATCCGGGCCGCTGATTTTTGAGACAGACGGTCAAGATTGTACAGTACGCTGCATCGCACACAGCTGCGCAGCACGCCCCTGGATCCCACAAGTATATGCAGTCCCCATGACTTCTCAACTAATACAGGTCCGTAGTTTCTTATCTAATCTTATTAAAAGAAAATTCTTCTCATTAGGATCAGGGTACTGATCCGTGCCTATTAAGTCTCTAATCTAATTTTAAAAGAAAATTCTCCTCATGAGGGTTAAGTTGTGTCGTGCCAGCAAATATATCATAATGAAAAATGAGAATGTAAAAGTACTTTCAGTGTTGAGCGTGTTCGAGTCGTTCATCCCCCAATCGATTATTCGGATTTTTGAAGAATCTAGGCCGTCCAAGATATTTTTGGCGGCTGGGATGTGATCTCCAGGGAATTCTCGAAGAGGGTGATCTTGGGCTTCTGTCAAATTGTGCTTTCATTACGAGGGTGTTTGACCCCCTCTTTTTTGCAGTTTCATTATTCGCTTTTCAAGTTTTGGTTGTTTGGCTGATGTGAAGGAAAATGAATTCTAGGATAACTCATTCTTCATTTTTAAGTTTAGAAAAGAGAATGCAAAAGTAGGTTAAGAGGAGTTTTTTGACTTCTAATTTCCTCCTTTTCCCATTTTGATTAACAAAAGACATACAAAATGTATTCTATACATATCAGTCAAACACTGCTATTGTTGCAAAATGCATTCTGCACATTTCTCCCAAATACTCCTATCAGATTCAAAATACATTCTGACAATAACTCAAAAAACCAAAATTTAAAAATGAAAAGCTAAAAAATGAGTCTCCCAAACACCCTGTGTCGTTTTGAAAATGTACGTATTTGAGAAAATGAACTTCGAAAATAGCTCCCAAACAGTCATAATGTGAAAATGAAAAATGCATATATATTTTTTTTTGGTGCAGCTGAAATGAGAAAAAAATAAAAATAAATGCATATTGATGAGGCGGGCAAACGGCCCCTAGAACAAGTGGCAAATCGGAATATTTGATGACATACCCTACTGATTTCCTCTGTTTTTTTTTTAATAAATTAAAGAATGCTATTATACATAGTATAATTTATTCATCTACTATAGGCCATCCAATTGGCGCGAGCTTTTTCCAATTTGAACAGTAGCAACCAATAATTAACAGTGATTGGGATTTAAATAAAAGAGACACACGGGAGGTCCCCCACTTTTTTTAACTACCGGTAACCCGCCGCTCCGGTTTGTAAACAAGAGCAGTGAGGTGGGGCCTCAGTTTCTCTTTCCACATCCCACGACTAGGTCCATCATCATTCTCTCTCCTCTTTATTTCAACTACCACCAGTTTCTCCGTTAACCGGTGAATCTCAACTGTAGCAACGAAATCCCCATTTTGCCCTTCCAACTTCACCCCCAAATCCTTCTTCCTCACCACCGCCGCTATCCCATCCTCCGCCTTCACCGCCTCTTCAATTTCACCAATTATCTTCTCCGGTGACTCCGCCGACACGAATCTCTCTCCCCCGGTCGAACACCCCGGTAAATCGAACATACCGGACAGGTCGAAACCGGAGGAGAACGAGATTATGTCGAACGCGTTCAAAAACTTTTTGCCGCTGTTATCATCTTCTTCTGGTTTGAGATCGAGGATATCATCGGAATAGGTTTGGATGTGTTTGTAACCCTTTTTGAACCACGGATCGTTGACGATTTGATCGACGGTGATGCGAGTGCTTGGATTCGTGTCGAGTAGACGGGAGAGGAACCGTCTGAGATCAGGCGACGTCCATTTAGGGCACCGAAATTCTCCCTTGTAGATTTTCCGATACATAACCATCAAATTCGGATCGTTAAACGGTAAAAAACCGGCGTTCAAAACGTACAGTATAATTCCGCAAGACCAAACGTCGATCTTAGCGCCGTCGTAGCCTTTCTTCGCGAGAATCTCCGGTGCCACGTAAGCAGGGGTCCCACAAAGCGTGTGGAGGAGACCATCGGGTCGGATCTGATCCGTCACAGCGGAAAGCCCGAAATCGGTGACTTTCAAATCCCAATTCTCGTCGAGGAGGAGATTCTCCGGTTTCAAATCACGGTGGAAAACGCCACGCGAGTGGCAGAATCCGACGGCAGAGATCAATTGCTGGAAATACCGACGGCTGAGATCTTCGCTGAAACGTCCCTTGGCAACCTTTGCGAACAACTCGCCTCCCTTGGCGAATTCCAAAACGAAGAAGATCTTCGTCTTGGTGGCCATGACCTCGAAGAGGCGCACGATGTGAGGGTGTCTCAGCCGGCGCATGATAGAGATCTCACGCTTGACGTGCGCCGTGAGCCCTCCTTTCAAAACTTTCTGCTTGCTCACGGCCTTAATCGCCACGCTCTGCCCCGTCCTTACGTCCCTCGCGTGGTACACCTTGGCGAAGGCGCCGTATCCGAGGAGTCTCCCGACCTCGTATTTTCCGAACAGGTTTTCTTCATTATCGGCCTGAATTTCGCCTCCGGCCGCCGGCAAAATGTTGCCCGAGTCATCCGTGATTTCCGGCATAATTGTTGCTATAAAACAATCACCACTTCGAAAATCATGGAATTGAGTGGAAATCTCAACAAATATTGATTAGCAATAATTTTCTCCCTAGCCTAAAGCCTTATCTTGAAAGGATGATGTTCAAGTTCAACAACCAGAAGTGTTCTCTTACGCCAAGAATAAAGGAATAATACTCCACAAGAGAGAGAGAGAGAGAGAGAGAGGGTTTATTTATTTCTGTGTTGGGAACAGGAGGAGGAGGTTGGGTTTGCACAATTGAGGAAAGGAAAGAAAGTTGGGAGAAGAAACTATCAGAAGGCAAAGTTTTATGGCTGATTGGCTTCTACTATTTGAGGAAATTTTTGGTGCGGAGCGGGTACCGCCTACATGGTTCCTGAGTGCGCACCGGACAAGGGTTTGGGGACAACATGCATGTTGTCCAATCTGGGCTGTTCGTGCTCGGCAATGAACGGCTGATAACATCTTGTCTAAACACATCCGAACCGTCCGCTAGCAAACAAATCCAAGTTGTTCATTGCCGAGCACGGACGGCCCAAATTGGGACAACGTGGATGTTGTCCCAAAAAGGACAGCACCGTCCCCCAACAAGTGCGGACCTCAACCGTACAAAAATATTTTGGATAGCCCAAATTTTAAATAGAGAAAGAAGAGAGAGAGAGAGAGAGAGAGAGAGAGGGGGGGGGGGCGTGTAAAATACTTTTGGACACCCGAGATAAACTCTTTGCATCACGTGGCCGTGCCCGCTCGGCACTGAAATTTTTCTCCTTTTATCCTATTTAAATGAAGAGTTCTCAAGAAGTGGGCGAGGTAACCCGAGAGGTTGTCGTAATGGTTAATTGACTTGACTCGAGAGGGTTTACCACCCAATCGCTGCATGGTCGCTTGTCTTTGAGAACGATTTGTTCTTGGAGTTGCCTCATTTTACCTCACGCAAAAGCATAAAAAAAGGCCATCAAAAGTGCTGAAAAAATTAGGGGGTGTTCCACTAATAAAAAATAATTTGTTTTAAAAATCAAGATAGATCATTTTTTCACAATACATCACATAAAAAATCAAATTTATTCTAAAAATACTTTTAGCGGAACACCCTCTACTCTGATTTATCGGATACTCTACGGCCTACGCAACCCAAAAACAAAAAAAGTGAGTGAGGTAATGTGAAAGCAATTTTAATTGCATTTCACGTTGGATTGCGTTGTCGAAGTCCCGAAACACGTTGAATAAACAGTGACCGTCTACGTGTCCTCGTTTCTTGTACCGGTGAAAGTAAAGATTGTTGGTCAAAGAAAGGATCCGGGAGCATTTTACGCGATGAGGTAAACGGCGTTATTTTTCTTTGGAATTGTCTCCGCGGCTGTGCTGTGGTGTTTGGAAAGTTTACTCCTCGTTTCCGCGTTCACGGCAGTGCTAGCCTGCTAGCCTAGGTACACATTTACCGACCCTAACCACAACGCCTTGTTAGTTATGAAAGATTTGCAGGGTAAGATAGGACGTGAAACTTAAAAGGACCCTGCTGGGGTACAGAGGGTTTGGTACAAAAAATGTACCGAGCCCTCTCGGGAACCCATTTTTTGGTCCCACACGAGTGATACGATTCGTTCTTTGTTCTTAGAACATTTTTTCGAGGGGCCCCACCAAAAATCAGCTCGATCGGACGGTTAAAAGTGCTTGAACCAAAGTCCCACCGTTTCAAACAAAAAATAAAATGTTCTAAGAACAATGAACGGTTCGGATCACTCGTGTGGGACCCAAAAGTGGGTCCCCGAGAGGGCTCGGTACATTTTCTGTACCAAACCCTCTGTACCCGTAGGATTATCCAACTTAAAATTCGGTGTTTTGTTGTCTTTAATTTGGATAAAAATTCAAATTTCCTTTCTCTTTTTTATTTCAATCCGTAAAGGATATAAAATCCCGGGGGTGGAGTGGGGGAGGGGATTTACCCTGTTATCCATGTGCTATAACAAAAACAGTTCTTCACAAAGATTATATTCCGTTAAACACAAACACCGGATATGAATTTTCTCTATCCATTTATTTATGTTCTGAGAAATATCTCAAAGGATTCCATATCTCACTTATATACCAAAAATTCAATATCTCATCATTTTATCTCCGGTCAAACAAAAAGAGCCCCAACTTCTGTATATTCATTTGTAGAAATATGGGGGCCACATAAGATCTACATGTATATGAGAGAGTTGTGGTTTGTGCTGTATGCATATCATTTTTAATTTTATTTTATTGGTATTTGCCACTAGCAACCTCTTGTTCAATAAACCTGGTAGATAAGTCGGTAAAGACTTTTTCTAAAAAAGAGATCATCTTGGGTTCAACTCTTCTCAAGATTTCATATTCAGATACTCCGTCAAAAGAGGAAACGAAAGTAAATACATACTCTTGAACCAAATAACTAATCTTTACTTTTACAAATATTGACCTCCTAACTTCCCATTTAACCCTTGACTAACTGTGCTAATCCAAATTGTTTAGTGCTAATAAGTAATTAATTGATTAGTCAATCAACTACTATCACATAAGGGTGATGGTACAATCAATGTAGTTATTAATGATTAATTAGAGATTGTCCCTACCAGTTTAATTTAATGCGTGAGTAATAAATTCCTATGGTACCAAACTCGTTGATATACTTTTGTACTTGTAGTTTTAACCGAAGAAATGCCAGCAAATATGTGGAAACTAAATTCATAATTTTGTGATTCTCTAAGAGATAATAGCAATTAAATTAGTAGCAGTAATTCGTATTATATATGCATAAGCGCACAAAATACTTCAGATTATGGAGTGAATAAAAGACCTAATTTTATAAGGTATTGGTGAATTATGAAGTTCCTCAATTAAAATTCACATGGATATGCACTGAGGCAAAATAAAAATTAGAAACAAGTGAGAAAAAGAAAAAGACAAAGCTTACATCTCATTAAGACTATCGCAGCTGTCGCGACTTGAGATGTACTAGTTTTGTCCCGATCTTAGTACTAATTTTTAACCTGATCATATTCGTGCTACTGTCATATGATATTCTCTTATCATGATCATGGATCGATCAATCATTTTATTTCAAGGAGGCGTGTCTAACTTTTTTTCTATACATAAAGTGAAAGGTTATCTCTCGTATTTTATTATTAATTTTAAAAAGCTAAACAAATTAGTACTCCTGTTTTTCTTGCTTTCGACATAAGAAAACTACAAATTAAGTTTTCGAATATTTGTATATTTTTAGCATATAAATTTAGAAAAGGAATTTAGTAATGTTACCATATGAATCACAGCAGATGTCTTAATAGAATTTGTTAGACCAACAGTAGATGTCTGAAAATATATCATTCCCATTCTTACAGGGAACCAAGCGTGGAAAGTTGAAGATTTATGGTGATAGATAGAACTAAAAAGTTAATTAAAGATTTGCCATTGGACTTGCTCTCACGGGGAACCTGCGTAGAGTGGAAACTTTGATAATATATATATTTTTTATTTTATCATTACTTTGGTCTTCTTGCCACCCAACTGCACTCAAGCACGTTTCATGCACTTAGATTACCATAAAGGATATACTATATATATATATATAGAGTCCGGATCTCATCCGGGACTCCACCTTCCCGATATTTTTTTGAAAATCCGATCCATCCAATGTGTTCAGAAGGTGTTTTCAAGAGTCCACGCGGAAAATCTTCAAAAAAAAATACCGGGAAGGGCTTGATCCAAGCGGTTTTTCGCAAAACTGTAAATGTACATTTTTTGCGAAAAACTGCTTGGATCAAGCCCTTCCCGGTATTTTTTTTTTGAAGATTTCCCTCGTTGACCTTGGAAAACACCTTTTTGAACACATTGGACGGCTCGGATTTCCCAAAAACAATCGTTAAAAGCATCAAAACGCTTCAATCCGGGAAATCCGGATCCTTGATTAGATAATTGCCGTATATATATATATAAGAGATACTCCCTCGGTTCCTAAATAATACTAGTCCCTTACTCTTTCTCTCTTGCCATTTTTCAAATAAAAAAAATGAAGTACTTCTGTGTATAATTTACGAATTTGTTCACACCCAATTGAAGTACTAAGTATTTTAATTTGGTGCAAAAAAATTTGAAAAATTATATATAGAAATACTTAATTTTTTTATTTAAAAAACGACAACTTTTTGTAATGGACTATAACGGAGGGAGTATTACCTTAGGGGTTTTTTGTGCACTCAATTCGTTCCATTAAGGGGTTTTTGTGCTTTGTAGATTTTTTTTGGCTTTTCATATTTCATATTTTTCGAGACAAGTCTTTCTCCTCATATACATCAATTAAAATATTAAAAAAGGCAAAGCTTAGTAGAGCGGCCTCTAACAAATCTAGAGCATTTGAGTTCTGTAATATTTTCGAAATCTACCGGGCTGCCAAAATAATGAGATCGATAATTTTTGAAATTTATCTGGCTCCTAAAAAAAATGAGATCGATGTTTTAGATCGAAGGAAAAATTTGTCTTCTCGTTGGGAATAGGTCACAATCAGTTTTGCTGGACAGGTTTTTTATTTTTCCAACGATAAGGCAAATTTTTTATTTTCCCAAGCATATGATAAAACGACCTTTTGTTTTGCTAGACAGGTTAGTAGGGCCGGGGATCTCATTAAAAAAGGTTGGACTACTAATACACGTGAAAGGAACAGGGTTTTTTTTTTTTTTTGAGCAAACACAAACGTAAAATAAGGAACAGGGTGTAAAAATTCAACATTTGCTAAAATTCAACATTGGCTAAAATGTAGTAAAATTCAAAGGCCAATGGGAGGAAACTACTCGCTAAAATGTAGGCATTAATTGAACATTTGCGTAGAGTTTAATTGAATATTGAACTGCTGACAACAAGGTAACCCCAATGGGTTTGATCAAGTAGTACGTACTATATATGAGACAAGACAACCACTAACGTTTCTCGTAAAATGTTATAAATTATAAGGTTTTTATTTATTTATTTATTTTTATAATAGGCGATGCATTTCACCAATGCCATAAAGACAAATATTTCATCACAAATATAGAAATGAATCAAAACTACAAAAATCTACGACACGACGAAAAGAGCACACAGGCTTAAAGACTGCCTAAGCAGACTATCCCTAGGTGCTGGAAAAAAGTCCATCATTGATTTATAAAGAACCTAATTAACAACAAGGATACCCACATACCATAAGCACAAAAAACACAGATGAAATCCAACACAAAAAACACCCACACGGGGTAAGAGAACCCAAAAAGAGAAAGATAACCCACATAGGAAAAAATAAACCTGTGCTATGTTAACTTCAAAACCCTTTCGCGTCTCATCCCTATTCGAGCTCCTCTATCAAAACAAAGCTTTTTCTGTCAAATCATTTTAAGGATAAACTTTGGAAAACTATCTGTAAGTCTACTCTCACGCCCTCTCGCTCACACCTAATTGTGTGAGATCTACCTCGGAGTTTCACATGAATGATCAGAGCTGTTTAAATTGTTTAGAATATTTATTTAAGGATTCCTAATAAAAATCAACTCAGTCAGATATCGGTAAATACTTGATAAGTTTGTAAAAGTTTTGGTCCGTTTGACTCAAAAAATGAAATTTGAACGATTCAATTGAGCCTTTACTGGTATCTGACTAGGCTAATTTTTCACAAAGACTCCTAAACAAATATTTGAAATAATTTGAGTGGCTCTGATCATTCGTGTGAATTCCCGAAATAAGTCCCACACAATTGCGTGTGAACGAGATGGTGTGAGAATAAAACCTAGTTAAACATACTTTAGTTAAGGATATTGTCCTTTCAAGTACGGAAACATTAATATGTAATACTGTATCATGTAGTGGGATGAGCATGATAAAAATAAAACAAAATACTAGTGGGATGAGATCCGCGTGTTCCGTCCTTCAAACCTTTTTATTCTCTTGTTTCGGATATCGAATCATTCATCTTGTCCATCATAACCATGTGGAGAAGTTGTATTTTTATGTAAAAAAATGAATGCAGAAATATACATATGTTAACTAAACTATACAATTTACATAATAAAATGCAATTTATTCACGTATATATCATTATCAGATCAATATAAGTTTTTGCAAGCATATTCTTCATCCCGGATTATACAACACGAATGGTTTAAAACATATTTGTGGGCCGAAAATGAAAATAAAAATATGAAAGAGTATGGAAGAAAAAAGTACGGAGATTCCAGTTGATTGCTTGTGCCCAGTGTGTGGTAGGGAGCCAGAGACTTTGGACCATATGCTGTTTTGGTGTGATAGAGCGATAAAAACATGGCTACTCTCAGCATTTAGATTCAGACTGGAGGAGACGAGGATAGCCAAACTACAAGAGTTATGGAGTAAGTTGGGGAAAATCGAAAAGAATGCAGAGAAATGGGAGAATTTGGGATTGTTGGTGTTTGTATGCTGGAATATTTGGAAGGCCAGGAACGAATGGGTGTTCAGAAGGTCGAGGACTGAGGAGACCAAAATTATTTCAAATGCAATGGCGGAGTTTCATGAATTCTATGAACAGGATGAGGATTTCATTCTTGGAGGCACAACCCAAGCAGAGGACATCAATCCACGATGGGATCCACCAGACTTGGGTTCGATCAAGGTGAATGTAGATGGAGCTTTTTTGAAGGAAACGGGTAGAGGATGAGTGGGGTTGGCATGGAGAAATGACCAAGGAAATCTGTTGTGAATGGATGCTATTCCTATCTTGAAAGCCCAATCACCAGAAATGGTGTAAGCTTTGGGTTTTCGCCGCTGTTTTCGACTAGCGGCGAAGACTATTTTTGAGACTGGAGGTTAAAATTACATTTTAGAAGGCGATGCTCAAAGAGTGATCAAGATGCTACGGGGGACTAATGCTACCAATGCTAACTTGGAAATCATCATCCAGGATACACTTATTTTTGTTGATTCGATTTCATCTTTGTCTTTTAAGTTTGTTTCTCGTAGTTGTAATAGGGTGGCGAATGCTTTAGTCAAGCATACCCTATTCATTGTCCCATTACTCAAGTTGGTGATTTTCCAACTTGGGTCCAACAGGAAATGTCTTTGGACTCTTAGGTTTTCCGTATGCAATAAAATTTTATAGATTGACCAAAAAAAAAAAAAAACCGTTAAGTAATAGCCAAGTAGATTTTTCACGCGTCAGCAAATTAGGGAAAAAGGGATTTTTTTTGCATTTTAGATTTTTTTGGTTTTTCATATTTTTCAAAAAGCCAAAGCTTAGTAGAACAACCCCTAAAGAATCTAGAAGGGATGGCAACGGGGTGGGTAGGGACGGGTTTTGTTGTACCCCGACCCGACCCGAAAAGTGGCACCCGCCCCCGCCCGGAACCCGACCGGGTAATGAAAATTTAGCCCATTCCCGCCCCACCCCTAATTTTCCTCCATATTTTTTCCCCAGCTGAGAAAACCCCTCTCTCTCTCTCTCTCTCTCTCCGTGTTCTATCTTAGAAAAAAAAATCTGTGAAACCATGTCAAGCCAAAGTGGGGAAACGTGGAGATCATGGAGTGTCATGGTTACAAAAAAAACTGGGAAGGCATCAACTGGTGGGACCAAAAAACACCATCAGGATCTCGATTACCAAGATCTAAAATTCAAAAGTTGGATTATCTATATTATATAGTGTGGTATTTTGGAAAGGGAAATGATAATGTTAAAACCATTTTTGTTTGTGTCAAAACTGTAATGCACAAAAGATTTGTACCTTGCATATGATACAAGTTTTTTAAGCACTACATTTTTGGTACAAACAAAAATGGTTTTGACATTAACACCACCCTTTTGGAAATTGAATGAAAATATAAGGGGTTAAATGTTGTTTCATATATCTATGTATATGTATGTGTGTGTATATATATAAATCGGGGCGGGGCATTGCTACCCCTAACCTTACCCGTTACCCAAAAAAATTGAAAATACCTGTCCCATTCAGGGCGGGCAAGGTGGGTTCAGAGCGGGACGAGTATGATTGCCATCCCTAGAATCTGGAGCATTTGAGTTTTAATTTTCTATATTATTTTTAAAATTTATCCGGCCCTAAAAAAAATGAGATCTATGTTTTAGATCAAAGGAAATATTTGTCTTCTCGTTGGAATAGGTCACAATTAGGCCCCAATATTACACTAATACAAAAAAGCTAAAAAGCCAGCTTATTATGAAAATCGCGAGAGCCACTTTATCATAATAGAAGTACATCACATAAAAAGTAGTGAAAAACCAATAAGCTACATTAGTGGAGCATCCGTAGTGGTGTAGTTAAATGCACAAATTAGTCAGTAGTTAGGGCAGTTAGTTAATATTTTCTGTTTTTGTGTGCATAGTAGTGTAGTTAAGGGGTAGTTAAAATGTGTAAGAGTTAGAAAAAACTAGTGCAGAAGTTAACTGGAAAACCTGAGCAATTCATCCTCAAGTGGGCTCCATGTGTCAGAGGGAGGAGAGAGGGAGGAGAGAGAACGTGAGAGAGAGGAGAGAGAACGTGAGAGAGTGGTGGGAACCTCTGCCTTGTGTCAGAGGGAGGAGAGAGAACGTGAGAGAGTAAAAGAAAGAGAGGAAAAAGGTTGGCAACACATGTATATACATATATATATATTTCTGTACTTTTTAACATTTTAACTACACTTTAACAACACCACTACAACACTTTTTAACTTAACAACACATTTTGTCATAACAACACATAATTGAGTCTCACTTTTTACACTTTTGTGTCATATAACTACACAAATTTAACTCCACCACTACGGATGGCCTTAGTCTAGCAGACAGGTTTTTGAATTTTCCAACGAGAAGACAAATTTTTTACTATATTCCCAAGCATGTGAAATGTAAATAAAACGACCTTTTGTTTTGCTAGACAGGTTGGCAGGGGGATCTCATTAAAAAAGGTTAGGCAACTAATACACGTGAAAAGAACAGGGTATAAAAATTCAAAGGCCCCAGGCGACTTATTATGAGAGGAAACTACTAAAAACTAAGGCATTAATTGAACATTTGCCAGAGTTTAATTGAAAATTGAACAACTGACAAGAAGGTAACCCCCAATGGGTTTGATTTTGTACTCCCTCCATTCCAAATTTATTGGTCCATTTTAAGAATTCTGACTTTTTTAAGCAGAAATGTAATAACTGCATTCAATAAATCCTTTAACATTAAATAGATCAATTAATTTCTAATAATGTCTTTATATTTCAAATTCTGAATGAAATGACGTTTTTGGTAAATGGGTTATTTTGGAAGATTGAATAAATTTTGTTTTTATTTTTCAAAGAGAACCAACAATTTGGGACATCCCACAGTAGTATAAAGAATAAGCAATTTAAAACGGAGGGAGTAGTATATATGAGACAACCACTAACATTTCTTGTAAAATGTTGTAAGGTTGAATCACATGAATGTCAAACATTTCAAATTAACTTGGGTGCACTATAAAATTTGCCTAAACGTTCAAAGCTCTAAAATTATTCGAGGAGTGTAACTAAAAGTTGCTCCGGACACCTGGTTTTCAATAAAATAAAATAAAATCAGAAGAATAAGATCCTTTCATGGTAGTAGCAGCTGTCCTAGATTTATGTTTTGATCATTGAAATTACAATTGTTTTTTATTAGATCGTCAAATTCTCTTTAGGATTTTTCGTCTTAGTTTGGTAAAAGATGCTCTCTTTTTTATTTATTATTTATTACACTAGCAAGTTTCCAAGAATAACGTGAATCTTATGCTAACCCGTGAATCTTATGTCGTTTTTGAAGTCGTTAGTCAAACTTTGCACATGTTTTCAAAACTAAACACTTAATTAGTTGTCGTCTTCATTCTCTCTACTATTAGCATGGAGAACCCGGGGGGCTTGCTGTCCGTGGGGTCGGTAGGCCCTGCCAACCCCATCCGCGCCGTTCGTTTCGTGCATCAACGGCTCGGATTGCATCAAACAATGGACGGCTCGGATACACTTTGGAGAGGTAAGATCTGAATCGTTGATGAGCGAAATGGACGGCTCGGATGGGGTCGGCAGGGCCTGCCGACCCCCATGGACAGCAGAGCCCCCCATTTCGGAGATTGGAGAGTAAGTAAATCCGTCAAGTAAATAGGCAAATTGATTTTTCACGCGTCAGCAAATCAGGGCAAAAGGCTGGTTTTCTTTCACCAGATGCTTGGAAAAGGCAACGTGCAAATAAAGGTGTGTATCATGTGTATCTATTTTATGGTTCAGATTGTGTCACTCCATTGGCAATCGTAACATTTTTTAGTTTTTCGTAACTTTTCAGCAATATGATTCGTAACATTTTGGTGTGTCTCGTAACTTTTATAGGGGTGTGTATATGATATACACCCAAATAAGGAGTGTATATTGTAGTATTTTCCTATTCTATGTACCATGTTGATTGTTACGATTCAACTCTTGATTGTCTAACTAGAAATGTTAATAAATTTTTCTATATAGCATGTTGATTGTTATGGTTCAACTCTTAGTTGTCTAACTAGAAATGTTAAAAAAAATTTCTATGTACCATGTTGATTGTTATGGTTCAACTCTTCTACGTACCATGCTGATTGTTATGGTTCAATTCTTAATTGGCTAACTAGAAATGTTAAATGTCTATTCTAACATTTAACTATATTAAGCACTATTATTCTTTGTCTAAATTCACAATTAACAATGTTAGTTTTTGTCTAAATTCACAATTAATAGCGTAAATTCGGAAGTAACATTGCTCATTTTTGTGTAAATTAATAATTATCAGGAGTGATAAGGGTGGGTCCCATGCCATTGCTTTGGATTGGCAACCCTAAAAAATCGTCCCTAAAGTCCAAAATTGGGACCGGCTCCAAGTTTCCCCTTAAAGGGTCTGCGTCACTTTAATCAGGCCCAACATGGGGACCATTTGTGCCTCACATAAGGGCTTGACGTGAGCTTAGCGCAACATACTGCCATGTTTTTTTGGTTCTTTTTTTTTTTTAGAGCCTTTGTTTTTTTTTAACAAAACTAGGAGTACATGATTTAGGCCATGTTTGATAACACAGATTCAGCACTTAAAACTGAATCAATTAAGTAATAAGTCATTAAGTAGGTTTGATAACCACATTTTATGTTACTTAACAGATTAAGTACCACTTAAAATGTAGGCTAAAAAATTGATAAAAATTAAGTAGTTTTGAGCTACTTAATTCTGGCTGAATTCCTATGTGCTTACAATCAACCATCACACCTCCGCCGCCGCTATCACCACCACCACCATCACAACCACCACCACCACTGCCACGCCGCCGCCACCACCACAACCACAACCACCACCATTGCACTGCCGCCACCGCCATGCCGCTACCACCACAACCACCACCATTACACCGCCACTGCCGCCATGTCGTTACCACCACAACTACCACCACCACCATTGCCACACTGCCACCACCACCACCACACCACAACCACCACCATTGCACCGATGGCTACCACCACCACCACCACCACAACCACCACCACCATTGCACTGCCGCCATGCTGCTACCACCACACCGCCACCACCACCACTGCCACACCGCCACCACCACCACAAGCACCACCACCACCACACCACAACCACCACCGTTGCACCGGTGGCTACCACCACCACCATTGCACTGCCGCCATGCCGCTACCACCACACTGCCACCACCACCACCACCACACCACAACCACCACCATTGCACCGGTGGCTATCACCACAACCACCACCACCACCATTGCACTGCCGCCATGCCGCTACCACCACCACTGCCACACCACCACACCACAACCACCACCATTGCACCGGTGGCTTCCACCACCACCACCACCATTGCACTGTCGCCATGCTGCTACCACCACAACTACCACCACCATCACTGCCACACCGCCACCACCACTATCACCGTTACCCATATACCACCACTACTATTGCCATTCCACCGCCATCACTTCACCACCACCACTAGCATTCCACCCTGCCCACCACAACCACTACCACGCCATAACTATCACACTACCACCACTACACCACCAACATTGCACCACTATTACTCTACTGCCACCACAACTCACCATCATTCCACCACCACCATTACTCCACTGCCACCGCCACCTCGCCACCACCCTCACCACCTTCTAATCACCACTCCACCACTACCACAAATACATGATGACCATTAATAAAATTAGGAGACAATTAAAACCCAAAAAAAAAAAAAAAATTTAATTCAGTGCTTAATTTGTTTTATCAAACAGCTTTTCAGCTTAAAAAATTAAGCATTCAGTTTTCAGTACTTAATTTTCAGCTTTCAGCTTTCAGTTTTCAGTTTTATCAAACATAGCCTTAGTGTACACCAAATATACATCGCGTTGTGTGGGATCCCTGTTGGTGTACCAAATGCACACTATTTAGTACTTTTAGCTTTTACTCAAAAAATTTTGGGTCGGTTCCTCTTAATTAGAGAAATAGAAAACCATAAATTTTCTTTTCAACAAACTTGACACAGTTTCACATAAGTAATTTTCAATATATCTAATGCAGTGGGCCTAAACACACAAAGTGAACAAAATCTACATAATACTACAAGGTCAAGCACGAAAAATGCCTACATAACTAAGAAAATGAGGTTTGCAGAAAAACCATAAAGAGATGTACACCAAATAAACAAGTAAAAAAAAAAAAAAGGATTGGATTTGTTTCATAAAAAAAGAAAAAGAAAAAAGAAAACATCAGCACACATCCAATTCTATAGGAACATCAGCACACATCCAATTCTATAGAATATAAAACCATTGTCTAAAAATCCTAAGTCTGTCTGTGCCCACTTTCATTAATTAGCAAAATAAATATCCTTCCTGACCCATAACTTTTTATTTTAAGATAAAATTGAAGGCTACGAAGATTGCTGAAATAAATTATTGATCATATTTATTGAAATGGAACTCGTATCTTAATTTGATGTTGATCAAACCAAACAGTCCCCCATGTGGGAGTGTGGGAGTGGGACTAGTTGCTACCACGTTTCTTTCATTCTCTATCATATTTTTATTCTTCTGCTAGGAATTAAACAGCCAAAAGCCATCATGTGATTTGCTAACCTACTAGCTGACTATATTATAGTTGTTAATTTTCTAGCTTAATTTCTTAATAATCATATGATCGATGCATATCAGTGTTATTTTTATTGCTATAAAGATGAAACATATCGATTATCCACATATTACAAAAAATAAAAGTGCAGAATAGTATCCCGTCACTTCCGTTAAGAAGTATTGCTTCATTACATCACATCACATCACTATTTGTAGGAGATTGCACCATACATGTCAAAACCGAAGCTATGTGTAAAGATCCTCAATTGGGATTACCCCAGGCCTGGTTCCTAAAGGGCCATCAAGCCCAAAGGTCATCCCGAACGGTTAGGCCTGTTGTCCGAGAGGTACGAATACGGGTATAACCCGAGCAACCCGGACATGAGTGGTTCGGGTCAATTCATGCGATTCAAGTCCCACAGAGGTCACAAGAAACTCCGTTGTAACAGAATGGACACGTGTTGCGATTCGATTGGATGCATGTGCTAACGTAATGATGCTCGGTTACGTATGCGGTGATGTCATCCGAAGCGGTTACCGCGCGTAGAATACACGGGCCTTGAGGATCAAGCCAAACCCTACCTATAAATACAAAGCGAGATCACGCAAAAGGTACACATACTCTTCATCTCTCAAGCAACCCTAAACTTGAGTTTCCATTCATTTCCTTTCTTCTTCGAGTTACTGACTTGATCGTCGGAGTACCATTCCGGACTCCACGGTCCGGGTTGGTGCTAACGAGTTTGCTCAGTGTACAGGAGCGAAGCTCGTGACGGAAGAAGGACTTTCATCCCTTCATCATTTCCGTAGGAGCGACAGAGAGATTTACTCCACCACAATACATTTACGCGTATCCCTTTCTATGGAGTTGGACTTTTTATTATTATTATTATTATTATTATTTTAGAGTATCTATATAAGTTGTGGAAGGGAATCATCATGTCTTGTAATGAGTGATCGAAAACTAGATGTTAGTTAAGGTGTTCGGGATTCAAATACATCATTTTCAGCATTCAAATACATCATTTACAAATTAATTTCCAAAACAAGGGTAAACACGACAGCAGCCCTGACGTATTAGAGAGAGATAGAAATAGAGAGAGAAAGAACATTCGTGAGGGCTCTTTCTTTGTGTCTTGGAGAAAATACAAGCTCTATGGATCATTAATCGTTCAAGACATCTCAAGAGGTTCATACATTATCTAATCCATAAGGTTGAGTTTCTTCTAGTGGATTTCTGGAAGGCTAATCAGAAGGCTTGATGATTTGAGGCAGCATCAATCAAGCACGGGGTATGGTGGACGAGGATTCAAATATCATTTTTGAGTCAATTGTGAGGATTCTCAATTGTGTAGTAAGTTCGATTATAAATTATGCACAATATTTTTCTATAGCTTTTGATTCCTTCCCATGATTTGTACTTGTCTAGAGTTTAATTTCCAAGTATATCGGGTATTCATCATAATTTCTTTACTTGCTACTTTTGCTTGGTGATTGGTTGGGTAGGAACTAGGGTTTTACAAATTATGGCAAAAAAGTAACTATAAGAATTTTGAAAGTATCTTCTTGTTCCTTTTATTCAAAATATATATATTTTACTTCGGCATTATTTTCTAAGTTTTCAATTTCTCCCTTCTGGACGAATATCAGTTCTAAAAATTCTAAAAGAGAACTTAAAAAGAAGGGTTCTTCTATTGAAATTCCATTAGCCTGATAATGAGGTAAGAAAAAGACCAAAAATAAAATAAAATACATACTACAGTGTACTTTTTTCACTTTTATATGCATTATTACACATTTCAATGCATTTTTAAACCTTAATGATAGCCCAGTGGGTTGATTTTTCCTAAAAAGAAACCACTAAACATTGATAGTGTAATTCTATTTTTTTTAATTTATATAAAATACACCATTAGTATCTACCACACATTTTCATGGGGTTAAGGGATCCACAACCTATGGTGGAGCCATGAAGGGACAAAAGGGGTCACTTGATCCCTCTTACTTTAATTTCTCACAAACATATTTGATGATTTGGAGCTAAATTTTACGATTTTGATCCCTCAAAAATTTCATAAATTTGCTCTAACTAGCTTAAAATGCATAGAAATCTCAATTTTTTCTCCTTTCGAGAGTTGATAGTAATATAAATGAAGCTATTGTACATTATTTTCGAAATATTATAAGTCATTGAACAAATTATAAAGCAAAAATACATCTAACACTGTATATCTACATTATAATTAACCTCTTAATTTAGTTATTTCTTTTCATGAGTAAACAAAAAAAAAAACTTGCATATAGATCTAATTTTTGACTTAGCTAACTTAAAATCCTGACTCCGTCAATGTCCACACCCCAAGAAAATGTATAGTATAAAAAGGTGTTGAGAGAGACTCTTGAGAGCATCCCAAACAATAACTCCCTAAAAATGTTCATAAACAGTGCACATTTTTTATTTTAACTACGCACATCTCTTTCAATATTCCAACAATTCTCTCTATTATCCTCTCCATTTTAATTAAGTATGATAGAGAAGGAAGAGAGAGAAACAATAAACAAATAATTGGTGGGTGAAGGAATAAAAAAACAATAAACAAATAATTGGTGGGTGAATAGTGCCTCAATGAATGGGAGTGTATTTGTTAAGTTACTATTCACATATGCACTTTAGGGAGGCGAGGTTGGTGTAGGCTCTTTTTGCTTGGTAAAATAGCTAAAAAAGGCATTTGTGGACCGGTAAATCGAGGAGTACCTACCCCCATTACAAAGCACGTATAGAGATCCAAACCGTTCATTCATCTTAGAATATTTTTCGAGGGGTCTCGCGAGAAATCAGCTCCATCGGACGTGCATAAGCGGTTGATCCAAAAACCTCTCGTTTCATTCAAAATCGTTTTGAATGTGAAACGAGAGGTTTTTGGATCAACCGCTTACGCACGTCCGATGGAGCTGATTTCTCGCGAGGCCCCTCGAAAAATATTCTAAGATGAATGAACGATTCAGATCTTCGCGTGTACCCAAAAATAGATCCCCAAGGCTGATCTGGACGTGGTACCTGGTCTATGCATACTACTCGGTACCAACAACAGCTTTGTTGGTGGAGCCTTGCATGTTGGGCTTACTCTGAGGCTGAGTTTTCCGTTTAATTTTAGCAAATGAGTTGCTAAAATCATTTGAAAAACTCAGCCTGAATAATTAGTTTCAAAGGCTGACGTTTGAAGGCATGATAGATTGTAATGTACTACTTTTTTTTATCAAAATTGTAGTACTGTACCCTTTTACTTAGGAACCCGGTAGCTCTTCTAAATTAAATGCTTGGCAGGCCCTGCAGAGTAAATCTTGGCGGTCTAAACGTCTTTTGGACAGTCCAAATTTGAGGAGTGCCAAAGAGTGTTTTTTCAGCAGTCCAAACATGGAGGGCCCATATTTGAAGGAGTTCAAATACCCAAAACACCCTTCGGTACTCTTTAAATCTGGACTGTCGAAAACACGTTTGAACGATCGTGATCTGTTCGGCAGGATCTGCCGAGCATTGTGCTCAACAGGGTTCCTCCGTTCTTTAATTAGTGTACAACAAATCCCTCTAATCCCTCGATGAAAAAAATTTGGGTGTACTGTACTCGTCAAGTATCTCAGTCATCCAAAAATATGTTTGGCGGTCTGGTTTTTGAAGAGAGAGAGAGAGAGAGAGAGAGAGAGGGAGGGAGGGGAAGGTTTGGAAGAAATCCAAATCGTCCAACATATTTTTGGACAGTTGAAATACGCAACAAGTATTGTCACATAGTATTTATCCGGCACCCATCTTTTCCTCATCCATTACATAATGCAATCAACATGTGGTCGCAAACAAACCAAAGTGGGGTTCATTGCATGTGGTACCAAGCCCATCGGGTTAATCGAACGACATAATTGGTTGTCCAATATTGAGTAGTAGGTACCACAAATATTGCATGTGAAAGGCCTTGTCAATAAAGGCCCTACAAGTTGGAAAACTTTTCCACTATTCACGGAAATAATAGGGCTTTGAAACTTTTAGCGAAAGTTACCGCTAACATATTTTTGGTATTCTACATTTTTGGAGTATAAAAAATTCTCAAATCAGCAGTTATTCTTTTTACATACATTAACTAATTTGATAACTTGTAGTACAAGAATATAAAAAATACGGTAGTGAAAACTCATTCTTATTCCCAGCCTTTTCAGTAGGCTTATTTACCTTTTTAGTCCCCAAAGTATTCGCGAAATGTCAATTTGGTCCCCAATATTCAAATCGTGTCTATCGAGTCCCCAATGTTCACAATGTGTGTTTAAATGGTCCCTGTGTCTAACTCCGTCCGTCTTCACTGTCAAATGCAGGGGTAATTTCGAAATTTGTACCCCCACACCCTTCTCTCTCTCCAGATTCAAGCAAACCCAGTGAAAAAAAAAAAAAAACTCAAAACCAAAAACCTATTTACATCCAAAAATTCAGGACAACTCAAAATGAGTTCATTTCCAGAGTACAACTCTTTTTCTTCTTCATCATTTCCCTCACAGCCTCACCAAACACCGTCTTTTCCTCCTCATCATCACCACCATTCCAAACCCTAGACACCAAATCACAATCTCTCTCCTTCTCCTCCTTCTCGACCGGCCTAATCACAAGCACCGTCGCCCCCTCCACCACCCACCCCTCTTTCAACTCCAACTCCTCCGCATACCACATCTTCATCTTCAAAGCCGGCAATGGCGTCCTCTCCGTTTCCAATTCCACCTCCAAATTCACATTCTTCCTCCTCAACTCCTCAATCTGCTCTCTGCTCATTCTCACCTTCCCCTGATTGCTCCCGTCACCAATCGCCACCCTCCTTAGCATCAAATGCTCTAAAACCACTTTCTTCAACAAGGAATGCCTCGCCGACGCAGAAATCATGCACGAGATCGCCCACACGATCCGCAACTTCAGCTCATCGTCACCGATCACGCATTTGACGGAGAAGACGGACGGAGTTAGACACAGCTCCGAATATCACGCAGCTCTCGAGCTCGCTACCGAACTCGGCTCTCCACCTCAGCAACGAATCTCTGTCGTCAGAGAGAGAGAGAGAGAGAGAGAGAGAGAAGGTGGAGGTTGGAGAAAGGAGGGTTTGGGTTTGGGAAGGGCGCCAGGGGGAAAGGGAATGGAAAAGGAGATGGCGGCTGCGGCGGAGAAATGGGAAGGGGTGGAGAGGAGGGAAGTGAGGAAGAGGAGGAGAGAGAGGGGGAAGGAGATTTGGGTTTTGAAAATTTTCAGTTTTTTTTTTTCATTGGGTTTGCTTGAATCTGGAGAGAGAGAAGGGTGTGGGGGTAGAAATTTTGAAATTACCCCTGCATTTGACGGAGAAGACGGACGGAGTTAGACACAGGGACCATTTAAACACACATTGTGAACATTGGGGACTCGATAGACACGATTTGAATATTGGGGACCAAATTGACATTTCGCGAATACTTTGGGGACTAAAAATGTAAATAAGCCCTTTTCAGTACAGATCCATTAGGGTTTCTAGAAACTTCAATTTTTTTCCCCCCTTCTAAGCTTTTCATGACTTTAACATTTTTTTTCTAAAAATTCTAGTCAAAATTTTGAACCTTACTATTCTTCTACAATTAGAGGAGTATTTTAAAACAAAATCCGCAGCTAAGAACCCTAAAATAAAGATGCAAAAAAGTAACATAACTAATGCTCTCTTACTTTACAGTTTTGAGATAAATTCACATAGCAAAAACCTGACCATGATAAGCATTAAGAACCGTGAATTGACTACAACCTTTGCTTTTCTTTAACGTGTATAAAACATATCTCTAACATGTCTTTATATAGCTTACAAGACTTGGTGACCGAGAAACCTAAACCAAGAAAATATGCATAATAAGGAAGTATAATAAAAAATGATATAGAACGTTAGACATATCTCTAACATGTCTTTGTGTGCCACCCGGACTGTTCATACGACTTGTTCAATACTTGAGGTTAATTAATTCAAATTAACATACTACATGATATAGAACGTTGACTTCTGGCCGGCAATAAAAAAATAGAACGGTGTTTGACTTTGATAATTTGCAGAAGCATGATGAATGAGACCCGTGGTTAATGCTCACACATGAATCCTGTGAAAGGACGGTGAGGACGGCGTAGCCACAATTTTAATTTTGAGATTGTCAAAGTTCGACAAAAACATTTTGCTTAGTGATACGAATGGTTTTTTTTAGGGGTTGTTCCAGACAATCATCTTTTTTGGCACAACTATCTTTTATTGTATTTTTTTTTTACTTATTAGTCGAAGTATTGTGAGAGAATGAATAACCTGTCTTGTAGAGTATGAAAATACAAAATAAAAGACAATAAACAAAAAAAAAAGACAGTTTTCTGGAACTTAATGGTATTATGATGCTCATTTTGACCATTATACTTGCAAATGAAATATAACCGACTTCATTGAATCTGGAGAAATATAAGTAGGAAATTGCTAATCTCAGTCCAAAGGGTGGATGAGATAATAAGTAGAAAGTGTATAGATATCTGAGAAAATTATATTAATATCCATAAAAATATATTAACATTCGTAAAATGTCCATTAATATCTAAATTAATTTGTCATTGTATATATATTTTCCTCCACCTTGAGGTTAGCAAGACCCATATAAGAAAATAAACTAGAATTGTGTTGTTACATAATGACCCGCTTATTCCAAGCCCAACGTAAATGGGCTTACAATGAAGTGCAAGTTGGAACATGCGGCCCAGTTAGTTGGAGGCATATTGAGACTACTGAGCATTTAGGGGCCTGGAGTTTTAGTGCCACTCAGGTTAGAATGAATTTTGCCAGGGAATTTTTTTTATATTTTTTGTCTTTACGGAAGGCAAGAAATTTATACAATAAATGTTTCATAAAGTTAGAAAGTTAGTGGTGGGCAAGAATTGAACCCTTAAACGTAGCCAAACACCCAACCAACTGATTTGGCTTGCAAATTATTGTGTCGAGAGCTTCTGATATGCATGGCAAGTTAGAGCACCGAAATTATATGCATGGCAAGTTATTATTTGTGTCTGTCTTGAGTTATTATTGCACCGAAATTTTTGGTGAAAAAATGGTCACCAAAAATTAAAAAGGTCACCAACGACAAAAGATCAATACCAATAGATTTTTTAAATTTCTCTGTTCTATAATTTTAATTTTTTTTTTCAATTTCTTCCTATTTTCTTACTTGATTTATTTCTCTGATCGATTCAAACCCAAAAGTCAAATGTTTTGAACAAAAGTTAAAAACTGTAATTCACTAACAGCCAAAAAACCCAAACGAAGAAGAAGAAAATAATTGGTTAAAATCGCCAAAATTAATATTAATCACCTATAATTAGGAACAAAGGTGAACTGATTTATTATACCATCTTTGACATCTCAGTTTCAGTTTGAAGGAAAATCCACATCGGTGGCCTTTTGAATTTTCTGATCATCATGAGATCCAGGGACGGAGTCAGGATTAATTCCACTATGCATGGGCGAATTTTTTTTCCGAAATAATTTACAGGGGCGAGCCTATATAATTCATAAGAATTTTTTTTTTCCCATATAATACGAGAGGTTTTTTTTTTCCCTTGCACGAGCGACCTCCACTACTGGCTCCCTTTTGGCTTCATCCCCAATGAGATCCATGTTTTGTCATGACTACATCGGGCCACAATTGATCATTTTTTTGTTTAGTAGGGTCATGTGTGATAAGGTTATGTCCATTTCATATAGTATTTTTATGGTTGATACATCATTCACATTAACTAAAGACAGACACAAATATTTTTAATATTAGTTGTGCAAATGTATAGACAATAGCATAATGTTTAACAAATATACTAAGCTTGGTCCGACAAACCGTCAATTTTATGTATTTTGACCAAACTTTACTATATTAATGATGAGTTATTTTCTTATAAAAAAAGACAAAAAAAAAAAAAAAAAATGATGAGTTATTTTGACAAAATACCCTGCACCATGTTTGAGTTGTTCTAATCTCCAAGGTCGCCAGGAGAAAAGAAACTAAAAAATCTCCAACGTCAATCTAGGGTTGTACATGTTTTGTAGTAGAGAAGTGCTACATTAATATATACACATATCTAGGTGAATATTGTATATATTCTTCAATCACTTTGAATTCATAATAAATTTATTTCATAGCATTTGTATTATTAATAATACTAATAAAAGTCTAAAATTTCATAATATCAAGATAAAAACACATACTGATACAGATATCATGAATTCAAAATTGTTTGTGAATTTATATATACTCAAAATGTTATCAATTGCTAATGGAAAAGAAATACATTCATGGCTCATGTTCTACATTTGTATGCAAAATGTAATGGATAATTTTGGTCTTTTTTTTGTTGTCAAATAGTAGGAGAATACAAGTACGAATATATCAAACTAGAAACAAAGTCCACAATTACTATAACCTCAACCCAACTAAACGTTTTAATACCCAACAAACTGGAAACAAAGTCCACAATCGCTATAAACCCAAGCCAATCAATAACTCCATTGAGAGGAGAAATAACCCAACAAATACGAAAGGAAATAACACCTACATGCTGGTGGAAAGATTCGAACTCCTAACTCCTAGTGAGATGCAGGAGAGCCCCATTTGGTTAATTTCAGTCTATTCAGGGGTGCATATCGTACACATCCAATAACGGTATATATAATGTAACATTTCCCATTTATCTTTTCCTTATATATATCCTAATGATTTAGTTTACCTAATTTCCTACTTCAAGGTTATGGTTTTTTTTTTTAGTGGTAGGTGGATGGGTGAAGAAAACAAGAAATAAGCATTTTCTATGTTGATAGGGGAGCATGTCCATGTTTAATCATATGATGATAGTGGTTGTAACAGTCGACCCATAAACATAAAGGAAATTTTCTCATAATTTGTTTCCACTCAACTACTAATTAATATCATTATGATCATCCAATGTTGCTAAGGAGTCAATTTTATCACCAGACATGTTCAGAGGAATAATAATGCGCGCTAATGATAAAAGGATAATTACCAAACTCATTAACTTCAAAAAATGATTGGAGGTTGAAAGTGATGTGGACGTCGATTGCCTTGCAGAAAATAGAAAATAGATAGTTGGACCGATTTTGATAACAAAGCACTATATTGTTAAAAATCAAGTGCCAATAATCTCCATAGGGCTTACAAGACTGTAGATTGATAAATTGTGGGACCCAGGCCATGTGTTATAAAGGTTGAAAGTGTAATAAATATAATTTTGCTTGCAGAAAACTATTTATTTAATTATTTACATATCTTGAGCAGGGATCCGGCCGACAAATTATTAGGTGCTCCTAAGGCACCACCACATGCTGCTTTAGGATCCTTTCTCACTGCATATGTGTACGGGTTTCAAGTGATGAAGGTAACGCATTTTGTATGGGGGAATCCATACAAATGTAGGATGCAAACTATCTATTTAATCATTTACACATTTTGAGCAGGGATCCGGCCGACACATTATTAGGCGCTCCTAAGTCACCGCCACGTGTTGCGTTAAGATCCTTTCTCACTACATATGTGTGTGGATTTCAAGTGATGGAGGTAACACATTTATATGGGGGACTCCATACAAATGTAGGATGCAAAACATTGTTTTTATTTTATTTTATTTTTTTATAACTCAGTTACTCAATTGTTCGGGCCAATTTATATGCACATTTAAAGTACATTTAGTTCTTCTTTCCCTACATAAATACCATCTAAATTATTGGTCCTGACCCCGTGGGTTAGCAACTCCAATAAGAGTGAGGGGTGGAGTGGAGATCTATTTTTATTACTTGAGGAAAAGAAATCCTAAAAGCCTTGTCCATTAATTGGGCTGGTGGTTGCACCTAGCCCAAACCCTTGCTTGTGTGCATAATGGTGGTTAGAGACCCCTGAGACCGAATAATTCAGATCGAATGACATCCTCAAAATTAAGAAATATTCTTTCACTTCAAGTCTCAGTTGCCGTCTTCTACAGTACTTTGTCCAATGGCCTCTGTGAAAGAATGACATGTCTCGGTTTTTACGGTTTTTTATGTGATCGATATATTGTGAGAGAATAACATGTCTCGATTTTTGAAAAAACTGTTTTTTGTTAGTGGAATACCTCCTAATTGAACAAAACCCAACCAGCACACAAACAAAAAAAGAATACAAGATGTACATGATTCGACACATGAGACTGTGAGCTTCTATATATGGGAGAAGGGAAGAAATTAAAATGAACTGTTTAGCAAATAAGGATTTGATTGGACTTCAAACCTCACTAACTACAACTAACAATACTAACTTTCGTACAAAAAAGAAGAAGAAGAGGATTTTGATGTTTGATGATTGTCTTTCCCAATTGTGCCCGTAGGATCTCTTAGAAAACAATCGAATTACTCTAATACAAAATGCACTTTACATATGCTTCATGCCCCAGAATGTTTGGACGAACTTTACCACCCATCTGAGGAAATTATTAACTTAGAAATCGAGCTAAGGGCACAGACAATAGAGACCACTCAATCTTAAAATTCCTATTTTTGCTTGTAAGTCAATCAGTGAATTGGACCATTTCAAATGATGAATAATAACTTTCATGGTTATAATTTTAAAAAAAATTTAATATTTTGCATAGAAATCAAATCTTTTTCATAACATTCTTGAATATGAAAAGTCGTCATGAGTTTTTTTAGATGAATAAATAATTAAGTAATAAGTAGGTTGTATGGACTTTTCCTATAAAGTTCATGTGCTTTTATTTAAATTTTGACCTCACCAGCCAAATTTCCTAGCTTCGCCCCTGATTTGAGAAACTACAGCTTGAACGCGTCTTGACGAATGGAATTTGCGTTTGAACAAGAATTTCTAAAAGGTCAATACCTCTCCATCTCAAAACAAATTGTATCACCTTCTCCTAATGCAGCAAGAGAAAAACACTTTCATTTTCAAATTGAAATTGGATTTGATCTCATCCTTGAGCATGCCAAGAAGATCATCAAGATGCCCATGACGTTGGACAGCTAGACCTTATCCCAACCAATCACTAGTTTCGTATAATAAAACACTTGAGGAAAATCCTTATCCAAATTGAACAGACCCATTTAATGAAAATGTCAACTTGTTTCGGTTGTCAGATTACCGAAAAAAAAAAGAAAAAAAAAACTTGTTTCGGTTGTCATCCTTGAATTGGCTTCTATTTATGGTATTTAGCACGAGGGTTAAATGAAAATACAACATGCATGGCATTTTCAACCCTGGCCTTTTTTTAGAAAAATACTGCCTACTTGCTTTGACAATTCTGGCTTATAAGTTCTGTCTAACGCGGTATTATTACCAGCTTAACCAGCCAAACGTTCTGTACGCACAGATGGGGTGCACCGACCGGCACTGGGGACCCCCTTGTGGGTCCCACACGGTCAATCTGAGCTGTTCATTCATCCCAAAATCAAATTCCGAGCGGGCCCTCGTGAAAATCAACTCAATTGGACGTTCCTAAGTGCTCGATCCAAAATCACCCCATTTCGCTCAAAATTTTTTGAGCGAAATGGGGTGATTTTGGATCGAGCACTTTAGAGCATTTGTGATTGAGTAGATTTCCATGGAGTACCCGCTCAGAATTTGATTTTGGGATGAATGAACGGCTCTGATCAACCATGTGAGATCTACAAGGGGGTTCCCGGCTCCGGTCGGTACATGGTCTGTACATGGGGGTCGGTACTCCTGGATTTACCGTTAACCAAATCAGTAAGTGGATTAACCCAGGGGCGGAGCCAGCCATGGGCTGGGATGGGCCCTGGCCCCCCCGCAGGTTGAAAAATGCACTGAAAAAAACTTAAAATTTTGATATAAATTAAATTTTTTTTTGCTATTTTCAGCGCAGGATTACTCGTTTGAAATTAAAATAAATGTTTCCAACAAAATTTGAACCAAATTGTTATAGCCCTAACAAAACAAAACAAGTATGACCCACTTATAAAAACCCATATATAATAAACATATAAGGATAATAGTTGTCTGACATTAGGTTCAATGTGGAAACACTGAAAAATTGAAGAGAATTAGACGACTTCTTTGCATACAGCTTTCATCATAAATATGTTGTGCATTTTTTACAGCGTTTGATGAAAATCGTAGAGCCGCCCTTGAACTCGGCCACCCCGGATTTTCAATCCTGGCTCCGCCACTGGATTAACCCCAACACAACATGTGGGGAAGGTTATTTACTTTACCACATTGGGCAATTAGAAATTATTAACAGGCTCGACATGCCGTGTTAGCTTCTGAAATTTTATTCGGTAGATTTTTTTCAACCCTTTTTCTCCCTCGAGTTGAATTTTATGAAATCGCTACTAAAAGTAAAATTCATACTTTTAACCCATTTCATTATTCCATAATTTCAACTAAATGGAATTGTACTTTCTTTTCCTTCTGTACTCTAGATTGAGTTGAGGCTCTTAAATGATAGGGATGTGTCTAGATTAATAATGGTGGAGTAATAATAACAAAGATTAGATAGATGATAGATCTAGAGGTGAATATAAAAGACTTGATTGAATCTTGGGTCGCATTTCACGTAATTTTTTCATTCTATTTACACAAGAAATTACCTAAGTCACATAATGCGTATGCTTATGCGGAGCATAGCAGCAATGGAAACATGAAAGTGTCTTTCTGAAGCATTTTAAAGTACTAAAAGTCGCGAGAACAAGTATTAAAGCTCGAAAACATTCTAAAAAGTACTAGAACTCATGAGAACAAATAATAAAGCGCGAGCGGAATGGAGAATCATGTAACTAAAGAAATCACACCCAAATCATGTTGTACATCCATCACAATCTTGTACATTCTTTTTCTCCTCAATTTGTGGGTCAATTAGTCTCATAAACTTAAACATTAAAAAAAGTCAATATAATCATGTACCCTACCAATCGTCAGTAAACATTACATTATTGCCCTCTAGACAAGGAAGCCAGAATCCCGTATTGACATTTTGTTTAATTATCATAAAACTTCCATACAAAATCATAAAATCTGTAAGACACATTCAATTCCAACACCACCATTTAAATTTCATATGAATTGATCTTTTCATCACCGCCCAAAAGAATTGGTCATATGCCCAACTCTGAATTAAGCTTTAATCAAACACAGTAACGCACACATATCTTTGACGTGAAGGATAGAATATGCACAAAAAAAGTATGGGAAAAGGCGAAGAAAAAGGGATAGAAATGAGAAAGGAGGCCAATACAGATACAGGCTGTATCATGTATGACCTTTATTTTAAGCATACTCTATCTTATAGGAATGAGTCCCAGAAGCCTTGCTTTCGGTTGGTTGTGAGTTTACTTTCCCCCTAATTGATTGACTTCGACTCCGGGGTTTAGGCCGTAAGAAAGTGATTTCTTGTGAAATTTATATTCTCGATGTGGATAACAGGCTTTTTGACCTAATTGAAATTGAGATTAGTTGAGATGCTCGCGAGCTAGTCGGGACGGGAATCAAAAGAAAAGGAATAAGTCCCATTCCAACGCATACCCCCCCGGTGCTTTCTTCTGTCGACACATATGCTAAACAGCTCATCTCTACAAATAAAAATTAAGAATAAGAAAAACAGACCAATACAATACAATATTCCAGATGGACATACATGTCCAACCTGCCGTCACTCTTTTTCCTGTATTCCCAAAAATACATTGGCTGTATTTGGTTAGATAGTTTAGTTTAGTTTTGATGATGTCATCAGGTGTAATGAGTGGAAAGAGATAGAGAGAGAAATAAGGGAAATGATGATGTCATCAAAACTAAAACTAAAACTAAACTGGGAAACGAACAGGGTCAATTACCACTGTAAATTTAAATTTCTTTCTACTGTAAGAGGTAGGGTCAATCCTTGCCAGATGTAAATAGTGATTATTTTATTTCCCTGGAAATGGGTTCTTTGTTTACTGAGTAGTAATTAATTGTCTCATTTAATTGGGTTTAGTTGAGGTTCGCATGATTATGAACTTATGTCTTATTTGATATAATTCAGACAATTAATTTTCAACTGCTTGTAATAAAAAGAAACATGCATCCATCGCTATTTTTGTGCATTTTTTTGATTCATTAATTCAAAACATGTGTACAAACTGTAGAAACTTTATATCCATCTCAAAATCAATTGGCAATGAGTGGAGAGGTCCCAGCATAAGCAATGTGAGACAATATTTCTTAACACAAACCTAGTGTACAGATCCAGAGATCAATGTGTTCAAAATCGTTCAAATTAAGTAGGCTCCGTAAAGTAACGAGGAATCAGATTTATCTGGCCATTCCAGACATATTTTTGTCTACGTTTATGCTCTTAAAATTTGCATGTGCTGCATTTTTCTTAGGACAATGCTAACCTTCAACTCTTAGGGTGGAGGAAAATGTTTAAAAAGTATATCGATATCCGAAAAAATATATTGATACCCTTAATAGTACATTGATATCCGGTAATATATATATTGACATTCGAGCTTATTTGTCATTATATACATATCTTCCTCCGCCGAATGGGCGCAGGAACCTTTGTTCTTAAATAAGGCGTGAATCTGAAAATAGTAAAAAGATTTTCATTAACACAGTACTTTGGCTTAAAAACCATAATCCAGATTATTGGATTATTCGTTTTGTCCTTATTCAAATTTTTTTTACATTTATTACTTTTGAGTCAAGATTTTGTGGTTTCTGGATTCCTCTCGACGAGACGAATCTAACAAGTATAAAATTATGGTCAAAACTCAATTTTTTTTTTAATAAGGCCAAAATACTTGGATTATTGGCTAATAATCCAAGTATTTCGGCTTTATTTAAAAAAATATTTGGTTTGACCATAAATTTATACTTGTTAGATTCGTTTCGTCGAGAGGAATCCAGAAACCAAAAAATCTTGACGCAAAAATAACAAATACAAAAAAAATTAAATAAAGACAAAACGAAAAAACGAAAAAAACCATAATCTACTTTTTAGCCAAAGCATTACTAATATATAGGATTTCAACTCAACCTGCGGTCAACTCAGGGTGTCGCTTTTGAAAAAAAGCAAAAACAAAACAAAGGTTATTAACTTGCTGACGGGTTTTACTATCCGTAACTTCCTAAGCATATAGGGTCAATTTTATACCGTAGTAATTTGTTATTTAATATCGGCCGATACGTATCGGTTTTTCAAGAAACTAATACCGATATTTGATTGAGATACGGTCCGATACAGGCTGATATCGGCCGATATTTAACTGTATTACCGATACCGTTACGTATTCCGATACCGAGATTTAAAACCGGACAGAGGGGAGGTGCTGCGCAGCCTTGTGCTGAGAAGTGTGCTGTGCGGCGCCTAAAGCCGCCGCACAGCACGCTGCGCAGCACCTCCCCCTCTGTCCTTTAAAACCTTAACTCATCTCAAGCAAAAGCATGAAAGAGGCTGAGGGAGGTATTGGATAAATTAGTCCGGTCCGGGACCACTTTTCGATACCAAAAAAATAAAAAAAAAAACCAACCTGCCGTCTTTCCCCGGCCGTTAAAACCCACCTCTCAAAAATCGTTGGCATCTTTCCTTTTTTGTATTTTCATAGTAATTAGGAAGCTTCCTCACAGTAAAAAGCTGTGGATTTTCTCAACGTCCCCTGTTTTGTTCAAACCCAAACCCAACAAATCCCTTTTCACTTCTTTACCGAGTAAAACCCACTATCAATCAAACCACCTCCTTTTA
Organism: Vaccinium vitis-idaea; assembly: GCA_963854785.1. Classification (NCBI taxonomy): domain Eukaryota; kingdom Viridiplantae; phylum Streptophyta; class Magnoliopsida; order Ericales; family Ericaceae; genus Vaccinium; species Vaccinium vitis-idaea. The sequence continues at coordinate 881,082 of OY978225.1, read as the reverse complement.
TCTCATTATTCAACTCAATTTCCAAACCCATAACACGTCAAAAACCAGCAAATTGCACAGCTGACACATTCCCAATAATTTAACCCATTCATACCTCGTTTTTCCAACTTCAACTCTTCAAGTTTCAGTATTTATTTCCATTTTCCCTTCAAATCAAAGGGTTCGCTCGCTTTATTCCAATTCCTTCTGATTCATAAAAACCCACCTTGTTTTATTGATTGATTGATTGATTGCTCATTGATGGCAGTATCTCCTCATGCTTTTCCACCCAGAAAGCGCCGGCCGTCGGCCAGCTCTTTCTTGTCACCGAATTTCTCTGACCACCGGCTATTACAATCTCTCCTTCTCATCTCAAACGAAATCTCATCGCTCCAACCCATCCGATACCTCCTCAGGCGCAATTCGGCTTCGATTATCCGAAAGACAAAGCTGCTCTCCGTCTTATTCGAGGAGCTGATTCGAAATCAAGTAACTGTCTTTTCCCCTTCCGCGTTATTGTGCTTTGAAGAATTGTACATAGTTTTGCAGAGAATAAAGACTTTGATCGAGGATTGTTCCAACGGAAGCAAAGTTTGGCTTCTAATGCAAACAGAATTGATAGCAAACTTATTTCACGAGCTCACCGTTGATTTATCGACTCTGTTGGATATTTTTCCGGTGAAGGATATGAATTTGAATGAAGATGTGGAAGAATTGGTTGTTTTGATTAAAAAACAGTGTTTGGAGAAGAAGGCGATTGTTGATCCACATGATGATAACCTCAGGCGTGAGGTTATGAAGATGCTTGATCGAGTACAGAAGGAGATTGTTCCTGATCATTCTAAGCTTGTCGAGATCTTCGATAATTTGCAGCTGCGGGATTCGAGTAGTTGCAGAGACGAAATCGAGAGCCTCGAGGACGAAGTTCAGAATCAAACGGACGAGAAATCCAAATCCGATGTCGTCGCTCTGATCGGGCTCGTCCGGTACGGGAAATGCGTGCTTTACGGGGCGTCGACGCCGAGAACGACATTGAGACGGCGGAGATCCGCGATGGATGTTAATTATCCGGTGGATTTCCGGTGTCCGATATCTTTAGACCTAATGCGAGATCCGGTGGTTGTGTCGACGGGTCAGACGTACGACCGCTCGCCGATTAACCTCTGGATCGAATCCGGACACAACACGTGTCCGAAGACAGGCCAGACCCTGGCCCACACGAACCTCATTCCTAACCGTGCGTTGAAGAACTTGATAGCTATGTGGTGCCGGGAGCAGAAAATCCCGTTTGAAGTAACGGAGCCTAATGAGAAAGTCAACAGCGTTACTCACAACAAGACGGCGTTGGAGGCCACGAAGATGACGGTGTCGTTTTTGGTTGACAAACTAACAGCGTCGCAGTCGGCCGAGGCGGCGAACCGTGTGGTACACGAGCTTCGGGTGTTGGCCAAAGCAGATTCGGACAGCCGAGCCTGCATCGCCGAAGCTGGAGCTTTACCTTTCCTCGTTAAGTTCCTAGGCCCGGAGTATCCGAGCCTACAAGTTAACGCCGTTACGACGATCCTCAACCTCTCCATCCTTGAAGCGAACAAAATGAGGATCATGGAGACAGACGGAGTTTTGAACGGCGTTATTGAGGTGCTCAGATCGGGTGCCACGTGGGAGGCGAAAGGAAATGCCGCCGCTACCATATTCAGCTTGACAGGTGTACACGCCAATAGGAAGAAGCTAGGGAAAAAGGCACGTGTCGTGAAGGGATTGGTGGATCTCGCTAAGGGGGGTCCCGCGAGTGCGAAGAGGGATGCTCTGGTGGCAATTCTTAGTTTGGCGGGAGAGAGGGAGACGATTGGGAAGTTAGTTGAGGGCGGAGTGATTGGGATGATAAGCGAGTTGATGGACACGCAACCCGAGGAAGCGGTTACGATTCTCGAAGTGGTGGTCAAGAGAGGGGGATTGATGGCCGTTGCAGCCACGTTTCATTTGATAAAGAAATTGGCAGCGGTGTTGAGGGAAGGGACAGATAGGGCTCGGGAGAGCGCTGCGGCCACGCTTGTGAATGTTTGTAGGAAAGGGGGGTCGGAGACGGTGGGGGAGCTTGCGAGGGTACCGGGAATCGAGAGAGTGATATGGGAGATGGTGGGGATGGGAACGGGGAGAGGAAGGAGGAAGGCGGCGTCATTGTTGAGGATTTTAAGGAGATGGGCGGCTGGGTTGGATGGGACTGCGGATGCAACCCCTGGGTACTCGACAACGAGTGTGTATTCGTCGAGGATTGTATTGCCAGGGTAACATGATTTGCTTCATTGTTGTATTTTTTTTTTCTTTCTTTCAATTGTTCAAGTTGAATTGTAAAGAACACAAAGCGATACCACGATAGGTTTGTTCTTTTGTAATTTGTTACTGTAATTTGTCTTGAATAGATTCATTTGTTTCTTTTCGCGCCTGTTGCAACTATGCCTTCTTTGAGCCCAGAAAAATGTGTATCGTATCGTTTACATGTGCTGCAACTTGACTTAGTCTGGTTAAAAGTGAAGGCAAAACAATCAATAGCAATTTAAGTTCTTTATGAGATTAACAGAGAAGACTAGAGTTTTGTGATGGAAAAGTAATAGTATTAGATATGCACTGTATTGCTAAAAATATAAGAAAACAAGGAGAAGACCCTCACAATGGATCTCTAGCAACCAGAAATTGAGTCATTCGTCCGTGTTCATTTTGTCATGCTCTACGGTCTACCCGTGAAGATAAAGGTTTAAACCAGCATTCGGAGGGCGTAAAAATGCTAGCTGGATGGATGGACTTGCCTCGTAGCCTCACCGGGTGAAATGGGCGAAAAAATGCTAGCTGGATGAAGTACAAGGAAATTCCTACAATATGTAAAGGGAGATCAAGCTCAGCTGTGCACAGCTTAGCACAAGTGAAGTTGGTGCATGTCATTCTAGGCTGAAGGATACGTCCCGTAAGTCTGTTAGGAATTTGATATGGTTGTTAGTTTTCTGTTCAGTTCAGTTAGTGAAATTTGGTAGTATTTTTGTTATATTAAACGGAACGGCTACGAGTTTGGTAGGTGTAGGGAGGTGTTTATCCGGTTCTCCTTTGGGTCTCTGGTTCAGTTTTGGACAGAGCAACGCCTTCCTCAACCTAGGCCTGCAAGAAAGAACACCGTTAGTGCCTGCAGGCCAGTAGGCAGTAGGCACTCTAATGCATAGGTTAGCTTCTATCGGAAGAGAGGAAAGTACAAAGCTCAAGAGTGAATAGTAGCGGTGTACCTTTCTAGTGTTTAGAACAACTCTTTATACAGAGTGGTTTGACTTATGACCCAAGTAAGCTTGTGATATGCACATGCCCTGACTGCTTCTCGGAGCAACGTCATGGATGGATGATGCATCGAGTGTCAAGTGATTGAACTGAACCTCCGGTTTGTACGCGGACTATCCATCCTCACACGGGTCGAACCTTATTCTACCCGGCTCGGCTTGGCCCAACCAACAGCTACTATGGTTCGGCCAAAAACTACGTTTGTCGGGTTCGGCCCACTACAGTAGGTATAAATCTGTTATAAGTACACAGATCTAGAGTTTTTGAACTCAGGGAATTGAAGGAAGAAACTCATACTTTCTCTTCATGTTCTTCAAATTCTACGTTTTCTGCAGATTTGTGTGCCATATTCATCGCATACCTGTTATTGTTGTCAAAAGAAATTTATGCACACATGTGATTCACTAAGATGGATTACATCAATCGGAAGGGAAGATGGAGAATTTTAGTCCTTAAAGTTCTTCTTTCATACTTGAAGGAATGTTGCAAGGGAAAAAAAATACATCATCCACAATATACCATGAAAAGCATAATGGAAATAATTTCTACACGACAGTTTCTCTCTACTATTGTTGATACTGGGCATTCCACAATTTTTTTCTTTTTTCCATGATAGCAATATTTTCCTTTTTCCGTATTGTTTTCCTTCTTAATCAGACAAAAGAACTTATACCAAATAATGGAACTGCGAGGTTTATATCAAAAAATTGAACAATATTAGAAATAGGGCGTAAAACTATGATTTCTTGCATGAGTTGGAGAGGTTGATCATATGGATATGAAACAAAGCGATTACTGCCACGGAAGCGGAAGTGTCGTTAATTTTCTAGCTTTTCCAATGAGAATGCTGATTACTTGAGTAAGGTTTTTCATTAGTATAGGTGTTTCAAACCGAAACGACAGCCATCCTGCATACATTTGTGAAATATGTTCACTTTTGATATCAGTTATGATGCTGGATACAAAAAGTATGCAGAAAAGGGGCTGTTATGGGTGTGTAAAACTATGACCCCTTTCATTTGTTTATGTTTGGGCCTAGCATAATGGACCATGAGGATAATGTGAACACTTTTCTGATCACCCTTCAAGTTTCCGACTCTTTGGAAGATAACACCAAAAAACAAAAGCAAAAGAAACTCTGCAGAAAATGAAGTTGAACTGTGCATGGTCCACTAAAAGATGAGGTATCAAGCATGGGGGTGTCTCTGAATTGGCATAAGATAGTGTCAGAAGTTTGGGGTAGAAAACAAGGACGTAGAAGAATTTTTGTTTGTTCGACGGTCAGGAATGTCCGAGTCAGCTTACGCACACCAAGAGATTACTCTCTTGCAACCTGGCCCCAAGACAAGCCATCCACGTCGGGACTTGGGATTCACAATAGATTACTCTCTTGCAGCTTGGCCCCAAGAGGTTGCCAAGTTTCAAACTCTGAATGTCTGAGTTTACAGTTCATCTCCGTTGCCACTTGAGCTACTCCTTGGGGTTGGATGTAGGAGTGTATACATTCAGCAAAAAAAACATGTCATGCCTAAGTTCAATCTGCCATTGTCCTAGACCACTAGACAGACAAGAATGAGAATTTATTTGGTCCCCAATTTTCTCTTGAGTCTTTTGTTCAGTGGAAATTGAGGTTGAGCCATGACTCATGTGCATCAACTACAACCGTTGGTTTTGGTTTTGTCCAAAACAGAGGAGTGAAGGGGGACCAGTTTTTGGCCCAACGGCTAGGGTGGCTAGTTAACCTGTATGATGTTGTTCAAGAAAAATTCAAAGGAGAATTCTACTGTCAGCCCAATGGGCGAACGGTAAGGAAAATTCTTCCGTGGAAGAGTTAATTTTTTCTGTGCCAGAGCCTTTGATGAGTGTAAAAAGTGAAAACTCTTCCGTGGAAAGGTTAACTTTTTCTGTGTCAGAGCCTTTAGTGAGTGTAAAAAGTGAAAACTCTTCCGTGGAAGAGTCTGCCTTATTGTCCGTCTAGTGGGCGGATGGTAGAAGGACTGAAATTCAAATCACATAGTTAAGCTCTTTCTTTACAATTTACAAAACCTTCTGTGATATTAACAGGCACTTGGCCATGTCACTATGCTGCATCTCCACTGCCACATTCGGTCATCAATTTAGTTAAAAAAAAAAGATACTAGTCATAATTTACTCAAAATCATTATTCATAAAGATTAATTTAAACATTGTTTTTATTTTTTGGATGCTGGAGACTTTGATGGTTTCATCTGTTTTAAGGCATATGATCCACAGAAGGATGCCACAACTTGAAATGAAATGAATGATTTGATATTTCCTTTGTGCTTAACAGGAACTAAAAGGCTCTCTTTTGAAGTAACAATGAAACTACTGAGGAATAGCGCCATCGCGAGTACGATGGTTTGTATATTTGGTCACGACGAGGTTGAAGTTTTTTAACTATTAGGAGGTAAACCAGATGGTTTGTACATTCGGACAGAATGCGGGTTAAAGATTGTACGTAAACTTTAACGAGGTAAACCAGAATAAGTAATGCAAACTACTGGAAGCTCACTACAAACAAGTTTTGATAGAGCTAATCCACTTGAATTTACAGGGGAACCCTCATTTCTGCACGTCATGAGCTCTGTATCATTAAAAAGTTGTGAACTTTTGCACTTATTAGTTATAGCAACCACAATGCCAGGGCATGTATGTCAGCCAAACTGTAGTTGAATCCTTTGGTAGTGAATATTGAAATTCGTCACCCGACTTAATAGGTATAGTGGCCCGGATAGCGAGTTATAAAGAAAACAATAATCATGTGAAAACAAAATAATTTTCCTTAAGTGTAAAACAAACTTTCTTAGATGTTTAGAAAACATTTTGTAAGAAGATCTCTATTAGAGGTGCCCAGCAGGTCAACCAATCTGCCCAATCTGTCCAAACTGATCAAACCGAGATGACCGCGAACCCATCAAAGATATGTTACGGATGCATGCAAATCCTAGATTCCTAATATGGTAGTTTTGGCGGATTCGATTCAGGTTTGATCTGCCCGATCCGCCCAAAAGCCCTTCGATCTCCACTTCCCTTATTTGCCCAATCTGTAACCAAACCGACCCAACCATACCTCACTCACGGACGAGTGCGGATAGAGAAAGCGACTGTGGGGGCTGAATAAAAAGGTATGGAGCCGTACATAATCAGATGCCGTATGAAACAAATACACGGATAGCAGCATCACGTTATAGCCGAACTCACATATTACCGTAGGTAATGTGAGAGCCCGTTAGGGCCGTAGATGACGATTATACGCTTCCGGATCAAAGAGCGAGCCTATCGGGTCAAGCGGTATATGGGTGGGCGGTTAAGGCCCGACCCATGAGCTTGGCGGTTACTGGGAGTACGTGCCGAGGGACAGATGGCACTGTGGAAGGGGCTTCTAGAAGCCTCTAGGTGACCACGTGGAGCCCTATTATAGGCCGTGTCACGTGACTGCGGACGTGACGAGTGACGTCACCTGACTTGGAGAGCAAGTACAGAGATATCTATAAATACCAAGGGATAAACCCTAGAGGTACACACACAATCTCAGATCTACTATTCTTTGTACTCTCTCCTTCTAGATACTGACTTGATCGTCGGAGTGTCCTTGGGCAAAAGGCCCAAGTGACACTAACCAGTGTTCTCTGGTGCAGGATCAACAAGTGTAGAAGGCGGGACTTATTGAAGGAATCGTCCTGACGGAAAATCCCCACCACAGCGACAATCCATGATGCACAGATCGATTTGGGAACCGTTCCGATCCGTCCAAAACCGATCCGTGAACAGGCCTAATCTCTATTATCCGGCACCATAGCCCATGTGTTTGAAAACTCTCACATCACCTTAATTCAAATAGGAAATAACTGTTCATTATTATGGAATTAAAAAAAATGAGGGCTTTGTTTCAGGAGATGGGGGCTCCCCCTATATAGTAACTATAAAACGTGTTGCCAAATTGTATAAAACGTGTTGACAACCATCCTGCATACATTTGTGAAAATATGTTCACTTTTGGTATCAGTTATGATGCTGGATACAAAAAGTATGCAGAAAAGGGGCTGTTATGGTTGTGTAAAACCATGACCCCTTTCATTTGTTTATGTTTGGGCCTAGCATAATGGACCATGAGGATAATGTGAACACTTTTCTGATCACCCTTCAAGTTTCCGACTCTTTGGAAGATAACACCAAAAAACAAAAGCAAAAGAAACTCTGCAGAAAATGAAGTTGAACTGTGCATGGTCCACTAAAAGATGAGGTATCAAGCATGGGGGTGTCTCTGAATTGGCATAAGATAGTGTCAGAAGTTTGGGGTAGAAAACAAGGACGTAGGAGAATTTTTGTTTGTTCGACGGTCAGGAATGTCCAAGCCAGCTTACGCACACCAAGAGATTACTCTCTTGCAACCTCTCCCCAAGACAAGCCATCTACGTCGGGACTAGGGATTCACAATAGATTACTCTCTTGCAGCCTGGCCCCAAGAGGTTGCCAAGTTTCAAACTCTGAATGTCCGAGTTTACAGTTCATCTCCGTTGCCACTTGAGCTACTCCTTGGGGTTGGATGTAGGAGTGTATACATTCAGCAAAAAAAACATGTCATGCCTAAGTTCAATCTGCCATTGTCCTAGACCACTAGACAGACAAGAATGAGAATTTATTTGGTCCCCAATTTTCTCTGAGTCTTTTGTTCAGTGGAAATTGAGGTTGAGCCATGACTCATGTGCATCAACTACAACCGTTGGTTTTGGTTTTGTCCAAAACAGAGAAGTGAAGGGGGACCAGTTTTTGGCCCAATGGCTAGGGTGGCTAGTTAACCTGTATGATGTTGTTCAAGAAAAATTCAAAGGAGAATTCTACCGTCAGCCCAATGGGCGGACGGTAAGAAATTTTTTTCCATGGAAGAGTTAATTTTTTCTGTGCCAGAGCCTTTGATGAGTGTAAAAAGTGAAAACTCTTCCGTGGAAAGGTTAACTTTTTCTGTGTCAGAGCCTTTAGTGAGTGTAAAAAGTGAAAACTCTTCCGTGGAAGAGTTTGCCTTATTGTCCGCCTAGTGGGCGGTGGTAGAAGGACTGAAATTCAAATCACATAGTTAAAATCTTTCTTTGCAATTTAAAAAGTTGTGAACTTTTGCACTTATTAGTTATAGCAACCACAATGTCAGGGCATGTATGTCAGCCAAACTGTAGTTGAATCCTTTGGTAGTGAATATTGAAATTCGTCACCCGACTGAATAGGTATGGTGGCCCGGATATCGAGTTATAAAGAAAACAATAATCGTATGAAAACAAAATAATTTTCCTTAAGTCTAAAACAAACTTTCTTAGATGTTTAGAAAACATTTTGTAAGAAGATCTCTATTAGAGGTGCCCAACAGGTCAACCAATCTGCCCAATCTGTCCAAACTGATCAAACCGAGATGACCGCGAACCTATCAAAGATATGTTACGGATGCATGCAAATCCTAGATTCCTAATATGGTAGTTTTGGCGGATTCGATTCAGGTTTGATCCGCCTGATCCGCCCAAAAGCCCTTCGATCTCCACTTCCCTTATTTGCCCGATCTGTAACCAAACCGACCCAACCATACCTCACTCACGGACGAGTGCGGATAGAGAAAGCGACAATCCATGATGCACAGATCGATTTGGGAACCGTTCCGATCCGTCCAAAACCGATTCGTGAACAGGCCTAATCTCTATTATCCGGCACTATGGTGCCCATGTGTTTGAAAACTCTCACATCACCTTAATTCAAATAGGAAATAACTGTTCATTATTATGGAATTAAAAAAAATGAGGGCTTTGTTTCAGGAGATGGGGCTCCACCTGTATAGTAACTATAAAACGTGTTGCCATTGCGTAGGCATTGTGGTGGGGGCATGACTAGAGAGTAGAGACATTTAGCTGTACGTGAAAAGACAGATGAGATGTTCATGAGTTCTTTCTAGGGGCCTTCTGTTGGGACACTTGTGGGGTGCCCCCTACGAAGAAAATGCCCAACTTCTTCTGCAGTTCAAACTCGGACTGCAGAAAGAAGTCGGATTTCTGATCACTTATCTTTGCATTTAATAGTTTAGATGAGTTAAACAATCTAATTGCTCTTGCCGGTTATAGTCTTTTTGAAATTTGAATCATTTAAAACACTTTTGAACGGTTTAAAATTACACGGATTGCTCTTTGCATTCTAGTTTGAAATTTCAAAGTAGAGAGATCTTTGAGGAAAAAGTGTCTTGAGATAAGGTAGTCCCCCACATATCTGTAGGCGATCCAACTGGACCAAAAAACAACAGGTTGGAAAGGGCCATGGAATACACTAATTAGGTGTAGCATGAGATCACAGGAGTTCTCTTTCAGTGGCCAAATAGAAGATAGAAGCTGATTTTTGAATCAGCGGTGAAAACAATGCATTGAGTACGAGAATCTTCAATGGTAAAATGAGCGTACGAAACGGACTGACCTTTATCCTGTAAAAATGGTTCAATACAACCAGATAGACCATGTTGTGTACTTTCTGTCTGTTTGGTTTGTAGTTCATATTTTTACTAAGGATTTCAATATCTATGACCATGCGATTGGCGATGAAGCGTACACACGTAGGCGGGTTACATGCACTGTGTTGTTTGTGACAGTTCGAGTCTCGGATTGTTAAATACTCAACTCAGTTGAGTTTGTTAAGTAAACGAGCTGATTCGAACTGAGTTAGAGCTCTTAAATACTAATTGAGCTCGAATACATGCCTTCGATTTGAGCTTGAGCTCACCGAATTTTATACAGTTGATCAATCGAGCTCGAGCTCGAATACATGCATTCAATTCGAGCTTTAACACGAACTGTCTTAAAAGTAGAAATTCTAACATTGGGAGTAAATTAATCAAAAATCCACTGCTGCTTCTACAACTAACGCGTTTGGTGTTCTTGAGAAATATGAGGATTTGAGTGCCTCATCCGTTGGTGGAGGTGACAGAGATAGATGTTGTGGGGGCTATATCTTGTGATGTTACCCCAATTGGTCAAGGTAGTACTCAACAAGAGCCTCCCCCCGTGGCTCTCCGTCGGTCTACACGGTTTCGAGAGCCTCCACGAATTCCATTGGAAGGCGATTTCATTGGAGCTCGACATTGTTTGAACCAAGTGGTGGGTGACTCAACTCCTTCATCCACTAGAGATCAACAAAAAAAAAAAAAAAAACCTTCAAGAGAAAATCAAGATGTTAAAAGCCTCAAGAGTTTAGTTCTTGTGGTTAGCATGACCTTCTTTTGTTTTGATTTTTTGGTGTTTCTTCTTAGAAGTGTACTATGTGCTTTGTTGGATATTTATTTTGTTGTGGTTAGGTTTTGGATTTTCTCTTTTCTCCTTTTTTTCTTTTCTTTTCCTCCTGAGGTATGCCCCTTATAGGTTGTATATTCAATTAACTTTTTTTTATTTTTTATTTCAAGCTAATTTACCAAAAAAAAAAAAATTCACTGCTGATGCAAAGTCATTAGGACCACTCTTCTTGCACGTGAAAGTTGGTACAAAATAGCCTTCAAAGAAAGTACGTTATAGTTCACAGTGCAGCCACGCGACATAAGACTGCAGTTTGTAGGATCGATTCGGAAATTAAAAAAATACTCCACGTTTCTAGAATTCTAAGATTTGAGCATGAATAGAAATTTTTTTGGCTTATTTTGTAAATCACCCGAGTTCGACTTAGTCTTAACTCGGGCGCATACAGATACATTAGGCTTGTGTATAGAGGCTCGTTTAGTGATTGAATTAGGCTAGAGTTTTCAAATACTAATTCGAGGGCTCGATTTGAGCTCGAGCCGATTGACCATTGATGTAGACGCTCTTGACCGTTGATGTTAAAATTCCAGTTCCAGTCTCACTAGAGCAAAGACACTTGGACCACTCTTGATGCACAGGTAAGTTGCCATGACTCTTCGGCAATAAAGCTTTACTTACCGATCCATATCCTGATCTTCACACTGATAAGATATCGTATTGATGGTACTATTTAGAAATAATACCAAGAAGCAAATGACCAGTCACTTTCCTAGGTAGAAGTCACTTTCAAAGACCTAGAAATTACAAAATTTTCCTTTTATCTTTTAGTTAGCAAACACATAAATACATCTTCTATTCTCTTATTCTTTCTCTGCCCCTTTTTTGGTATCAGAGCATTACGATCATAGTTAGTTAGAAAAATTAACTATTTTAGTTAGTGTTATGCAGAAAAATTGTAAGTGTTTAGTTAGTGAAGCTAGTATAAAAGAAATTTTAGATAGGTTACAAGGAATAGAAATTAAGTCAAAAAAGGTTGTCAACAAAAAAGATAATTTAGACAATTTAAAGGAATTAAATTCGGATATATTAAAAAGAATAGTTAAGTTAGAAGAAAATAATCATCAAATTTTAGAGCATTTAAAAAAGATTGATATTAAACCCTCAGGAGAAGATAAGCGTACATTAGAAATATTTTCAGAAACTCAGAAAATTTCTATTAAGCTTTTAGAAGAAATTAAGTGCATAGTACTTGGATGACAATAACAGACAAAGATTATATAGTAGTATTGGCAAAAACTGCAACATTGCAAGAACCTCGAAAAGGATTAACAACCCATATAGCCACGTCACATTCTGACCAAGTTATTATTAAACAAAATAATACTATTTTAGAGTTGCTAATAACAACAAATAGAAAGTTAGAAATTTTAACAGAACAATTAGTAGATATAGAAAAGCGATTGTCAATCCTAGAAAGAGCCAAACTGCCAAAATCTCAAGATATCTCTAAATTAATTGAAAGAGTAGACATTCTTAGCCTAAAAGATAGACCAACAAAAAAGAAAACTATAAGTAACAAATTTTATTAAAATGGCAAGCACTAGTAAAAGTAGTGATAAAATTAGTGGAAATATATTACAACATTTATTAGGCAAAAGGCCAGATAATAATCAGATAAGATTAGAAACTATTATAGATGTAGATAGTCAAATAGAAGCCTTTAGAAATAATAAGTTAGAACTTATAAAGCCAGAAGTATTATATGGAAAAAATCACATTCTTAGCAGTACACAGTTATATAGACATTAATAATTTATTGTGTACCAGATTTTCTTATAGATACATAAAATTTTCATAAACATATCAAGATAGGTATTAAAACCAAAGGCTATAATATGATCAGACAAAATAATTTATTAGTATGTATAGGTTTTCTAGGAAAACTTAGCAACACTAGTAATACCCAATACAAGTTAAAAGTAGATCAAGCGGTAGAGATACTAGGAAGTAAAGGCATTCAGACCATACAAGCAAAAACATATGATCCAGAAGACCTAGCAGGATTAGAATGGGAAGTAGATTTTCTTGACAAACCTAGTTTTGTACCAAGAGAAAATAAGATTTATATTAGGCAAGATGGAAAAGTTAGTATAAAATTTAGCAATTACAGATATCAAGATTTAGGAAATGGAGATAGTGAGACAAAAGAAATTCATAATAATATGAAGATGAAGATGAAGACCATAGCAGCCCCACTGGCGTCTGGCGTATGGTGATAATTAGTTTACCCCACTGACAAATGAAGAAAATGAGAGACGAGTGACTTGTGAACAAAAAATTGAGTCAGTTATTCCAAAACAAGTAACTGTTTTGGATTCCCTTCCTCTAGAAATCAAGCAGAAGATCAGAATAATAGCTCAGCAATCTGGTGAAAAATATCAGCAGTTTATTTTTCAGAAGCTTTGAGATATATCAAATAATCCTTCAGAAGGTTTAACCATAACCTATAGCACCTTTTATAGTGGCAAACATCTCTGTTCTAAGAAACCAGAAGATTGCCCCCCATATCCACTAGAAAGACACCATTGCTCTCACCAGCTTATATTCTCAATACCCTCAGTAAACATAGATATGGAAATGTACAAGCCACTGGAAGTTACCTATGAAGGTCAAACCAAACTCTTAACAATTGAGACCTTTCTTGATTATGGATTTCTTAGAGAACTTTTAATCAATGAGCCAGAGCAAACAGATAGTTTAGGAAGAAAATTAGCAATTTGTGCAAATCAAATCTTTTGCAACTATGGTAGCAGAAAAATTCGTATTTTAGCAGAGTCAACTATGCCAGAATGGACCAAAGTAGGAAGCCTCATTCCAGCCAAGCATGAGTTTATTATCCACGGAGAAAGACCAACATATCCACAATTTGAGTTAACTCCAAATGATGAGCCATGGCATTGCAAGGAGACTATTAGATTTCAAATTAATCACTACAGAGCAAGACAAATAGCAACAGAGCTTGCAGGGACTAAATCAAAATTTTTCGGTCCATTTAGCCTCATAGCAGAAATGCACATCAAAAAATTAGAAGTTCAATGAATCTACCAGAGGTCAAGTTCTTGTTTGATATAAAGCTAGAAGAATTACAGGGATTACATAATGAATATGCAGACTATGATGTAATTAGTAATTATGACCAAGAAATGTGGAGGACATTAGCAGAATATGATGGTGAAGAATTAATGGAAGACTAGAAGACCATTCTAGAAGATCTAGCAAAAACGTCATCCATGATGATTGCAGTAGACAACATCATTTATTCCCATCAATAATGGAACACTACCAGACGAATCAAGGACAACAACAAACAGTTGAAGGACATGACGATACAGACCTATGATCATGCGGTGTCCATTTGATGCTTTGTAACCGGATCTCTTTTGATAGCCAGTTTCAAGTCATTTTTACTTTTCATTTCATGTAAATTTGAATTTCATTTTCTTTTCATTTGATCAGGCCTATATAAGGCTCATTTGTATATTATATGAGACACGGTTCTTTGGTATTGCAATCCAGACGTGCAATCAAGAACTACTCTCAAGCCTTGTAATCAACTTTAAACATTGTAGGTCCTTTATGCAATAAAATAATAGTTTGTTTCCTTTATGTAGTAGATACTATTTCTTTTTAACGTTTTTATAATAGTTTAAGGAAATTCCGAAAGGGAACAACCCATGATCAATATATTTTAATCATAGTATAGAATATAACTAAAAGTGTTCTTTTCTTTCTCGAAATCAAAGGAGGAATTTTTGAATGAACTGATGAAACTTGTAAACCTTGTGGAGTCATGTGGACATAGGCATTTCACCCGTTTTAGCCGATGGATAGGCGTTGTTGGGTTTGAGCCATAGCTGTTGACTTGTAGGTTTAAAGGTTGAAATACAGTAGTCGGAGTTGCCTCTAGAGAGATTGAGTAAGAGATAATAATTATAGTTTTATAATTATAATTAAGATATATACCTAAAAGGGATCATTGGTGGTTAGTACTAAGTAGGATAAGACAACTAGATAAACAAACGTTATTTTTCTTGCCTATGAACAAAGAACAAGCCATAAGATTCATAATAAACAAGGTAGATCAGAGATTAAATATTTTAGAAAATCTTTTGCTAATAAGAAATAACATAGATTTCTTAAGACAATTAAATAGAGAAAGATCCCAGCTCTTAGAAGAAAAAGAACGACTAGTTAGACAGTGTTATAGAAGCAATCAATTTCAGAATTAGACGTTCAGTTTATGCCATTAGATAAGTTCACCTGTGAAACTCTTCTTAACTGCAGCATAGAAATATTTCATGAATATTGTAGACAGACAAATAATATAGGACGTTTGCATATTATTAGAGCTCATATTTTACTTGCTATAAATATCACTGATAATAGTACAAAAGAATTTCATAAAGCCAAATTAAATATTTCAGAATACCATTTACAGCGTATTAGAGAAAATAAAAATATTCGGTAGATTAATCTATTTTCCGCACAACTAGTTTAGATTAGTCAGTGACCCTGATAGAGTAGAGAGAAAACTAATAAATCTAGGATAACAGTTGTAATACTTTAAAACTAGAAGGGAAACTTTGTCATAAAACATAAAACAGGACCAGTAGTGAGTAGTCACTATCATCTACCTATTTGATAATATTTTTGCCTTTCCAAGAAGGATCATTGGCTAAATCAGTGCAAAGATCATTACGTGTAGCAAAAATATTAACCCTGAAATTTCACAGACGCGAAAGAAAAAAAAAGTTTCAATTTATGATGCAACCATGCGACATAATGGCACCGGACCACTCCGAATTTTAATAATCACACTTTAATTTTTGTGTTTTTAGTAGTCATTACGCATATTGAAATGTGGTGCCAAAATCAATTCCACGATGCTAAAATTGTAAGGGCTCAGATTGAATCATGTCTTTTTCCAACAGATCGTTAGTTCTGCACGTATTGATAACGTGCTATGACGTCTTAATCACTTGACAAAGAAAATCTGCCAGAGACAAGATTAGTGAATCCAAGGCATTACTCAATTACGACAACAATATCATATCTAGGGCATAAATTCTCTGTTTGGGCCCTAAATTATGGCCATCAGGTACTATATATAAAACTTTGTGGAAAAGCTACCTGCCCCGGGGCCCTCTTTCATTTGCTTTTTAATCCTAAAGTTTTCGGCTTAGTTTAGTTGACTGACGGGTTTACTTTCCACACAATCGATTAGGATTCGATTTTGGGGTCATGACTTGTTAGCGAAAATCAATCTCATACATAATATAGAATACGAAAACAATAAAAGAATTGACAACAAGATTCGTGGTTCCTCCAAATCTGGGTATCTCCACGGGCGAGAGAGTGAGTCTGTTATTTGCTTCCCTTGCTCCGCTTTGCATCTGGTCCATTTACTAGAACTTTTCGGTATCTCTTCATATGAGCCACAAGTTCCAACAGGACGCAAAAAAGTAATTTTTTATGAATCCTCTAGTCCTGGTGTAGATGGTTTACCTTCGACCGGACCAGAGAGAAGATTAGTCGAGATGCAGTAAGTTGACCCGTACACCTTAACTGTTAGGGGAAAAAAAAATCCAAGTTTTCTTCTACTGTGGACCCCATTCTCACCTTGTTTATCACACCCACTATCTGTAAAGAAATTGTAGAGAGTCTGCAATCTTCTTTTTTTCACCCCCATTCTCACCTTGTTTACAAGGAGAGAAACAAAGAGAGAAAGAGCTGTGATGGGGAATCATAGGTTCAGGTTATCAGACATGATACCAAATTCTTGGTTTCAAAAGCTCAAACATATGGGCACAGTCAGAAATCAAAACACCAATCATTTTACCAAGAAAAAACCATCTCCCACATCATCAAAATCAACAAAAACAACAACATCAACTTCAATTCCACCCAAGACACAGCAACCAAAACTCATATCTCACCAGAGGAAATCTTACTATTTTACACGAGAGCTCACTCCGCCTTCTCCACAGCCACCGAACCCAAAATCCCCAGAAACCCATCTCTTAGAATCTCCTAGAAAATCAACCAAACAGCGAAAACGCCTTAGCACCACAAAAAATAGGAGAAACAGAGTAGTCACCACCTCCTCTTCTGTTTCCACCGGCTGCAGCTGCCGCGCCACTGTCGAATCCGTTGCGACTAACCCCGATTCGACATCCGAAGATTACCCAATTTCCCCACTCGATAGCTCATCCGATCACCAATCCGTTTTTCCCGAATTTTGTTCTGACCATGACAATGAACATGGAATATCCTCATGTCCATCCTCTTGTCAATGCAGAGTACAAAACGACATCGTTATAAGCTTGAGTGAGAAGACACCAAGCCCGAAATTTGATGGGTTTGTCAAGATTTCCGAGCTTGAACTCGCTCCAATTGTAACAAAAAAACCCACCAAATTTCCCAATGATTTTGAAAACCCCATCCATCAGCTAGAAAAAACCGAAAAACAGAGGAATAGCTCGGTTCGATCGCCAGGGGTGAGACTCAGGACTAATTCTCCTAGAATTGCTAGCAGGAAAATGTGGGTCCACGGCCGAAAAAGCTTGTCGTCGAGCTGCCAGAGTGGCATGGGGAGGCTGTCGGAGAGTTTTGCGTTGGTAAAGACGTCGGTGGACCCACAAAGGGATTTCAGGGAGTCAATGGTGGAGATGATTCTTGAAAACAATCTCAGGGCTTCAAAGGACTTGGAAGATTTACTTGCTTGTTATCTTCAGTTGAATGCAGATGAATACCACGAGCTGATTGTTGAAGTGTTCAAGCAAATCTGGTTTGACATTGCTGGCGTCAAGGTGAAGTAATCTGTTCAAGTACCTGGAAATGTATATAACCTATTTTGGGGTATTTTTTAGGTATGGCTTTTTATGTTGTAGTGTTTCTAGTTATAATTTCAAGTTTCTGTTTTGGAATGTAAGTTCTAATGGTAGTTGATTGTCAATTGGCACCATAGGGTTTTTTTTTTTTACCAAATTATGCAGTATTATTATCAGTCTTTTTGGTCGGTTTTCATTTTTTTTTTTTGTTAGAACCAAAAAATTCTAGAGTTATCATTCGCATTCGGAATTTCATTTTATTGTTTTTGGTGTCTTCAGGTCATTTTATCTGGACATTTTCAACGTCATTTAATAATTTCTTATCTTCCCAATCCCTCATCGAAATGATCAATTAACCCCGCATTTTTCTTCGGAAAACAATATAAAAAAAAAATCAGTAAAGTTGCACAATATCCAATGTTTAAGAAAATTTTATTTTGTCCAAATAAACCCGATCTTGTTATAAATGAGCATCAAACTTAGCAAGTTGATTTGAGCGGCAAAATCATAAATATGGAAAATAAAAGGAAGTAATGTTTTAGTTTGAAGTATTTATAGTGATACTAATTTTCTATGGCTTTAATCGGTTTTCTTGCTAGAGGGCGGTGAAATTGGTCTCTCAAAATTACTTGATGTGAGTATCAGTCGGTCTCAACATTTGGAGTATCGAAAATGTACAAGTTTCCTCCTTTTTCTTGGCATACTTTTTTTATCACATATTGTGGGGGCATCTATTCTGATTGACTATCCTCAAAGCAAAACTTACTTTGTTCTAATGTTGCTTTGATAATAGCGTTAAACCCCAACCTCTTCCTAATATTAGTATGACTGGTAAATCCCTTGTCATTTATTGCTAGGATCATGTCTTGAAAAATATTAGTAGATGGGCGTTGAGTTTTATACAATCAACAAAAATATCAGATGGGCGTTGGTCCACAGATTGTCTTTTGTATAGCAGAAGCTTTGCAGTTTGAAGGTCCAAGAGTAGCCTCGACATGATAGAAGTTTGAAAGTGCACAAACTTGAGGAAAGTGCACAAACTTGAGGCGTAATGGAGAAGTTGAGAGCCCTAATTAAGATATGATCAGAGTTAAGTCAAGCAGAAACAAACAGTAAAACGCCAAGGTTTAGTCCGGTTGGTCGGTGAGTTGAGTTTGCTCTCCACACAATTGACCAGATTCGATTCTTAGGGTCAAGCCGTAAAAAAGTAATTTCTTGTAAATTCCTTAGTCCTGGCATGTATGATTTACCTTTGACCGGATCGGTGAGGGAGTTAGTTGAGATGTGCATAAGCTGGCCCGGACCGTCCCAAAAAAAGCAAAAAGACAAAAGAAAACAGTAAGAATACAGTAGTACTATTGTGTGTTTTGGCTTAAAAAGTTAGCTGACTTATTTTTTCGTCTTTATTTGATTTTTTTTCTCATTTTTTAGTTTTGCATCAACTTTTTGTGTATTATTGGTTCATCTCGGCGAGAGGAATCAAAAAAGTATAAAATTATGACCGAAGCTTAATTTTTTTTGAATAAAGACAAAAATAAGCCAAAAAGTTAGTTTTTTACACTTTTTTTCGATCTTATTCAAAAAATTGAAAGTACTAGTCATAATCTTCTACCTTTTTGGATTCGTCTCGCCGAGAGGAACCAATACTCAAAAAATCGATGCAAAATTAACAAACGCAAAAAAAAATCAAATAAAGACAAAAAAAAAGTTGAGTTGGTTTTTTTAGCCAAACCTCACCTAGGTCCTTTGGGAGTTGGAACTTTTCCATGCGCTGTTACTTACCAGATTAACGAAAAATTCACTCGCCAGATAAAAAGATGCTTCTCTGGTTTCGTCCATAAAGACTATGGCCTGCCGACCGATCTCGATCGTCCAAACGTATTTTGGACGGTTCAAATTTGATAAGAGTTAAAATACTCAAAACGCTCTTGGCACCCCTCAAATTTAGCAGAGTCCCCTAGTTCAACCAACCTAGAGTTAGTCCGTTTTGTTGATGGATTTAATACCTAAATAATTGTTAAGGTTAGATTTTTTAGATCAAGCCGAAAGAAAGTAATTTCTTGTGAATCCCTACTACTGGCTTGGATGGAGTTTGCCTTTGATCGGATTAGGAAAGGAATTTATCGTGGTGTGTATAACTTGGTCCAGACACCCTTTCAGGAAAAAAAAAAAAAAAAAAAGGAGACAAATTGATCAATTACTAGATTCTTGTTTATCTGATCATCTATCATCTATGTACTACTCAATGCCACAATTGGTTTATATGGGGAACCCACCTTCAAACATACAAAAAAGTGAGACTTGTAGTTTCAAATCTTCACTCCTGAGCTTCCAAGTACTGCCAAAAGAAGATACCCTTTTTTTTTTTTTTTTTTTCTTTCGAATCGGATAGAGGAGAAGTTGTTTTAGTAATTGACTTAAAAAAGTCCCTATCTCAAGGTATGTATACAGCTTATAAAGTTGTTTCATAAATTGACTTAAAAATGAATTTATTTTGCTTACTGTTTCGTGGTTCTTTACTTCTTTATAGCAAAATAATCGAGTGCGAGCGTGCCAGAGAGAGTTTCAATCTCCTCCCTCAGATTAAGTTTGGAAAAACCAAATATAATCAGACGATTGTGTTGTGTTGGTTCAATTCCCTCAATTAAGAGGATTTTTTCTTAACAAGTGAAGAAATGCAAACCAATATACTTAGGAAATTAAAGAACAACAAAGAAACAAGATACTTCGATTGATAAATCAAAGGTAAACTTACTTCGAAATTGCCTCCAACTTCAAATACAAGAACAAGAACAAGAACAAGAACAGGTGATTGTTACAAAAACAATCGAGATTAGTCCTAACTACTTCCTAATCTACTTCGAACTGAGTTCGAAATCCTAAACTACTTTGCCAATGAACAAACCAAGCATCGGTTTTTTGATAGCTGTTTGTTGAAGATTTGTCCGGGGGGTTTTCACTTCTTCAATTTCTTCTATTTATAGACGCTGCTTGCAGTTTGAACTTCCCGCTCAAACGAATTTGAACTTGGCTTGCTTCGAACTCTAACTTCTACTCTTCGAGTTGGCAGTTTCTTCCCTCTTCCACGTCTGAATTTGAATTCTTCTAATTCTTCTTCCATAAGCTTTTATTTTGAATCTGCACAGTTACTTAACACTAACTCAAATGATTACGAGTTAAGGAAATAACTGCCTCTCAAGAAATACTCCACGTGTTCTAACTGCTATCTATTCCGTTTCACAAGTTTACACGTGGAGTTTACGTGTTCAGCAGTTAACATCATGGCTTCGAAGCCAGTTTTTATTTTATCCTGGACTTGTAACTGCCAATAACCGCTTTTTGATTTTAAGAGATAATACGACATCGTATTTATTCCAATGTATTCTTTTAATCCAGTGTATCTCCATTGACAGATAATTGCCAACGTTTGGCATTTTTGATTACATGTCAATCAATTATTGGATTTGTTAATTTTATATGTAAACACTTACGAGATAGGTCATTCTCACAATATATCAACTCAAAAAAGCCAACTTGAACTAATTTTTGACTAAGTCAATTTCTAAAACATGACCACTGCACCTGAATAAATCAACCAAAGTGAGAAGCATTAATAAAATTGGTGAAAAAGGAGCAAACAAAAAGAACAAACCGACTCGGTGTTTCGGTATGGTTGTGTGTGTTATTAGCAAGCTGCAGAACCGAGGGGTGTTTTGGCTCTATATTATTTTTTGTCCTTATTCAAATCCTTTTCACATCTGTTAGTTTGAGTCAAATATTTATGGATTGTTGGTTCGTCTCGACGAGAAAAATCTAAAAAATAGAATAGTTTTTTACTTTATTCATGTCATCAAGACAAACTAATAATCCATAAAAAATCGACGAGAAACTAACAAATGGGAAAAGAAATTGAACAACGAGAATAAATAATCTAGAGGTCTACAATGGCACAGCCAAAATTGGGTAGCCGAAATTCACTACATCACATTTTCAAACTAGGAAAAAACTAAATTTATTAACATAAAAATCCATTTCCTTTCATTATTAGTAATTTATTATTGTTCAAACACATTTTTTCAATACTTTAAATTAATGTATATTTTAAATGAAGTCATAATATCACATTTAACAATTTATTAAACTAAACACAATTGTCTAGGCTCTAGAGTCAAATACGCGAGAAATCATTTTTGGGTTAAGAGAGAATCATTATTCAATCCCATTTTCCAGCCCAAATCAATTTTCAAGCCCATTTTCCAGCCAAAATCATTTTTCAAGCCCATTTTCCAGCCAAAATCATTTTTCAAGCCCCTTTTCCTATCCAACAAACATCAACCTTCATCCACATTTTTCACAGCAGCAGCCACCAGTAAACCTCCAGTAAAAGTGAAAACATATTCAGATTTCGAACCTACAAATCAGAGGAAAACATCCATATCAAAGACATACAACGTACTGCGAGAGAGAGAGAGAGAGTCGTACGGACGATCTGAGGAGGAGAGGAGGCGGACGACAGACGACGATCTGAGGAGGAGAGGAGGCGTACGGCGATCTGACGAGGAGAGGTACTCACGGTGGAGGAGGAGAGAAGAGGAGAGGGAAGGAGGGAGGTAGGGAGGAGGGAGGTTTACAGATTTAGGGTTAAGAGAGAATGAAATGGGTAGGTAGTGAGTGTAGTATAACCACTTATTCCGGATATTTTTTCCGGTATTTTTTTTTTTTTTTGCATTTCCAACGGGCGGATTGGTTTTAACCGAACTAACCCGTAACCGTTAAATTTGGTATTTCACGATCCGGAACCATCCATACCATACCTTGGGTGGATCAACGGATGGTTCGGATTGGTCGAGTTGGGCGGATCGAGCGGAGCACCCTTAAGTCTATAACACATACTTATAATTAATGGGCAAGAGGCTTCGACCATGAGTTTGAAAGATTTGGCAAAATCTCGAGTTTTGGAGAAGATAGAGTGGAGGGGTGTAGACACCCCGATTTTGACCCGAGAAACTTATCAAGCATCCCCAAGGATGAAAATGCCCGATAAGAGCAGGCGAGGCTTGATTGTGAACTTGGAAACCCCTTCAAAACCTCTTCAAAATAAACCCAACCTTGCATCACCTTCTAGTACATTCAAAACCCTCTTTTTTTGATATATAATACGTCTCAATCTGTTTTGAAATGATGGAGATGTGCACGTTTTACCCAAACAACTTATTTTATCGACATTCTGAGGGTAAAATGGTCATAGATTTTGATGTACAAATCATCTTGGGTTCAAACTACTTGGGTTAGAAAGTAGACTTGACAAGCTTTCCAACGCTTTAAACCGTGCGCAAAACGGAGTTCGGTAGCACCCGGAACGACCTCGCGAAGTTTCATATGTTGTGTAGTCTCCTAATCCAGGCGCCTGGATTCCCCTATTCCAGGCGCCTGGATTCCCTATTCCAGGCGCCCGGACTCACTCCAGATACTTGATCCCCAAGGTGAAATGGGTGGGAAGGAGCGTCTTGAGGATCATTTCTGGAGTTTTTTTGCAGAGATCAGTTAGAGAGATGGTGGGGGAGTATGATTACACTACTTGGACCCCTAGCATGATCCTCTAAGGGTTCAAGTGGCCCTTTTTGGACCTTGTCTTGCATATTTATACCACCTCTCCTCCTCCATTTGAAAGGAACCAGCTCTCCCTTTACTGTTATGCTGCTAAATTCTTTCCAGAAATCCTATTCCAGTTCATACTCCTCAAATCCTCTCCATTTCAACCCCAAAATCACCTTCTTGCCCCATTAATTCATCATCCATTCACTCCCATCAACAAAACTGCATTCATAAACTGCCATTTGTTGCTCTGTAAACTCAAAATCAGCAGCTACACTTCCATAAAACTCACTCAAAAACCCATTTCAAGTTCATTGATCAAGCCAAAAAGGTAGATTTCTCTACCAAAGTGCTCAAATAGGCCTTGAGGGGGACTCAACCAAGTTCTTACTAGTCTTCTATACTAGTGGAGGACTTGGAAGAGGTTTGAATCATACAAGGAAGAAAGTTTATTTTGTGTATCAGTAGCAAATCCGGGCGCCTGGATCTGCTCAATGTAGGCGCCTGGATTCCATTCCCCTTGCAATGTTTCTTGTTCTCTTCATGTTCCATTCATTCATTTTGATCATTGATGCATTATTTGTGTTTAATATTAACATTGCATGATCTAAATGACCATTTTTCTAAAAGGGTGTTTAGTGATGCTTTGAAGAACAAGTGAAGTTCAAAAGAGGAGGTTTTGCATATTTAGGATTGCTTGACATCTTTTATTAATCTCATGCTACATCAGAAGTTTCATATTAAGTAGAAAGAGTGTATTGAGTGCATGTGTATCCATCATATGACTTTTTCAAGTCATTTCATGATCAAAATCCATATCATTCTCTTTCCTTCTTCTTTCATGACCATTACTATACTTCAAGGTTCACCTTATGCATAAGTGAGTTTGATATATGCCTTAGATCAGTTTGACATTTCCATTATATCCATCAAACCATGCTAGAATCATGATTTTCCAAGTTCTAATCATGTCATAAAGTTGATCTTAAGGTCCATTTCGTCCATAGAGTCATTTAATATCATCTAGAATGCATGTGAATGAGTAATCTTACTGTGGAAAATGAAGTTTTGAAGTTACTGTCTGGTAAGCCTTCCAGGCGCCTGGATTCGCCCATTCCAGGCGCTTGCATTCAATCCAGGTGCCCAGATTGCCATCCAGGTGTGGCAAGTACGATGTTGGTGATCAGTTTCTGAGGCATCTTTGAACAGTTTGAGTGTGATTTAATCAAGTTTCAGCGTCTTATATCATTCATCCATAAAATTTTGCACAAGCATCCACACATATTTCATTAATCTTCTCAATGCATTTATGTGTTTTCGCATGAATTCGTAGTTAAAGTCTATTCAAATGGTATTTTCAAAATCCCTTAAACATCTAGTAGAGACCGGTGGTCACACCGGGCGAGAGGGGTGCTTTAAATTCCTTCCTCTCTCGTAACCTAGCTCTTGGACCCGAGAAATCTCAATAAAAGCAGACCAGTCAAATATTTTCTGTCTTAAGGGCAAAAGAGTCATTTTTCAATTGGTTTCTCTGGTACGGTCCTCAAACCCGGGTGGCGACTCCTGTCAATCAATCAAAACCGTTTTCCAAACCGCAATCAATTTCGTGGGCATTCCCGCGGGGTGTTCACAAGGGGGCTCTCCGGTTTCTCTTGGTTGCAATTGGTGGTGGTTTGTGGGTGCTTAGTACTCCAATGATGAACTTGAATTAGATTCCTGAGTCTGGTGGTGTGGGGTGGTGTATACCCAATGCTTGCGACCTTGGATTGTGTCGTAGAGAGTGTCGCCCCAAGCGTAGGGCTAGGTCGGCAGTAGCATAATAACCGGTAAGACCGGGTCGAATCCACAGGGACCGAACGCACCCGGCGTGAGAGTTGACTTGCGAATGAAGTTTTTAGCCTTAAAGCGGCAAACTTGGCTTTGGTGATTTGTGGGTGGAATTCTCTTAACTTCGAGAACGACTCGGAATATTAAAACGACAAATTAAACTAAGGCAAAGTCTAGGGGTATTTAACGACCATGACTTGGGCTAATCCATCCCCTCTTGATAACCGGCTCGGGGCATCGTTAAATGCCCCCGAACGGAAGATTTAGATTTTAAAACCATTTACAAGAAAATGTGTTTACCAAAGATTAGGGGTTTTCGGTACATTTTGCAAACGGATGGGTTGACATCGCCCAAAGCATCACACGTGCCAAGTAGTCAAGCTCTTGGCTACGTGTGATCAAAGAGATTAACAAACCCACTCTTTGGTACATAAAAGTGCAACCCCAAATATTTGATAGACAAGCAATGTATGCCTTAACATGAGATGGATGGATTAATCCCAAGTCATGGAGTGCTAATCACCCCATGACTGAGCCTACTTAAACTACTCGCAAACCATAGCAAGAAATAAGATTAGAACGTTGAAGGAGACGCAAAACATGATTAATAAACTTAAAAACTAATTTTAAGTGAAGAACCTAAGTTGGCCTACAACATTAACACTAGAGAAAATCACAAACAACACTTAGAAATTAGAGTTTTCAATGGAAATAGCAAGAACAACATGAAAATACGAAACATGAAGAAAATACAAATAAACAGTAGATTTGTAAAGATTAAGAGTACACTTACAACATTAATGAAGATGAAAACCTTGGATCAAAGAGAAACTACCCTAAAAACTAGAGAGAAGGTGGAACTAAACTAAGAACAAAACTAATGGAGGAAGAAGATTAGGGGAGAGAGAGGGAGAGGGAAATATATACAAACACCTTCCATCTCTCTCAAAATATCCTAATAATGCTTTTAATAGAAACATTCCATAAGTAGAAAGTACAAAAAGTGCTCAAAAGTTGCCTCGGAGCATTTTTGGACCGGTCCAGAATTATTCCGGATCGGTCCGGAATTGTCTGGAAATTTTTGGGCAATTCTGGATCGGTCCGGAATAATTCCGGATAGGTCCGGAATCGTCTGGAAATTTTTGGGCAATTCTGGATCGGTCCGGAATAATTCCGGATAGGTCCGGAATTGTTTTGACTTCTTTGATCCCTCCCGTTGAATTGCGCGCTTCCGGACTTCCCCCAAAACACTTAAATGAGTTGTGCGACACTCGGGGGAGGTGTTCCTTGGTCACTCGAGTGCTCGTTCACTCCCGGACTCCACCGGGAGTTTTTGAGAGAGTGAGACACGGCTTCAGCCTTCCGGCTTGGCTTTGTGGCTCTTTGACTTCCCGGGCCTTAGCCGAGTCTTCATTTCTTGGCTCTTGAGGCCCGGTGTTGGCGTGCCACGGGGCACGTGACCCTCGTAAACGTGGTACGGTTCTCAATGCACTCAGAATGCGTTTCTTTAGCGCGTTCAACCTGTACCTCAACAAAACCACAACTACGCGCAAATCAAACATTTCAAGCGCGAAATCACGTAAAAGGTGAGATAAATAAGCAAAATAAGCCCCGGTTATGTACAATATTGGGGGCTTATCACACCCCCCAACTTGAACTTTGCTCGCCCCGAGCAAACTAAACAAATACAACTAACAAAAACAAACTATAATGGATACGTCTTTTAAACCCCCGGGCGGCCCCGGTAGGACGAGTGAAGTCTCGTGAGGGTTTTCAGCAGTGAACAACCCACAAAACACATGGGAATCGAATACTTTAAATGTACTCATGCCCAACCGACAACTCACATAGTACCACAATGTCCGCCACGCAAGTCAATGGCAAGATACTTTATTCATAGAAGGAGTTAAGCAAGTGAACTTCATATCTAAACTTAGCACAAAAATCAATCCTCTCACCTACGGTCGGATAGAGAATTCTCACGTGGCATGCGTGTGAAGAAACCTCACAAAGAAATTCACCAATCTTGAAAACAGTTCTCACACCATTGATAGCTCGGTATTTCTTTAAGCACACCCCTTCCCTTTATTCGAATGAATCTTTTTTTTTTTTATGTGGTCGTGCAATGCTCGGACCTCTCGGGCTTTCTAGTTGACCCATTTAGCGAGCGTTAGGTCGGCCATCCCCAAGCCAAATGGCCTTAGGGCGCCAGGTTTTGAGAGACCCTTCAGACTTAATTGCTCGAGTCAAAAAGGCTTTATGGTGAGGTCCAAGCTAGCCACATTCAACAATGCCTTCACAAGGTCTATCCATCTTTTGACGCGAACAATACGGTGGGAGCAAACCCCGATTGCCCGGTTACTCAATGAACGCCCGGATAAACATTAACAATAAAGCATGCATCATCTTTTTCTTTTCTTTTTTCTCTTACAAGGAAAGGGGCTCCAAATATTCCACATACAAATTAATTCACACCGAGGGATCAATGACCCGTGAACCAATTTCGAAGCCAGTGAATGCTCAAGTGGGACAGTGCGCGTGCGAAAGCATGAATTCAAGTGAGCATACGCTATCCAACTATAGGTAATACGGTTTAACCAAGTGTTTTCCTTTAACGTCATGTTCACAAGCTTAAGTCTATCCATGAAATCGTATCAAGACTCCATCTCACACAACAAACATCATAGCACTAATTAGAAGTCATCAATTAAGAGTAAGCACACACAAAGTATCCTAATTCCTTGATTCACCAAATTTTTTTTCAATTTTTTTTTCAATTTTGAAATTTCAAGACTCTTAATATAAACAAAGCACGAAGTAAACCCTCCCCCCAACTTAAAATGTGCTATGTCCTCATAGCACGAAGATAGTATGAAAATGAAGAACAAGGAGGGATAAAAATGTACCGACGGGGTGGAATGTCAACCACCTTATACCTCGACCAAATGAGAGGCTTTGTCATCATCCTACTAAGAGAAAATGATTAGTACCGACTCACTCCGTGATAGCCGAGTCCCCAACAAACAAATCTTCACGTGATTAACGGGTACTACTTTTCTCCCCGGAACTAGAGACTGTGGCTAGGCCATACGTAGCTCAAGTTTGGGTGGCTATACCGGACCATCAAAAGCCGTTTGAAAACGGCGAATACCAAAGTTGATTGAAATTAAAACAAAAAAAGATAAACAAGACAAACTACAAAAAGCTAAAAACACAATAAGTAGAGTACTAGAACCAACAAAACATGATTAATTCAACCACATTCAAATGTAACTCTCGCTTACTTTGAAGAGCTCTCATAATGCACAAATCACTCCACTCTAAGCTCTTCGACAAGAATTGAACGCGACCGTACCACAAGATAAGATACTTAGAGTATTGTGATCGCCGAAATTGCTTAACAAAATTAAGTTTCACCAAGTGTATAATGCGAACCAAATTCATTTTCAAAGTGTTGACAAGATTTAGTAAAAGTGGATTGTAAACACAATCATAATTATCAACACCTAGAAAATCAATTAGTTCGACTCTTTCAAGTTCTTGTGGTGGAGCAAACTCAATGGAAGTGCTAGTGGCATGAGCCTCAA
The DNA here is from genome assembly GCA_963854785.1 of Vaccinium vitis-idaea. NCBI lineage: Eukaryota > Viridiplantae > Streptophyta > Magnoliopsida > Ericales > Ericaceae > Vaccinium > Vaccinium vitis-idaea. The sequence goes on along the minus strand of OY978225.1, from coordinate 852,615 downwards.
AAGTTTTTTCATGAAAAGGCATATCAATTGTACAACTAGAATCCTCTTGGGGAGCACAATCGAAATCCGGCTCATCATCCCATTTAATCTCTGATTCCGTTGGCAAATCCAATGTACAATCAAAATCAGGCTCGTCATCCCATTTAACCTCCGAGGTTTCTTTCAAAGCTAAAATAACCCCTTCATTAATGAACAGTGGTTCTATTTCAATTTTAGTCAACTCGCAAAATTGGGGCTTTTGGGCTAATTCATCAAGATAGTCCCAACACTCTTTGGCATTTTTACTCAGGAATTCTTCATCGGACAACAAGTCAAATTGACATGTCGTAGGATTTAAACCTCGGCAGAAGATAGCCAAAAGATTCCCAAGCTCATACATATAAATTGCCCAAGAGAATATAGAACATTTAAATCGCTCCCAATATTGTGGAAAAGACTCATCATCTAGTTGACAGAAATTGGTTATGTCTTGAAAAAACCCTTCATAGCAACTCCCAAAATCAGACATTTTTTTTTTTTTTTTTTGGATTTTCTAGGACTAGCAGAACGGAGGGGTTATGCAACCACCTCACCACAAGAACAGTTCCGAGGGGCTAGTCCGCCGCCTCGTTAATAAAACAAGTAATGTACAGAAAATAAGAAAAACTATACAAAAGAGTGAGATACTTACAGTGGAGCAAGGAAAAACTCACGCTAGATGGACCATTGGGTCCCCGGCAACGGCGCCAAAAATGCTTGCGACCTTGGATTGTATCGTAGATGGTGTCGCCCCAAGCGTAGGGCTAGGTCGGCAGTAGCATAATAACCGGTAAGACCGGGTCGAATCCACAGGGACCGAACGCACCCGGCGTGAGAGTTGACTTGCGAATGAAGTTTTTAGCCTTAAAGCGGCAAACTTGGCTTTGGTGATTTGTGGGTGGAATTCTCTTAACTTCGAGAACGACTCGGAATATTAAAACGACAAATTAAACTAAGGCAAAGTCTAGGGGTATTTAACGACCATGACTTGGGCTAATCCATCCCCTCTTGATAACCGGCTCGGGGCATCGTTAAATGCCCCCGAACGGAAGATTTAGATTTTAAAACCATTTACAAGAAAATGTGTTTACCAAAGATTAGGGGTTTTCGGTACATTTTGCAAACGGATGGGTTGACATCGCCCAAAGCATCACACGTGCCAAGTAGTCAAGCTCTTGGCTACGTGTGATCAAAGAGATTAACAAACCCACTCTTTGGTACATAAAAGTGCAACCCCAAATATTTGATAGACAAGCAATGTATGCCTTAACATGAGATGGATGGATTAATCCCAAGTCATGGAGTGCTAATCACCCCATGACTGAGCCTACTTAAACTACTCGCAAACCATAGCAAGAAATAAGATTAGAACGTTGAAGGAGACGCAAAACATGATTAATAAACTTAAAAACTAATTTTAAGTGAAGAACCTAAGTTGGCCTACAACATTAACACTAGAGAAAATCACAAACAACACTTAGAAATTAGAGTTTTCAATGGAAATAGCAAGAACAACATGAAAATACGAAACATGAAGAAAATACAAATAAACAGTAGATTTGTAAAGATTAAGAGTACACTTACAACATTAATGAAGATGAAAACCTTGGATCAAAGAGAAACTACCCTAAAAACTAGAGAGAAGGTGGAACTAAACTAAGAACAAAACTAATGGAGGAAGAAGATTAGGGGAGAGAGAGGGAGAGGGAAATATATACAAACACCTTCCATCTCTCTCAAAATATCCTAATAATGCTTTTAATAGAAACATTCCATAAGTAGAAAGTACAAAAAGTGCTCAAAAGTTGCCTCGGAGCATTTTTGGACCGGTCCAGAATTATTCCGGATCGGTCCGGAATTGTCTGGAAATTTTTGGGCAATTCTGGATCGGTCCGGAATAATTCCGGATAGGTCCGGAATCGTCTGGAAATTTTTGGGCAATTCTGGATCGGTCCGGAATAATTCCGGATAGGTCCGGAATTGTTTTGACTTCTTTGATCCCTCCCGTTGAATTGCGCGCTTCCGGACTTCCCCCAAAACACTTAAATGAGTTGTGCGACACTCGGGGGAGGTGTTCCTTGGTCACTCGAGTGCTCGTTCACTCCCGGACTCCACCGGGAGTTTTTGAGAGAGTGAGACACGGCTTCAGCCTTCCGGCTTGGCTTTGTGGCTCTTTGACTTCCCGGGCCTTAGCCGAGTCTTCATTTCTTGGCTCTTGAGGCCCGGTGTTGGCGTGCCACGGGGCACGTGACCCTCGTAAACGTGGTACGGTTCTCAATGCACTCAGAATGCGTTTCTTTAGCGCGTTCAACCTGTACCTCAACAAAACCACAACTACGCGCAAATCAAACATTTCAAGCGCGAAATCACGTAAAAGGTGAGATAAATAAGCAAAATAAGCCCCGGTTATGTACAATATTGGGGGCTTATCACCCAAGTTTCACTCCCTCTCTCTCTAGAACTCCATTGATGGACCTTTCTCTCCCTGGCTATTTTAAAAAGAAAAAAAAAAGTGTTCTGTTGTGTGGGAGGGGGAGGCCGAATTAGGGCTATACATAAGGGAGGAAGGGTGTTGGGGTAAGAGATGGTGGAGTGTAATGGTTGGGAAAAACATGTGGGGGTATGGGGATGTGAAAGGAGGTTGTTGGATGGAGTTAGGAGTGGGTATAGGAGGCTGCTTTTTAGGGGTTTGGGGTGGAATGAAGAGAGTAGTGGAGTGTGGGGTGGAGAGAGAGAGAGAGAGAGAGAGAGAGAGAGAGAGAGAGAGAGAGAGAGAGAGAGAGTTCCAATCTCAACCATCCATTTTAATGGTTCAGATGGTGTCTTTTTTTTGTGTTTTTTTATGTGTCCCTTGACCCAACCCGGCCATATGTGTGTGTATCTTAATCAAATAATTATAATGTAGGTATGGTATAAAATGTAGGAAATTTCACAATGCCGGTCATAACACCAAGTTGAGGGTCTAAAGCGTAATTAATGGCTTAGAATATAAAAATTACAAATTATAAAATTAAGAATTTAAATAAAAATAATTTTATTTGAAAAATTTATCGCGCACCATCATGTGTAGTCGCCATCTCTCTATCATCACCATTGCATTCTCGGCAACCACAACCAGCTACCATGACCACCATTTTGTCCCTTTGGGGACATCCAATAAAATTAGAACGATACCATGACCACCATTTCTCTAGAATACCACCAGTTTACAACATCCCTCTATCGCCATTGTACGACCACCACAACAACTATACAGTGAACATTAGGGCGTCAATAGTGGACTCTTAAAAAAATTCCTAAGTGAGACTCTTAATATTTAACAATTCATTTGCTCAATTTTGTTCTTCAATAGGCTCCCAATAGAAATTTCCTAAGGATGGCTCCTTAGCATTGCTCCTACCACACTAGCTAAGTTTAGAGAGGGAGTTGGGAGTGAGGAGAGAGAGAGAAGGAGAAGTCGAGAAGAGGGAGGGGGGAATGGGGGACCCACTTATATTTTTGTGTCTAAATAAATAATTTTAGGACATAATCTAGGAGCCCATTTTAGAGAATCCACTGGAGTGCTCTCACACTCCTAAATTAGCAAGTCCGTAACAAACAAAACTGGACTCCACTTTTGCTTATGTGTCAACTTTAAGAGTCATTTTAGGAGCCAAATTATAGAGAGTCCATTGACGTAAAAGAAAATAATTCAAATAATTGATTCAAATTCATTGATCTTTCTGTCAAATTATGAGAAAGTATGCGCTACCTGTAAGCCAAAAGTTGTTAAAAAAAAAAAATAATACCATTTTGGTGTCATTCTGACTAGGGGTGTACAAGAAAACCGAAAAAACCGTGAAACCAGACCGACCGGACCGAACCGGTCTACTTGGATTGGTTCTATGGTTTAATGGATTGGTTCTGGTTCTAAAAAAATGAGAACCGGATATTTTGGTTTGGTCCCTGGTTTCATAATTAGGAACTGTGGCTTGAACCGAACCGGTCCATATACATAAGTAAAATATAATATAATGTAATATATACACTCATATATATACCCCCCACACATTTGATAATTTTGCCAGCTTTAAGTTTTAACGTTGTATCTGCCATATATATCAATAATGATATGCGAGAGTATTCTAATAGTTGGTTTAGTTATTGTTGGAGTTCTTAATTTATTTGTGGGTTGGTTTAGTGGTAGGAGTCTTACGAAGAAATTGCAATAATTTTGTGGACAATTTTTTTTGGCAATTTTTGAATGCTAACATGGTTTAGAACCGAAAACCGAACCAAACCGGACCGGTCTAATGGTTTGGTGTGGTTTGGTTCCATATGTGTAACGGTCTGGTTATGATTCTCAATTTTTTGGAACCGTTAGATATGGTTTGGTCCCTGGATTTCAATAAAACCGGTCCAAACCGGACCATGTACACCCCTAATTCTGACCACTGAGTTTGCATCGAAAATGAAATGAATTTAATTCAAGGATCTATATATGAAATTGTGGCCAAACTGACACCAACCCGAAGTACCAATATAGTCCTTTGTTAACTTTATTTAATTCAAGGGCCAATATTGTTATTTCGCTTGACTGTTGCTTGATCATATATATATATAGGGAAATCTTCTAGTCCAAACCCTCCCGTAAATAAGAAAAAATGATTTTTTTTGTTTTGCAAATTATTTTTGGAAAATCCGAACCGTCCAATGTGTTCAGAAGGTGTTTTCAAGGGTTCACGCCGGAAATCTTCAAAAAATAATACCGGGAAGGGTTTGATCCAAGCAGTTTTTCGCAAAAACTGTATTTTTTGAACACATTGGACGGATCGGATCGTCAAAAAAATGCTCGGATCACGGAGGTCCGGAAGTCCGGAGTCCGGAGGAGAAGTGGAACCTATATATATATATTTGTTTGGTAAATGAATGAAAATGCAAATTGGCTGTTGCTTGTTGTTGAAGAACATATTCTCCACTTTCCATAATTTCAGCCTTGTACCTTCAATTACCATTCACTGCAAAATTCTTTCAATTGTAAGGATCTTTTCAGTCCATTTGCTCCTCACGTCATCGGCAGTGGAATTTTGTTCTTAGCTACTTTTGGTCAAGTTTGCTTTATCTACCCTTATGCTTAAACTGGTCATCTGAGATTCATGCAATCTGTAGGGTTTAACTTGTTCGAATAACTTTTTAGATTTTGTCAAGGTGACAATAATTTACTTGGTCAAAAACATAATGGGGTTGTCGTAGTGGTTAATGAATTTGTTTTTGGCGAGGCTTACCACCTCAAGGTCACAAGGTGAATTCTCCCTCAACAGCGGTTTGTCTTTGAGGTCATCACGTGAAAAGGGCTGTGGGAGGAGCTGAAGAAATTAGTCCGATTTATCGGAACACAGTTTATTAACCAAAAAAAGTAAATTACTTGATCTGTTTGATCTCTTCGTTGTTATTTGTTCATGAATGAGAATTCGTGATATATAATAATAGTCCACTTGGGCCCCGTTCGCTTGGGAAAAAAATACGTTTAAAAATGTAGGGATGACAACAGTGTGGTTCGGTGCAGTTATTGGTAAATCAGTAATAAAAACCAATACATATACCTAAAACCAAAACCAAAATTGCCGGTTTTCTTTTTGTATGAACCATAAAAAAAGATCATGGTTACCAATCGATTCGGTTTTTTTCACCGAAACTGGTGTACATTTATAATAGAGTTAAAGACACTAACTATCAAATAACAAAATATCCAAATGAAGCCAACAAACTAATACGTCATATAGTTCAAAAACACTAAATCCCCATTACGTATTGGGCTCGTTGGCTCCATCTCTATTTTGGTGAACCGATGGTGGTTTTGGTGGTTTGTGTGGTGACGGTGGCTGATGGTGGTGGGGTCGGCGGCTGTCAGTAGTCTTGGTGGTTGGCGGCAATGGCGGGTGTTTTGCACTTGGGTTAGGGTTAGGTTTTGGGTTTTCTTTGTTGGGCTTGTGCTTCTTTGTAATATTTGGGTTTTGAGGCCTTCAGGAGTATTTTCATTGTTTTATACGGGCATTTTAGGCCCTGGGTGTTCGGGCTTTGCCCTTAGGCTGTTCCAACTTTTGGTTGGATCTTTTCTCCCCCTCGATGTACCCCTTATCGAGAATCTCTAATAAATTTTTTGTTGCCGATCAAAAAAAAAACAAAATGACATAAACACCATGTCTCTAAGCAACCCTCCATTGAGATTTGTTTTTCTCAAAACTTGTCTTGTAAAAAGTACAAGAACCTCAACCACCGGAGGTGGTTGCCAAGATGGTTGCGGGTAGCAATTCTCGTGAACTATAAATACTGAGTAATGAGCATCAATAGTCAGTTTGTATTTTGGTGGGGCTATGGTGATGTACACCCTCCCATGGTCAGAGGTTACTCCGAAAGAATGCCCCATAGAACTATAGGAGAAAGTAAGCGTAGTTTCTCCCCTATATATGGGTTCTTTCGGAAAGTCAAGGAACAATCATTTTATTTTCTTTCCAATTCAATCAAGATGAGTTTCCATTACAATGTTTTCGGCAATTTAGCCCATTAAAAAATATGACTACAAAAATACCGAAAGTATTTTTAGTGTAATTCAAGCATTTCTAATTTTTTAGATTATGACAAGGTCTACCAATTTTAGCTTAAGATTTCTTTCTCACAACATTTATTGTATTCGCATAATCAATCCTTCTTTTATACCTTCAGCCATAACAACCTTGATTAGAATTAATCCTTCCGACACACACAAACCCCCATTGAAAAAGTTTCATATCGGCATAGTTTGGAATTACTTGTAATTAAGATATCAATCAATAATTGCAAGCATGCTTGAAGTTCTATATCGCACACGGCATCAACATATTGTTCATATTTCAACCTGTTGGTACGTACTCGTGACGGTATCAGCTTACATGTACCTCGACTAATATGATCTTTGTTTTTCGACAACTATCTATATAGTGTAAATTACTATTATGGAAAAATGGAAATGTGAGTTTTCACGAAATACTTGGATAATTCTTTACAATTCAAGCTTTAAGTGCGCATATGCTGGCTCGAGACACTTTGCATTATCAAAAGAAAAAAAGAAACAATTCCGGCTACAAAACTAACCTATATATATATATATATATTTTGGGATGGAGTGAAGATGAATCAAGTTCATCGCAATCAAAGGGAAGGGTTATAGGTATTAGTTCAGGTCATTGTCGGCGAGCCGTAAGGAAGAACTTTCAAGTCAATCCAGGTACAGATTAGTTTTTATATATGGAAATGGCTACAATACACACCCCTTATTTGGGTGTACCATATGCACCTATTGTATGGTCCAGATTGTGCCACTTCATCGACAATCATAACATTTTTTAGTTTTTCGTAACTTTTCAGCAATATGATTCGTAACATTTTCTATGATTCGTAACATTTTGGTGTGTCTCGTAACTTTTACAAAAAAAATTTCTAACCTTTACAAAAAAATTCGTAACTTTTCCAAAAAATTCGCAACTTTTCGCAAAAAATCGTAACTTTTACAGGGGTGTGTATGATACACACTCAAATAAAGGGTGTGTATTGTAGCCTTTTCCAGTTATATATGGAGTATCTAATGAAGAAAACGACTCCCCAGACAAATTAAAGCAACATGTTCCGCAGATTCTGGGTTTTACTTTGAAACTAGGAGTATTTGTTTAAGCTTGCATGGTACTGGAGCTAGTTACTATCCTATAAAGGTTCCAATTATGGTAACTTACTATTCATTTGTCTTCACAGAAAACGTTTTCCAAGTAATGAGTTTTTGAATAACTTGGGTGTTTGGGTCAAGTTACGTGCAACTCGACTGATCTCGGTGTTCAATTCCACTGCTCACTTGCTAGAAGTCCAATTAAACTACCTTAAAGGAATTGTTACTATTTACGAGGTTTCGAACCTGAAATCTTAGGAGGTTTCAGGCCTTCACCAGCCAAATCTTTTGGGGTTTTCCAAGTAACGATTTTTTGGGTATTGGGTGGACAGAAAACAAAAGTTAACTTAATGTCCTGTTTAACAAAAAATGAGTTGATTTTGGCGAAAAACTATTCCCACTTTTGGTAGGTTAAAAATGGAAGAGGAGTTCCTGTTGTGCCCATGGTGCACGGCACCGTGTGGTGTGGGCATCCAGCCGTCCATTGCAAAAATGCACGGCTCGAATTTAATCCGAGCACAGGGGCCCTTGATCTGTTAAAAATGCTCTTTTGTATGAGCACCAGTAGCACACTTCCACTGCCCCCGTGACCATCACAACCATAGCCACTATGCCTATTATTTTTCTTGATTGTAAATAAATCACAAGAATTATTTTGTGGAACGTCACAAGAATTAAGAATGTTTCCAAGTTATGACGATTGATTCATGTTAAAATTGCTTGCTCTTTTGTGGAAACATGAAAAACCAGAAAAAGGAGATCCGCGAATGACGGAACTGCGGAGGGAAACTCATATGCACTTGGGAATGAAAGGAAAGGGGGACAACAACATGGCAAGCATTTTTGCACACGGCCGGCCGGCTAGATCGTTTATTTGATCGTACTGTATTAAACATGGTTTTGTGCGCATGTGCAAATGTTTTTTTGCAACTGTTTTCGTGATTTGTTTTCTTCTCTTCTACTCACATGGACCATACCTTTTATCAAAATAAAGTCACATACACAAAGATACCTTAAATTGTGTTGTGTTGGGAAAAATTACAACGGCATTCTAGACAACATTTTCTTATTCGTAACAAAATTACAAAACTGAATATGGAGACCGAATTACAGATTACAGAGAATAGAAATACAAACAGAATTAAGAAATTGCGAACCGAGTCCTGTGAAATCAAAGTCTCCTTAAAACAGATTCGCCACCTACCGAGGATATTGTAGCATGCCCTGACGTCTATCTCCCAGGATAAGACAACTAGAATCACGAAAATCAGAATACCTCCAATGAACGCCTTGATGAACTGAACTCGTCTGCATCTTTCTCACTCACAGAATGACACTCAGAATTAGTTTCAACTTATAGCAATAAGAAGACCCTCGAGTTGCACATGAGGAGATGAATTTAGAAACTGCTGAATTGAATTCAAGAAATGAATTCTGACATCAATTTCATATCATGGGAGAATTACAACCGCACCTTATTAACTCCTATTCGTTCAGGTTCATTGAACCCAGAGGGACCTATCGGTTGCCTCGAGACCCTCCAAATGCCCAGATTTTTATACATCCGAAATTTTGGAAATTGAACGAGGCATGGTTCGGGCCACATTGGACACATAAATTATGTCCTAAAGTAAAAAGTCTATGCTAAAACCTCAAGATGTAAGTCGTTTCTTGTGATCTAATTTTTGTGGTTTTCTACCATCTAAAGTGAAATCGACTTCAACAACAGAGTGTCCTCCGACTGCAATGCGGTTTTTTCGGCACTAACTATTTGTTCATCTCGCAGTCCTATTCTTGAGAGAGACAAATGCTGCCCAGAGTCTTATTTCTTGATACTATTCTTTGTGACCTAGAACCTCCAGGCTTCCCATCTCTATCTGGATTATTTAGTGCCCCACATAAAAATATTGTCAACCGGTTAACTGTGATTCAGGTAACATTGAAACATTCACTTCCGAATGGGATCGGATCATTTCTGATCCAAATTTTGGACCGGAGGAAATAGTCTAAATCTGGACTATACATTAAGATAGTTGATACTTACGTCTTAAGAACAAAAAGTCAAGTTATAGAGCAGGCATCATTCCCTATCAAACATGACGTACGTTGATTAGTAAGTACAGTACAATTTTTTATAACTCAAATATTCGAGTCAACTTACGCATACATTGAGTTAGTCTAAGGAACCAATTCTACCGTCCATTAGCGGGAGCCACAATTAAAGCCAGACCAAAGTTAGTATATTTAACAAGGTTCGGTGTTTTATTATACTCCTAGACTAAACATCCAAGTATGATTTACAGGATTCTACCATAAGTATGACCAAGTATCAGGTCACATTGCACAAGTGGTACTTTCAGCCAATGATTTTACCCATCACACACCCAAAATGAGTCATTTCTTGTCTCTCAAATTAAGACTCAGGCAAAATTGACTATCGATATCTTACTTGCAATATTTATCGCTACGTCAATGGTTGATTATAACACGTGAAAATAACACACGATACTCCTAACAAGTTAGAATAAACCTCATGAGTTATCTGGGTCAACACATTCAACAAGATCTCAGTTAGGTAATTAAGAAAACTTGGTGGCTTTATCATTAGATATGAAGAGGACCTTTCACCTAAATGAATCTATTTTCTCAAAAGATTGGCAAAGCTACTGGACTGTTTTAACCTTTTAATAGCAAGTCGATCCGTAACAGAGGCTCTTCACCGAACAATAAAATTAGCTGTCACATTAGGCAAAACAAACAATTTCTCGTGCCTCTTTGGCAGCCAAGTTGGCTTTGCCAAACCTTGTAACCCACTCAACCCAACAATTTTCTTCTCCCTTCACCCCTGGAAAAAAAAAAAAAAAAATCACCAAACTGGGTAGCAAACTAAAAGAATAGAACCGATGAAAGCCAACGGGTGGGTAGACTTGTTCTAACGGAGGTAATAGAACTGATCAAAGCGTAAGATGTTCTACATATATTCTGTTGTTAATTAAAATGTTAATGCGAAACTAATTAATCGTAACCTTATATTTTCTTATCACAAGCTCTTAACTGTTACTGATTCGGACTAAAGGAGAATAATGACGTTTGAACTCTCACTTCTAGCACTCCATGAAATTTTTGGCATATGATCAAATCTCTGTCAATGGCAGCATTCTACATACCTGTTAGGCCCTGAACTGAATGAAACTAACAAGTATGGACCAACAGCCTTATTTTCTTTTCAACTCCTGTTCTATTTCTCACGCGTTAAGAATGTTCATTCCATGCCAAAGAGGTCGCAAGGTCGAGTCTCATGATGGCCAAACATTCCAAATCTTGGGACTGCTAGAGATTTGTCAAGTATATAATTTCAGGGCCCCAATCCAGTCGAGGTGCACGCAAGGTGGTCTGGACACCCAGTTATCAAAAAGAGAAAACGAAAAGAATATTCATCACATGAACGATACTGCTTTATTCGATGTTATACCAAAGGGTACACATAAAATCAACAACAGAGTGTACATTAGTACTATCACAATAAATACAGTATAAGTGTAAAGCGAGTAGGAACAAGAATATGACGTTCAGCAATATTTCAAAACTTGAACACAACTTTATGTATCAGCATATTTAGAGATCAAAACATCCATCTCTTTTTTCCTCTTTTTTTTTTGTATGTTTTTTTGCTCAATCTCGCCCTAATTGAAAGCTCAAACAACAGCTCAACTGTACATCAAATTTTGTCCCCCAAAAAAATCAAACAAAATGAATCTTGATCCCTAATTAAGCACCAACTGTCGAAAGGCACACACATTGTGACACTGTAGGATATCCCAAATGCAGGTACAATGTAGGACTCTGTATGATATCCCAAATGCAGTTATGTTCTTGGCAATCAATAAAATATGAACACAAAAACATTGTATAAGAGCGCAATAATGATCACGAGTAAGATTTGATCAGGTATTAGGATCGTCTTATTAGTCTTTCCAAAACCGCGACTCAAATTTGAAGGTGAACATTTGAGCTCGATGGAGAACGATGCTCCGGTACTAGAATGGTCCGGCTCAAAGGTAAGTTCCCCATGGCCATATGAAGCTTTGAATTCTCCAAGACTCCATTCCTGTTTAACAAACCAAAAAAACAAATATCGTATCATGTAGATTAGCTTGAATGGTTATTTATTTGTTCTTAGGATTACCTCAGGACATTTACAAGAAAAGGAAAAACAAACCATTGAAAAGACATTTAATTAGCCTTGTCCAAGGTAATTAGTTGTGCATGGTTTACCCTAGCCACCTTTAGAGAAAATAAAAGGCCGCGTTTAATTTTTAAACCAATATAGTCTTCATTTGGCATCTCTAAATAAATCAAAGGGGGAAAGCATGGATGGCGTCAAAGCGAGAATGATCGGATGTTTGCTTAAATGGCATGGTTTGGGCTCTGAAACCAATGTTAGGGAGAGCACTAGGGTGGATTCCCTAGGCCCGGAACTCCTGTTTTTAATCAACAGTGAACATGGCCTGAGAATTGATCTCTTGATAAAGTAGCCCAACTAGGACTTCCAAGATTCTAATTAACGTCGATGTCTGCTTGTTCTCCCTTCTTCAATTCCCAATGAACAACATGATCTTGACCTATCATTTGTTCAATTTGGTCGATTTGATACTTCGTTAACTCTCTCAAAAAGCCAAAAATAGCCTAAACAGGGAAAGAAAAGGCCACCCAAGTATTCCAAATACGAAAAGGCCCCAAGTATCCCAAATATGAAAATTCCACGAAAACAAAAGCATTCCAAAAGATTTTAGTCTTTTTAGTTCAATTATTTCATCTAAAGTCAACAAACGCCAAGCAAAGCCTTGGTCACAAAAGTTGTATGAACTACCTTTCCTGGGCTATGAATATAGAGATTTCCTATATAGTACGTCAATGATGTCAAAATGGGTAACAATACAAAAATTGGTTACCTCAAGTTGTTTTCCTACTGTGACAACAATTGCGTCTGGGCCTGCATTGAATGACAAAGGTCCGCGGTCCGATTGGACATGAAACTCGCATTGATCGACGAGAAGATGGAGACTTACAGCATGCTCATAACATGATTCAAAGTTTCTGTCATTCGACAACGGTTGAGAGCTGCCCATGAAAGCATCTTGGTCGCATCTATATAAGCTGAGAATAGATTCTCTTGGTTGAATTCCTTTGTGGATCACTTGCTTATTTGCACCCTCTGCTATGACCTCAGCCAATTCTCCTGCAATGGCTTCAAGTTGTTTGGCAACATTCTCAATCATTTGGCTGCAAATGAGGAGAAAATTCTTTACAAGGTAGTCACTATGCCTGTCTGGTAAGCAAGCAATTGCTACCTGATTACACTAGTGTCAACCTCTCCTAACCACTAATACTACATTGATGGTCACAAAAACAAATAAGAGACGTTTCTTAATCACATGCACGGCTCAATGCCATATCAACATTGTGCAACATTTGCACTGTTCGCGGTCCAACCCCTCCTACCACCCTACGTTTGAAATAGTAATCCATTGCATCACAACTTGCACTATTTATAATCAATTGGAAATAGTCTCTTGAATAAATTGAATCCAACATTTCTTTTATACATGTAGTTCCTTTCCTCCTATTATGTCAAAGCTGCTCTTGATAAAGCAATATGTTTGTTTGCTAGATAATACTGAGGTAAAGTATTTTGAAACAATAGCTCTCAGTTTGAAGCAAAAACAATTGAAAAATGACAATAGTATGGTGGGTCTTCTATATATTGAAATAACCAATGCGAGCCGAGGTTAATGTTTCCCCAGCTCACAGATTGTGAAAAGAATCCGAACCAGATTGAAACCCGGTCCTTTTCTCATAGGTAGTTTTAGTGGGTTAGAAAGTTGGATTACAATAGGAGGCTGAATGCAGCTCCATCTACTCGAACCTGACTCCTCTCACCCGAACACTAAGCCACTCTCTGTTGGGCCGAAGGCCTTTTCTGACCTTGTTTCAAAGGCAAGTCCAACGCTTGGGTCATTTGCCCGTCTAATTGGGCCTACAGTCAGTAACGAAATGTGAAAAATGTAAACCAATCTTATGGAGCCAACTGATACAGCCAAATTATTTGAGCCATGGCTTGTATTAATTTTTTTAAATTAGAAAAAGTCCAGCCTTGTGTGACTGTCAAATCTCATACCAAAGCCAAAATTTGGCTTCATGAATGACAAATTTTCTCCACCCTTTACCAAACTAAATGCAAAATTTTGACAATGTCATTATTGGTGCCAAATTTGACATCCAATTTGGCAATTGCCAAACCCGCCATATCATCCAAGCCAGTTAATTTGCATCGGGAAAAAAGGATGATTTTAATTTAATGGTCTGGAATTGAGATTTGTGCCAAAAAAGCACGGAGCCAGTGCAGCGACATTGCTATGTATTGGTTTTTTGTCATTGTAGCAAGCCTGAAAAAAACCAACTCCTATTTTGACAATAACGGGTGGACTTGCTGGTAAGCTTCGACTCTTGAAAGTAATGTGTACTGACAAGAAACAAAGCTTGGGCCTTAATCGCATCTGACATAGAAAATGGAACTATTCCAACGCTTTCAGTTGATAAACCAGCCACATCGTACCGGGCTGATGCTACCGAAAGAATAAAAGTTTCGGCCTCAGAATTACCTTAACCTTCGATACTTCTCAGCTCCGATCACTTTCCGGCCCTGTTCCACCACTGCCTTTTCGAACCGCCTCCACACAATCTCCGCACAGCCACCATAACCTCGGCAGTAATCTCCCCTCCCATCGTCCATTATCCGGAAAACCGCATCGGATTCCCGCAAAGTTGATCGCAATTCCTCAACGCAAATCCCGTGCCCGCTAATCCGAAAAACACCAAACTCGGCAGTAGATCTCAAAACACTCTTCACCGGATTGGTTTCTCGCGAAACAAGCGATTGGCGATCAATATCGGCCGGAACCGAACGGTGAACGTACTCGGGAAGGGACAGGTTGGGGATTTTGAGCGATCGGCTGAGTTTTTCGGAGAAGATCGGATCGGCGGCGGAGCGTGAACCTCTTCCGGTGGGAATAGGTGACGGAGGTGGTGCTGAGGATGGTGAGGTTAAGTGACTCCTCGAGCGCATGATAGCCATATTGGAGGTGGTGGGTGTTCTTGATTTGCGATTGGTAAGTACCTACTCCTATAAAGTTGGCAAGATGGAGAAAACGGAAAGCGTTTGTTGGTTAAAAAGTAAAAACGCACTTTTGAATCATTAATTCTAGCGTCGTGTTCGTTTGATGCATGAAAACACAACAACAAAAAGTTATTGTGATCCTAAAATAATACTCTCTCCATTCTAAATTTTTTGTCCGTTTTCACTATTCACAACACCTCAATAAAATTGTTTACATCTTCAAATGTATAATGTTATATATATTTAATATGGATTGATAGTTTTTGATGAATTCTACTATTAAATAAAATTCTCAAAATTGTAAAAAACATTATATTATAGAATGAAAGATATAAGAAATTGAAAAATAGTTCAAATAGCATGCATGTACACAGTGTTCTAAAAGAAGGTCTGGAAGGCCGAGTACTCGCCGCCTAGGTGCTAGAAGGCCCCTCGCCGACTAGCCCAACTAAGCCGACTATCCTGACTAGGCGCCGAGTACTCAGCCCTAAAAGCTAGAAGATGCCCGGCCGTCCTGGGAGCGCCTACCGAGTTTTAGAACCTTGCATGTACATAAATGGACAAGAAATTCGGAAATGAGAGACTACCATGACAAATCTAATTTTAGGTAGTAATCAACCAAAAAGAAAAGATATTAATTTTCTTTCAAAAAAACTTTGACAATATAAACAAAAGCAAAACGTAAAGGCTGAAGATAACAAGTGTCAGTTGTATAAGATTTAAGGGGGGGAAAAAAAAGATCACTCATTTGGTTATGAATTTTAATAAAAGCTCATTTTGATAATGAGTCCGAGTAAATAGCTCGAGTCAAGAATGAAGTAAAGGCTGAAGATGCCATCGTGAAGTACTGCCCCAGAAATTTCATTTCATAAGTTCAGCAGTGTATGCAAACATAACGGTTGCATAACTTCAAAATGGATAAAACAAGAAAAGTAACCAAGGTAATACTCATCCACATATACAGTAACCTGCCGTTCTGAACGTTTACTGGCTGGGACATCCGATATCTCCGTGGAAAGTTATTCAATCGGTTCTAGAACGCGCTAGTTGTTCAAAATATAAACCCGCGCATACCCAAACTACAAGGACATGGCTCACAAGTGATTCTTATTTATGTTACATTTCTTGGGCACTACACAACGTTCTTTCGATCCGTGACCAAAACAATACATATTATGACTCCGCTACACACCAAAAAGCTTAGAAAACCAAGATATAAAGGTTCATACACGCCACAAAACATCGAACAACATATGACTTCATACCATACATATCAGTAGCTCACCAACGTTTAAATCCTTGTCCCTCGAGATTGCCAGAAGATGTTCTACAGAAGTCACCATACATTGCAATGTCCCCAGAAAACTCCCCTGGGTCCTTGTACCCAATGTCCTCTACAGCACCAACTGTCTTGCGTCGCCTGTTTATCATCTCCACCAAAGACCGGTGCAACAACTGGCTCCGTATGTTCATCATGGAGTTAATCTGAGTTATTTTCTGCTGGCGATCATTGGAGCCACAAGTTCTCCCAGTACTAAACAGTACATTATGTTGTTCGTAACAATTTTTACTCCTGCATTTTTCGGGACTAAATCTCGTACAATTTTGTGTCTTTGCGCTGAAGTGAGAATCCACTATTCTGGGACTCAAATCAAAGGCTTTTTCATTCCCCGAGAAGTAATTGAAGTTAGAGTACGAGTGGGAATTTAGGGAGCTTTGAGAACTTGCATCATCATCAGGGATGAAATTTTCTGCATCAAAAATTAAGGCCATACAATCACATTTTGGACCACCACCTAAGCCTTAGGAAGCTTTGAAAAGTTTCAAAGGAAGTCTTCACCAAAAAACAAGAAAAGAGATTCAACAAATGTATATGCAGAAAAGTGCACAAAAAAAAGCAATGGTAGCTGAGATACATCCCAGGTGTTAATATTTTGTAGGCAATAGTAAAATTTAACACAATTGCTAAGAAGCCCACATGGACCAAACCTCAGTGGTTTAGATAGATGACGTGAGACAAATCTCTAGCACCAAACAACAGAGTGAATATATATCGACCAAAGACCAATACTTTTAGCCGTTCAAAAAAAAAAAAAAGACCAATACTTTTAATACCTTTTTTTGAATATTTCTTGTGTTCGTAAATCACCATGGGCCTTGTTCGTTTATCTGTTTAGTTTTAGTTTTAGTTTTGATGATATCATCATTTTTCTCATTTCGCTCTCTATCTCTCTCCACTCATTACACATGCTGACATCATCAAAACTAAACTAAACTATCTAACCAAACACAACCCATATAATGATACATTTTACATACCTTGAACCCAGTGATGGCTGGAGGTCATTATATCGTCTGTGTGATGAAACTGCGAGCTGTGTGAATTGTATAGGCCCGGGAGAGATGAATGGGAGGAAGAATGGGAGGAGAGATAGTAGAAAGGGTGTTGGGTTCTTTCGTCATCATCGTAGTCTTCTTCGTTGTAGTAGAAGCTGTGCTGGTTTTGGTCTAGAGGTGTGTCACACTGACTCTCCTTCCAACTTGGAACCAGAGCAGAAATCTCCTTGTCAATCATCTCTGCAATCTCTGATGGCTCCCAATCAGCGATCTCCAATTCCTTCACCATCTCTTTAGCAACATCGATGGCTGTGTCACTCTGGATGTCGAACGGGAAATACACATTTCTGGCTTGTCCTACAGGGGTAGCAACCGGGTCAGAAGCAACAAACAAAGTGGAAGCAAGAGCACCTAAATTTCCTTTCCTAAACATGTGATTTGATATTGTATGATGTCGCTTAATGCTTGCTATACTTTAGAGTCCGTTTGAATGCCTAAGCCTGAGCATGCAGTCCTTGGTCTCTAAATATTTTTGTCCTCCAGTCGTAATGCATAATCATCGACACCTACAAATCGCAGTTAGTGTTGTTTTACGATTTCCACAGCAGCATGCGGTTAACAATTTATTAGGTCATAAATACAGTGGATCCATCCTTTTCTGCAAGCCTACAAGGGTAAAGATAAGTCATTGCACCGGCCAAAACCTTTTCCTCTAGAACTAGAATATGTGTCTCCCTGTCCCAAAGTACTCCAGTTCAAACGATTTTACCTCAAAATTCTTAAAACTGGGAGTACAACAAGACATAGACAGGTGAATTAATACAAGATCCATAACCCTTGTTAGAATAGTTTGTATAGTTTGTTCTCTCTCTCCTTTCTAAACAACAACCCTCTTGCCTATGACATAAAGAGATATTGAGGCATACCATCTTTATCAGTGATCTTGACTTTGAGAAATATGGTCTCGTCTTGAGGATCCATTGTCCCCGTGATAATCATTTCTGTACTCTTTTTTGATTTAGCCAGCAAAACCGGCATGTCAACAAATGTTCCAGTTGGAGTACTTGAGCTGTCATATGGAGTCATTGAGATGATGGGCAGTGCCTCCTCTTCATCAGCAGCAAGAAATGGGTCTGCCAACAGCTCCTGGGCCGACGGCCTCTTTCCAGCAGTTCCTAAGCATTTTCCGACAAAGCGCTGGGCTTCGACATCTTGAATTCTGTAGTACGCTTCTGGCAGCTTCCCCTAGTGGTTCAGAAAACCAGAAAGTGGGTCAGATTCTAGTTACTGGATACCGAGAAAAACAGAATGCTGAAGCCAGAGCTTACCGAAGTCACTCTCTTGTAAATTTGAGCAGGATTGGAGCACTCACTGTAGGGGTACTCAGATGTAAGCATTTCTAACACACACATCCCAAATGAGTATACATCCACAAGCTCGTCATAATCCTCTTCATATAATTCTGGTGCCATGAATTCAGGTGTACCTTACGATTACGAAAACATAACAGTATCAAAAACCAATGAAAAACACACTGGTTTAAAATGCCCAATTTGAATCCAACCACAGTATATTCACAATGAATATGCTAAAAGCATAACAAAGCAACTATTTTTTTCATCAGATTGAATAAGGCCCTGCACTATATTCAGCCATACAATATTCTTGACATTTCCCAATGAGAGTTACCAAGTCTCTGTCATAATTACGAAAGAGAAACATCAACCCCCCCCCAAAAAAAAAAAAAAAGTATCCTTAAAATTGCAAATATAACTTTGTTGCATCATTCTCCATCAAACTTCATAATAGATAACGAGCTGCACTATATATCCTCATGATACATGAGATGCCAATCCTTTCCTATAAATGATATATGCAAAACAAAAGATGGAGGAAGGAAATAGATGATTGCCTATTACGCTGTGGGCATGTTGGGACCCGCGGAGTATGGCTGCTAAACCTAAATCACCAATCTTGATTTGTCCAAGATGGCCATTGACAAAGATGTTATCACACTTGAGGTCTCGGTGTATCACTGGAGGATCATGGCCATGCAGATACACAAGACCTCTTAGGATTTGGCGAGCCCAGTTCTTAACAGCTCGAATATCTACTCTCTTGAGCCTCTGTCTGTACCTGTATCCCAAAACACCTTATTAGAATTGCTAATCTCATTCAACATATTTGAATAGAGTTTGCTTCAACTTTATTTTATCATCTGTGCCAAGACCCAAAGAATTGTGGAGATCATATGTTTGCAAGTATTCTGTGCCTCTTCTGTGAAGTAATTATGTGAATTAGCAACTTTCTTGTGGGATAGTTCACTGTTTTGACTTGGTGAAGATTGGGAAATTACGAAATGATGAACAAAGGCCAAGATATAAGATGGTCAAAGCCAAATAAACAAATAGAAAAAGATAAGTTTTAAAAGCAACATATTTCATTATGCTAGGTGTAAAGAGCTTGCAGCAATTACTCTCTAAGGTTGCCAGAAGTGAACATTTCGGTGATGAAGTTGAAAGTTCTGTGTTCAGCATTGATCCAAGAGGCATAGAATCGGATTATAGAGTCATGATTGAGGCTCTTTAGGAGGTGGACCTCTGAATAAAGCCGTTGCAATTCATCAGGTGATCGAAAGACATCGTCTAGATTGACCTGGTTCCAAGCCACCTCCATCGCAAGAACATCATCAAATGCCTTGTAGACTGTTTTCATTGCACCTTTACCCAGAATTTCTCTATACTGCAAGTACATCAACAAATTTCGTCACCATTTGACGGATCAACAAACCTTTAGATCCTATGCTTAATTTCATTGATATGCATGTGATCTATACTTTGATTTAAATTGTTCCTGAATTTCATTGGAACTCTTAACCCAACGGCGCACAAGTGTTGGCGAAGGAATTAGTAATTATTATTTATATTGTTCCACAACCATTTGCATAAATATTAAATAGTTAAAGAAACAGCATCAAGGAGGACCAGTAATCTGCTCATTAGTAACAAAGGAATTAATTAGTCTGCCATTGGGTACGCAACAATCTACAAGATTACCTGGGTTTGAATCATATATTTATAGAGGGGTTCATGGAGGAAATACAAAATTGAACGACACAATAAGAAGGTCATGAAGTAAACCTGATTGTACTTATCTAGAGACAGCTTTGACTTTTGTGCAAGAACTAGAAGAGTTGGAAACAAATATATACACGAAATCGGAACAGTTTCTACCTATCCAAAAAGAATTACAGAATCTTGTCCAAAACACACAAACTCAGCCTTCCGTAACTACGAATACTAATTCTCCATGTCTGGGGTTTTTTATTGTAATCTGAAACCGATCCTACCAACCACAACCTTTGTTCGTGTGGCTGCACCAAAAACCTGAGCTCCCTTCCCCAACAATTTCGCACAAGCATCACTTGCGAGAGGTATGGCCCAAATGATTTTGCTCCTAGTGGAAGTCAAACTAGAGACTTGTAATTTTCAAAAAAAAAAAAAACTAGAGACTTGTGCTGTGTTTGGAAGTTGTGGAAGAGAAGAGAAAGAGAAGAGAAAATAAAAAAGGAGAAATGGGAAAGAAATGGGGAAGAAACTTGTAATTTTCTTTTGTTTGGTTTGTGAAAGATTAGAGGAAAATTTGCACTAATGGGAGAGAGAAGGAGAGAAAAAAAGTAGTTAATTTTCTCTTCTTTTTCCTTTCTCTTCCTTTTCCTTTCTCTTTCTATTTGGAAACCAAACAAATGAGAGGAAAATTTTTAAATTTTCTCTTCTTTTCCACTTCTTTCCTCAACTTCCAAACATAGCAAAATCTCTATGTTACTGATAATTGAAGACAAAAACCATTTGAGAAACAAACTCATATGTTAAGAACTAGATAAATTACCAAATACTTATCACTCATCAGAATTTGAAGGCAATAAAGAGCACATAATCAATCTGAGAACTTACACGTCCATAACGACCAGATGGGTCCATTTCAATGTATTCCAATTGCAAATTTCCATCAATCGATTCTCCGAACCCTCCTTTAAACATGATTCAGCAATCTTCCGAAATTCTTGATTACGTAGTACTGGTATATTACTACTATTTGTAACTAAAAATCCTACTGAAGTTATCGAAAGATTAACGTGATGCTAGAAAATCCGAGGCTTTCCTTCGTGATTTTCGTATGAGAAAACACCAAATAACAACCAAAAGAGCCTTGAGTAATCGATCCTCAGCAGAATCCAAGCCATGCCCAAATCCTTGCGCGACAACTCGGAGGCCTGATATTTCATTTGGTTGAAAAAGAGAGACTATATAACTGCCGTGAAAAAAGAAGGTAACACCTGTAGATTTTCTTCTACAGATAAGATTGAGAAAATTTGAGAGGTGGGTATAGTTAGGGATGAGAATAATATCTTGTTGAGCTGGTATGGTTTCCTGTAGAAAGTGGACTTGGAATTAGCTAGTGGAGGTGGGTTTGCTTCACAAAAGCTTCGAAATTGACAAGAAATTAATGGTGGGGTTGAGGCAAGAAATTAAGTGGGCTCCTAAATTTGAAAAATCTGTGGCCACGTTTTGGTAGTGCCATTTGTGGTTAGAGAGAGAGGGGGGGAGGCAATCTTATGGCCGGAAAAAGTTGGTTTGGGAAGATTTTGTGAGAGAATGAATGAGACGACTGGAGGAATTTGGGAAGAAGGGTCAATCAGTGCTAGCAGAAAAAGGAGTATGCAGAGGTGGATGTGGAGGGGATGATGGCAAGAATATGTAAGAGACTATGACTCAAGAATACCCTTCGTGTTTGAGATAAATACGAGAAGCACCCCTGACTTTTTTTTATTTTATCGGAACCCCTGGCATTTATAGAAGTCATATTATTCACACCACAAGTAGATAACGGTGTTAGTAACTCTAACCATTTTTAATTAGCCTCTGACTTTGGTTAGTGGGGTAGGTGTTGGTCTTAGGAGGGAATAGAGATGGGATAGGTGGAACTTGAACCTCACTCAAGTGCATGGAGGCATATGACCGCTCTATTGGGTTGGCACTCTATTTGCAAGTATTTTTTTGTTTTTTGAAAAGTCAAAAATGTCATTCAAGACGCCATCCGACAACGATTACATTGAAATACAAGAATTAAACCAGAAACCACTAACAAATGACATGAGAACGACTAAGCGGCTCGAACACACTTGCCAAGACAGACCGGCACCTTCGGGTCGGGATGATAGAATCCTATCAAGAGCTAGCAGTAGAGAATCCCAACAAATTCCCAGCACAAACCATTATACAATGACGCACAGATGTAATCGACAACAAAAATCGTTCACCAAAACTATAAACTAACAAAAGAAAGAAAAATAAAATAAACGAATTGGTCAAAACACATTGAACTGAGTCAACCCGAGTTGCCCATTACTGAGTCACGCCGAGTCAGTCGAGTTACGCCGAGTCGCTTATCTAGGTTCAAGATCCAAGCACCACAGCTGCTGCCGCCAACGGAAGATGGGAGTTATTCGCCAGAGGGGCCTAAAAACCACCCTAAACATCATCTCCATGTCAAGATCTGACCCAAATTGGGTGGAGCAGCCGCGGGGTTGAGAGGCGGAGGAAAGGACTACTCAATGAGGTGGCGAGGCAGTGAAGAGGTGGTAAAGCGGAGGCTAGGTGGGGGAGGTGGCGTGGAGGAGATGAGGAGACGAAGAAGACGGGAGGACTCTGATTTGAGAGGGAAACCCGACA
Organism: Vaccinium vitis-idaea; assembly: GCA_963854785.1. Classification (NCBI taxonomy): domain Eukaryota; kingdom Viridiplantae; phylum Streptophyta; class Magnoliopsida; order Ericales; family Ericaceae; genus Vaccinium; species Vaccinium vitis-idaea. The sequence continues at coordinate 829,676 of OY978225.1, read as the reverse complement.
GTGAGATGACGAAGGGTGGCCGGTGAGGAGGAACGGAGGGGAGGTGGGGCCAAGAGGCGAAGAAAAGGGAGGGAAAGAGATGGGAGGAATGCTCTGGGTTAGGCGGTAGGAAGGATCTGGGGTAGGCGATGGTGGATAGTTAGGGATAAACCCTAAGAGGCTCTCATTTAGAGAGAGAAGCTCCCACACAGGGGAGAGTTTAGAGAGATCGATTATTTTTTTGTTGATGTCACTAAAGAGTGTTAGTTATTCCTTCCATCACAAGTTTCTTGTCTATTTTTACTATTCATGGTACCTCAAAAATTATTTATATCTTCAAAAGTATAATATTATATATGCAATGTGTATCTTATTTGATAAATCTTAATCATTTCTATTTAATAAAAATTTTAAAGTCAGTAAAAAAATTATAGATTGTAAGATATAAACAATTTAAAAATGACACAAGCTGAGAAATGAAAAAAAAAAATTAGGTCGGAAGGAGTAACGTTCTTATTAATTCTTGTCAAGGAATTCCGAAAATGAGATGATTGTCCTGTACTTATCCAGGTAACTATACTTTTCACGCTTTGTATTGTATTCGTACTTCTTTTTTTTCTTTGTAATAAATTCTACCAATTCTTCTTTCAATACGAATACATGCACTTCGAATAATTCCTACGAGACCAACCTCACTGTTTTCTAGCAAAAGCACATAAAATATATGGCGCATATATTACACATTATTCAGTTAAAAAAATTACTACACATTATATATATAAACAGAAAGGCTTATAATCTGCAAGCAATTGTCACCAACATTTTGGAGAAAATTTTGGGTGCAAATAGGGTAGGGTACACGTGGTACCCTTGCACAGCATCCGAGCCGTCCAAAAATGCAACGGACGGCTCGGATTGAAACTCATTTTTCCTTTTTTTTTAAATCCGTCCGGCACTTTCAATCCGAGCCGTCCGTTGCATTTTTGGACGGCTCGGATGCTGTGCAAGGGAACCATGTGTACCCCATTTGCACCCAAAATTTTCTCAACATTTTGGCTGGCTCACTGTTGTGCGGGGTTTTGGATGGAATTCCATGTTGAAGGCAAATTGATGAAATGACAAAATAAAGTAGGCATAAAGTATGGCATTCTATTAGTATCTTCTAGTTGACTCTAACTTGCACATCTCGTTCAACTTCTTCCATCTTGATATAATAATGAGATTCTCAACCTCAATAATTTTGTCCCTTGGCACAAAAATTGTACAGGTCTTATGTATGGTGCCCCCTTCAAATTTGATACTATAACATATATAGGTAATCTTAGTCCGTGTAAATCAACTCACACGTAAGATCTGTGCAATTCCTATACCAAGGATTGGTAAACGTAGTCTCACTGGGTCAGTCTTTGGATTTCTTGCCATTGCCAATGATAAGAGCAAAAAATAAAAAGAGATTATTGTGTACAAAAAAAAATACAAGGTGAAATATTGCATCTATCTTTGTTAGTATTATACTACTGAGAAACTATATTTATTAAAAATTGAAAAAGGCTTTTTTTTTTTTTTTCTTTCTCCTTGACTCTCTCCCTGCATCTATCTCTGTTTTATAGTACTACTATTTTTTCTTCTTTCCTACACCTTTTAGAATAGCAAAAGTTCAATATAAAAGGTCAAGCAAAAAAAAACTTTCGAACTTCATCGCATGTTTGAAGCTCTTCTTTTTTATTAGAGTTTTGTACTAATATTATCGAACTTAAATTCAATTTTCTCTTGCTTCCGGGTATTTTATGAGTATGTATGGCTCGTGCACAGTGAGTTATTATTAATTTTTTTTTTTCATTCATCATTCCTATCCTAGTACATTGGAGGGAGGGGAAATGTGACTCGATTCCAAGATGCAGTGTGGGGCATCGAAGAGCTCTATTACATGAGCTAATCACCACTTACGCTTGCACGATGAGTTTAGATGTGCACGGTGAGTTTAGATGTGTTTCAATGGGCCCAATGGGGTAATTGGTTTGTCTAGGTATGTATATTCATTTTATATTCATGCATATTTATGGGAAATTGAACTCCAAATTGAAATGATCCATGTCCATTGGTAGTTGTGAAAGTGAAGCACATCCATTTTGGATAAGAAATTAAAGAGTGGCAGTAATTTATGTATATATGACGCTACACATTTTCCATACACAGAGCAATAAGGCCAAAACTCATTCTCCTGTGCATGTGTTTCATCAGCAACAGTGCGGAGTTATATTTTTCAAAAAAAAAAAAAAAAAATTTGTTATCCTTATCTGATCACTGAGTTTGAAGTTGTGGTGGAAATCCCAAGTGAGATCATCAGCTTTGAATAAATCACCATTAAAAGTTATATTAGAAGGCTTTGGTGATGGTATTTGTGAACCAAATCATTCAAAAATTGATCTGTAACTGTATGGAAATATGTACAATAATAATGTTGCAGCATCACTCTAATAGATATACTATTTAAGATTCTTGATATTTTATAATTCAACAGTAATCTTATTTGAGGAGAATCACTTCGAACAGGAAGCTTCCCGGCACCTTCCGCGAAGATTTGTTTAGTGCATAACCTCTCACTCCGGCTCGCCGTATTTATTTACTTAGGTTATACCTCTCCTCTCTATATATCCCCTCATATAAAGAAGTTCGAAAAGGGGGAGAAATAGAGGAAGAAAAAGTTGATCACTTAGGGGGTGTTCCACTAACCAAGGTTGTGTTCGGTTGGGTTTTTAATAACCCGGTCTTAAAAACCTGTGCTGGTACTTTGAAAACCTCTGACTAAAGCCGGTTTGTACATGGGCCCCTCCCTGCTGCTGCAGTGCTACTTTTTTCCAGGGTTTTTTTTCCGACTATCCTATAGTTACCGATAATCCACGCATAAATGGGATACCGGCGGTGCTTTTGGGTCTTACACGAATAATCCAAACCGTTCATTCATCTTAAAATAATTTTTCGAGTGGACATGATTAAAATCATCTCAATCCGACGGACATAAGTGGTTGATCCGAAAATCCCTTGTATCATTCAAAATTCTTTTGAATGAAACAAGGGATTTTCGGATCAACCACTTACACTCATCGGATTGAGCTAATTTTTAGCGAAGCCAATTAAAAAATTATTTTAAGATAAATGAACGGATCGGATTATTCGTGTGGAACCCATAAAAGGTCCCACACGCCGTCGGTACTCCATTTGTGCATAAGGCACTCGTACTTAATGAATTTACTTGAAGATGTGGAGGAGATGGTCCTCTATTATTCAACGCCTTTTTTCTTACTTGTCTGACACTTTGGTATACTGTACAAATCAGGTATGGAAACCGAACAAGGTTTCCCAAAAAAGGGTCTCCAAACCGGGTTTTGGGAACCCAAACGAACAAGGCCCAAGTTTTTTGAAAAATTGGTTTTTCACGGTTTTTTATGTGATGTGTTGTGAGAGAATGACATGTCTCGGTATTAGGAAAAAATAGTTTTTTGTTAGTGAAACACCCCCTTAATCGCACTAGCATGGGCTCAAATAATGAAGAGAGACATAGCACATATCTGGTCTACAATATTTTGATGATTCATTCCAGGGACCATGATGGGTTAGTATGTACACTATATGTCGAGGCAAATGAAGATAATACATACAAAACTTTCTTTTGATTTTAATTGAATCTTACGCTAGTAAAAAGTAAAATTGATGCCCGAATTAATGAATCATTTAGTCGATCCCGAGGAATCAAAAATTATTTATGTCAAGGCACAACTAATCCCAAATGCCCTACAATTGAAGATATAAAGATTAGTCAAGCCAATCAACAATACTTTGAAATGTCAACTCATGTAAAGCCGTCCCATATTATTGGTTCTGTTTTAGTATTTGTGTCACTCAAAAAATTATTTATAACTCATAATTTATGATGTTTTTTTTTTCTTTTCTTTTCATTCCAACATCTTTGTTTAATAAAACTAATTGAGTTTTATTGAACAAGATCCATATTGAGTATATAAAACTTAATAAATTAAAAATTATAGACAATTATGTGAGACGTTCAAAAAAGGAAAGAACAGCAACAATGGGACGGAGGGAGTGAAGAGTAGTGTTTAAGGACTTATCCACCATTCCAACCAACGAGTTGTTCAATTAGTGCAGATGCTTTAAGCATCTGCAATTAAAGATGTCAAATTTGATATGGCATGTCAAGTGGATGAATCGGCATTTGAATCAGTCTAACTAATAGTACTAACCAATTATCTAGGTGGCATTTGGCATCTCTTCTCTCGTGTCAAATTTGACATGTGATGTCAAATGTTTTCCTTTATTACTAAAGTAAAAACATACCATAAAAAAACTTTGGCATAATGGTTGGAACACTAATTTTTAGAGTGTAAAATACAACACAAATTGCCTCATAAGCCTTCAAAAACATTTGACACCCCCATATTTGAAGCTAAGGTTAGACTTTAGAGATGGTACCAGTTCACTACCTCACAACCAACCATCTTAGTAAGCCTTTAGTCCGAGATTTGACTTGCACCCATCCATCCTTGAGGGGACCATATTTAGGCCGCGTTTGGGAGCCTACTTTTCATCTTTTCATTTTCAATTTTTTGGCTTTTTGACTTTTTGGATTATGGCCAGAATGAGTTTTGAATCTGGGAGGAGTGTTTAGGAGAAATGTGCAGAATGCATTTTGAAAAGTAGTAGTGTTTGGGAGAAGAATGATGAAAATGAATTATGGATTGATTTTTTACCATTTTGCCCTTGTTATAAAAATGTATACGAATATTGTTTTTAGCAATTTTGAAAATATTTTTGTAAATGGGACCCATCCAATTTTGAAAATACATTTTTTTATCCAATATTGTTACAGAAAAATTTATCCAATATTTTTTTATCCAATTATTTTATCCAATATTTTTATCCAATAGTGTATTCTCTCTTTCTCTCTCTCTCTCCACCAAAACTGATGCAGGACAAGATATACACCCCTATCACTTATGGAAACATTATTTTTGTAACAATTTTATTTACGAGTATTCTTAGAAGATTTTATTTGTGCTGCCTGTTTTTGTCTCTTTCTCTCTCTCTCTCTCCACCAAAACTGATGCAGGACAAGATATACACCCCTATCACTTATGGAAACATTATTTTTGTAACAATTTTATTTACGAGTATTCTTAGAAGATTTTATTTGTGCTGCCTGTTTTACACATTCCTAGTTTAATTTTGGTTAGATTTTATTTTATTTCCTTTTAGCAAATAGTCTAGGTTTCCAAGTAATGTTTTGCTTGGTCACCACTCTAAGTAATTTCCTTTTAATTAGGACTTCTACTAGTATAAATAAGGATGTAGCCTATGGACATATTTATCTTTTAATCAATTACAAACCAGAGTTATTCTCTTTCTCTTGTGGATTCAAGAACACTCGTGGATTCGAGACTTATCATCATTTGGAATAGTACGCTAACTATTCTCTCGTGAATTCTGTTGCGTCAAGTGGTATCAGAGCGGGTTTTTCCTGGCTAATGGCACCAAACAAAGTAGAAGACACACCCCTCGACGTTGCTCAAGGGCTTGCTGATCTAAGGGCAGAGGTTGAAGAACAACAAATGCAGTTCACAGATTTTCAAACAGAAATCCATGAACCGTTGCAACAGAAGTCTCTACGCCTCGACCAAGGAGCAGTAAGGGTTGAAGAAGATCGCGCGGTGGGAGTTGCCCAACGCCGTCCTCTTAACCAGAATCGGGAAAGCGCGGTGGGATTTGCCCAACGCCAACCCGATAATCAAATAGTAGTTGGGGAACACCCAACTAACCGTGCTGTTAGTGAGGAAATAGAACCTAATTTTAGGTATTATCACAGTTTACCTAACTTAAGTGGTTTTGAGTATTTTGAAGATATTTTTTATTGGATTCTAGACATCGAAAATTTCTTCGATTATGAGGGAATTCCGTCCGAAGAATGGTGGAGCTTCTTCTTTTTAAAACTTACAGGTCCAGCTCTACAATGGTGGCTAGATATGCAATCTTTAAGAGATAGATTGGGCAAGCATCGTATTTGCGATTGGTCAAAAATCAAAGAACGTTTGACGAATAGATTTGTGCCATGGAATTATGGGCAACTTTTCGAAGATAAATATATGCCGAAGCAACAAAATACAATCAATGCATCTACCAATTATGTTGATGAAGAAGCTTTTAAAGAGGAGGCAACTCAAGTTGATGGTAAGAAAATTGATATGGATTTAGGTGATGAGAAAAATAATGGTATTGTTATTGGGGATCAAGTTGTTGAGGACCAAAGTAATTTTTCAAAGGAGGTGATCAATGCTCCCACCTTATGTGATGGCTACATGGTCACACCAATATTTCTTAATGGGTTGATTATTAATATGTCAACCAATGCCGAGATGATGATACAAAATCAAGAGAACACACAATGTCAAGTTTCCCTTATTGATTTTCTTGGAGTGCAACAATATCATTGGATTTCCAATATTCATCTAATTGATCTTATCAATCACTTGAAGCATGCAGAGAAGATATCATTGCAAATATTATTTTCTGTGATGTTTTGGAAGGAAATAAAAGTGTTGAAGTATTCCAAGTATCTATTTATTTGGCATGGAAGATGGCAGATTCCCAACGAGAACTCGAGGACGAGTTCTTTTGAAGAAAAGGAGAATGATGCAGGACAAGATATACACCCCTATCACTTATGGAAACATTATTTTTGTAACAATTTTATTTACGAGTATTCTTAGAAGATTTTATTTGTGCTGCCTGTTTTGCACATTCCTAGTTTAATTTTGGTTAGATTTTATTTTATTTCCTTTTAGCAAATAGTCTAGGTTTTCAAGTAATGTTTTGCTTGGTCACCACTCTAAGTAATTTCCTTTTAATTAGGACTTCTACTAGTATAAATAAGGATGTAGCCTATGGGCATATTTATCTTTTAATCAATTACAAACCACAGTTATTCTCTTTCTCTTGTGGATTCAAGAACACTCGTGGATTCGAGACTTATCATCATTTGGAATAGTACGCTAACTATTCTCTCGTGAATTCCGCTGCGTCAAAAACCCACCTTCTTCCTTCTCTGTGAGTCCGCAAAACCCAAACCTCTCCAATTATTTACATCCATTTCGATCTCTGGCAAAATCCAAACTCCAAAACTGTTGAATCCCTTGGCCAATTTTTACATCCATTTTGATCTCTGGCCTCCATCATCAACGACACCACTGCCCAAACTTTAACTTCAATTCCACTGCCATAGAATCCCGAACCACCTCTTCCTTCTCCACCGTCACCAGCGCCAGAGGTGCAGAGCTTTGGGATCGTGGACGATGACGGACGATTTCAAGGTCGGGAACTTTGATCCGGTTGGTTGAAGGGTAGAATGGGAGAGAGAAATTAGGGGAAAATGAGAATGAGAATGAGAATGGGAAATGGAAAAGGAGCTCCCAAGCTCATTTTCACTTCTGGCTTGGAAAGTGATAATCTGAAAACCTGTTTTGCTAGAACTCGTTTTTGGGCATGGCGGCCAAACAACCACAAATGGATAATGAAAATGTGAAAAGGGGAAACTGAGGCGGCCAAACAGCCTCTTAGTCGATCCAGAGGGTCGACTATCAAATTTCAATGCACGATACATGAACTATTTTTTTTTTGAAGAAACAGAAACATATATTCATAATCATTAACAAAATACTCCCTCCGTTCCATTTTGTTTGTCATTTTTTACCGTGCCTGATTTCAATTGCTTATATCTTTTAACATGAATTTCAAAAAATATTCAATATAAATCTTGTTTGATAATTCTCGATGAGTTGTATTTTAGAAATTTTTAAAATTATGAAAAACATTATAGATTAAAAGTTATAAACGTTTGACCAATGGCACGATCTTCAAAAATTGACAAACAAAATAGGATAGATGCAGTAGTACAAAGGAAACACATGTCCCGAAAATACAGGAAACAAACAAATACAAACAAAAAAGCTTGAAAAAAACAGCTCCGGTGTTGGAACCCACCAATCTGTTCACAGTGGGAGGATACACCATGATCTGCATCTAACTGTAGCTCATTCCTGGTGCAATCGCTATCGTAAAACACCTTCACCAGTGCCAATGGGTATCAGAAATCTGTCGCCTACATCGATCAGATCCAAGAGCCATAACCTTGCTAGATCTAAGCCCGCACAGTCCAAAAATGATGGAAAAAGTGGAAGATTTGCTCTCCTTAAGGAGAGTGTCTCAACCACCTCACAGACATGAATCTTCTCTAGCGGAAAAGACTTTCTGAATGCAATAAAAGAATTTGGGATTATCGATCTTTTCCTTAAAGATTAATATGAGTCGATAGTGTGAAAACACTTGCTGAGTCAAATTCCAAAAACCAGCGAGAGGGTCCTACTCTTCTTTGATATCTATCTTTGCATGGAGTACAGTGGAAATTCGATCCGTCTTAGCAAGCAGTACAGTGGAATTCCTCGATATGATAATTCGGGAAGTCCCTCTGAGGCCCATCGCATCTGTGATTTTTGTATCCTAAAAATTTTGCAAGAAGGCATTTGGTTTGCCTTTAATTGGAATTTGTGCTGACTTTCATTTTGAAATTAAATTTCCCGTATATTAAACTGGATTCAATGACTCTCAGATTAGTCAACAACTATATGAAGGACAATGTAAAAAAGATCTTATTTGTTAGAACTAGTTTTATTGATTGGTTAACTGGTCACATTTTTTCATGATTTTATTCGTAAAGTTGTTTGAATTTGGCTCTCAATTCTCATCTCTCTCTCTCTCTCTCTCTCTCTCTCTCTCTCTCTCTCTAACTATACACAATCTGAGTTAGTTAAAGTAATGCAACGTTTCAATTGAATTTGCTAAAATAGCCCCCAAAACAATATAAAACCTAATATCTCAATTGGTTCCAACATCATATTCTCAACAAATGAAATCTAACCTCATCAGTACAATACAAAATATGCATATATGATCCCTATTTAGTACATAAATACTACTTGCATACTCATTAAAGAAATGGCCTAAAAATAAGCTTGTCAAAATGATATAGGTACACCACTTATGCACACCAAGGTGATGTATCATATGAGGAGAAGCCCATTTTTTATGCACATCAAGGTGGGCCACACATTGGGTTTTTTCTTATTCGGCATATCACATTAGTGTGTATTTGATGTGCATGTGTGGTGTACCTATTGCATTGTTTGTTGGATTTACTTCAAACACTAGGAAATTTTTACCAAGGTGATGTATCATATGAGGAGAAGCCCATTTTTTATGCACATCAAGGTGGGTCACACATTGGGTTTCTTCTTATTCGGCATATCACATTAGTGTGTATTTGATGTGCATGTGTGGTGTACCTATTGCATTGTTTGTTGGATTTACTTCAAACACTAGGAATTTTTTTTTTTGGGTACCAAAGTGAAAAGAGTAAGCACTAGAAATTGTTTGGGCCTATAACGCAGAACTGGACCTGCCCAATTTTGGGCTCAACTCGAGAGAAACCCAGTCCAACTATCAGCCCATCCAACTTTGACATGCTTCTGAATCTCTCTGATCGAAGTCTTCGGAGCAATGCCCTTTCTGCAACATATTCACAGATCATTCATGTAGCTTAAGAGTTAATCGTCACCCACACAGCCTTCATCTGAAGAAAACGATCAGAAGCCTTCCCATGGCAAGAATTGGGAGAATCGGCACAAATGGTGGACCCATCTGTTCATCTCTTTCTATATTACTGTTGATGTCTCTTGCTTCCTGTTCTCTCGCTTACAGACCCGGTGACATCGTTCCCATGAGCAAGACTGGCCAATACCACTCTGTCAGTACTCCAAATCCCCTCAATTACATATATAGATATACACCTGTGCAGATTTGGTTACTGATCTGGGTATTTGCCGTGTTGTGATTTGTGTGCATCAGTCGAGAACAGTTTCGCATGACATGATTGGTCGCCACTGCCCAATCTTTGCTGTAAATCGTGAGGTGCCCTTTCTTTTCCGATACGCTAATTGGGTTTTAATTTTTCTTTTGTTGCCTGAATTCAATAGTGCTGTATTTGAACTTCGTGCTAACTTGTTGCAGGCTTTAATTCCTATACCAAAACCAACTGGCTACACTGGTGCTGATCCGTATAAAATGTGAGACACCTTCGTCTAGCCTCTTAAAGTCTAAATTTTTTTCACTTCCATTTGTTAACATTTAGCTGGTTCAGTACACCACTTCCCGGGTACATGTTTGGGAACTTAGCATCACTTTATATGTTGCAAATATCCTCTAAGGCTCTAACCTCGCTAATAGACTGTCTCTGACCTACTGGGTGTATCATTCCAGCTTGTGATAGCCATGTTTGGATGTGTATTTTTATTGATGACCCATGGAAGCAGTCTAATATTGCCCATCTGGAGTAAATAAACTCAGGATTTGTGACAACATATAGCAGATTCAATTAGTAGTTGTGTTTACACAATTAGTGTGAGATTCCAACGAAGACATCTTCTCTAATTAGCTACGTGTAAAATTAGACAAAACAATTGAGAGACAAAAAGTAGGGTTCTGTTCTCATTACTCACTACGTGGAACTTATACAAGTGTGAAAAAGATAAATTACACTATGATCCTAAACTATTAACTTAATTGCATGAGTAAACAGATACAATCTAATTACACATTTACACCCACAACTTAACACTCCCCCTCAAGTTGGTGCGAAGATATCAATCAAGCCCAACTTGAACACAATGGGGTGGAAACTCTTGCTGTCAAACCCTTTTGTGAAAATATCAGCTAATTGATCTTCGGATCGCACAAAAGGCATACATATCAACCCCTTGCTCAACGTTTCCTTGATGAAGTGCCTGTCAACCTCTATATGCTTCGTTCTGTCATGTTGAACAGGATTGTGAGCAATGTTTATGACAGCTTTATTGTCACAGTAGAGTTTCATAGGACCATTATCAAAAATTCTCAAATCGTGTAATAAAGTTTGGAGCCACAAGAGCTCACAAACACCATGATCCATAGCTCTATACTCGGCTTCTGCGCTTGACCTGACAACCACAGATTGCTTCTTACTTCGCTAAGTCACCAAATTTCCTCCAAGAAAAGTGCAATAGCCAGAAGTAGAGCGTCTATCATCCACAGAACCAGCCCAGTCGGCATCAGTAAATGCCTCCAATCGTAGGTGACCATGATTAGAGAACAGAATTCCTTTTCCTGGAGCTGATTTGAGATACCTCAAAATACGATAAACTGCATCCAAGTGTGAAGTACGAGGATCATGCATAAACTGACTAACCATGCCCACTGCATAACTAACATCTGGTCGAGTGTGAGCTAAGTATATCAGTCGACCCACAAGCCGCTGATATCTCTCCTTGTCAGTGCTAAGGTGATGATTTCCCTCGATAGGAGAATCTGCAGGTCTACAACCCAACATACCCGTTTCTTCCAAAAGATCAAGAATATACTTCCGTTGGGAGATAAAAATACCTCTATCAGACCTTGCCACTTCCATACCAAGGAAGTATCTTAGTGAACCCAAATCCTTAATCTCGAATTCTTGAGCCAGACTAGACTTAAGATTAAGAATCTCTTCCACATCATTGCCTGTCATTATTATATCATCAACATAAACAATAAGGACATCAATCTTACCAGTACCTCCCTTGATGAACATAGTATGATCTGCATGGCTCTGTCGGTAACCAAACCTCGACATAGCCTTCGAAAATCTTCCAAACCACGCTCTTCGAAAATCTTCCAAACCACGCTCTAGGTGACTGCTTCAACCCATAAAGAGCCTTTTTCAATCTACACACTTTTCCCTCAGTCTGAGATGAAGAAAAACCTGGTGGGATAGCCATATACACTTCCTCCTCTAACTCACCATGGAGAAATGCATTCTTCACATCAAATTGGTGAAGAGGCCAATTCAAATTGGCAGCACAAGAGAGTAGAGCTCGCACAGAGTTCATCTTTGCTACGGGGGCAAACGTCTCCTCGTAGTCAATACCATAGGTTTGAGTGAAACCCTTGGCAACAAGTCTTGCCTTGTATCGCTCAACTGTACCATCCGCATTTTGTTTAACAGTGAAAACTCATTTGCATCCCACTGGTTTCTTCCCTCCTGGAAGAGATACTAGCTCCCAAGTGCCATTCTTTTTCAAAGCCGTCATCTCCTCTACCATAGCTTCTTTCCACTTAGGTATTATGAGTGCATCCTGCCAATTCTGTGGAATAGATATAGAAGAAAGAGACGAAACAAAGGCATAGTACGAAGGAGATAAACGATCATAAAAGACAAACTGGGAGATAGGATGCTGAGTACATGATCTAACACCTTTCGGAAGAGCAATAGGAAGATCATCAGAATTAACAATAGGAGGTTCATCAGAATTAACAAGAGGAGGTTCAATGGGAGAAGAGTCATACCAGATGAGTCAGCTGAGGAGTCCGGAACTGGAGCAAGTGATTGTGATTGATAAGGTGGTATTCCACAGGTGGACTTTCCTTTTTTCCTGCTAGTGTAGGTCTTTAAGTTAGACCCTTGCAGTCGCTGTATACTTTCTCCCTCATCACCACCCATGTCATGTGTAGCTCGTTCGACAGATATTTTGTTCCTCTCCAGACTTTTCATTCTCCCCCTTACCATGATTATTATAAAACAATGTCTCCCCCTCACCATAAAATATCTCTTCCTCCTGCCTATGCTCCCCCTGAAGAGATGGAGTGGAGGGAGAGAAAAACGACTCTGTTTCTCAAAAGGAGACATCCATAGAGATAAAAAATTTCCTAGAATGAGGATCATAACATTTATAACCCTTCTGGGTAGGAGAGTATCCAATAAAAACACATTTATGGGCTTTATGACCTAACTTGCCACCCGAGGGATGAGGAGCATGAACAAAACACACACAACCAAAAATACGTGGGGGAAGAGTTGTGGCATGAAAACTGGTAGAGAGACACTCAAGGGGAGTTTTAAAGTTAAGAACACTGGATGGCATGCGGTTAATAAGATAAGTTGCAGTCAAAATGGCTTCTCCCCACAAATATTTGGGAACTTTCATGGTGAATAAAAGAGAGCGAGCTACCTCAGCTAGATGACAATTTTTGCATTCAGCAACTCCATTTTGTTGTGGAGTGTCAACACAAGTCGTCTGAAAAAGAATACCATTTTCATCCAAAAAAGCTCGAAAACTCTTATCTATATGCTCAGTACCATTGTCACTATGGAGAATTTTGATATGCATATCAAATTGAGTGCGTATCATCGCTTGAAAAGATTTAAAACAAGAAAAAACTTCATTTTTTGATTTAAGTAAATACACCCAAGTGACACGAGAATAGCAGTCAATAAAAGTGACAAATCACCGATGACCTTTTAAAGAAGTAACAGGTGAAGGACCCCACACATCAGAATGGATAACCATAAATGGAGAGTCACTCCTTCTATTGATAGGAGCATAAAAGGAACGCTTATGTTTACCAAGCTCACATGCTTCACAAAAAAATTGACTCCGAGAACAATGTTTAATTAAATTAGGAAAAAGTTTTCCCAAAATCCCAAAAGAAGGATGACCTAACCGACGGTGCCATTGATGTAACATAGAGAGAGTTGAACCAGGATCTGCTTGCAGAGCTAGACCACATGATCGGGGTGAATGAGATGGGTGAGGGGCAGATTCCAAAAAGTAGAGGCCACCATGTGCTTTACCACTGCCAATCACCTTCCCTGTATTCAGTTCCTGAAAAACACAATGGGTAGGAAAAAATGTTACGGAGCAATTTAAAGATTGGGTAAGACTACTAACAGATAGAAGGTTAGTAGAAAAATTGGGAACATGAAGAACTGAAGAAAGGGAAAGGGTTGAAGAACAATGAATAGAACCTTTCCCGGAAATAGCAGATAGAGAACCATCAGCAATTCTGACCTTATCCTTACCAGAACATGTAGAATAAGAGTCAAAGAGTGATGAGCAACCTGTCATATGATCTGTTGCACCAGTATCTATTATCCAGGGAGAAGAGCTAGAATCAGTAAAAACATTAGCATGAATACCTTTGTGAGCAAAGAAATCAGTGGCAGTGGAAGCAGAAGCGGTGGTAGATGGAGCATCAAGCTTCGCCAGAAGGCGCTTGAGAGTTTGTAACTCTCCCTTAGAAAAAACATCAACCTGGGCAGTTTTGAAAGCCTCCATCATATTAACAGAGAAAAAAACGGTAACGAACTGCTAAAGAACCTCAAGATAATTACCGGATAATACTCCAGAAGTGTGGAATAGTACTCATAAACAGTATTGAACAGTCCCCAAATGGTTCCAAGCAGTGTCAAACAGTGTCGAACAGTGTCAATTAACACCCAGATACCCAATGGTAAACCGAGAGCCAGTGAACGTGAACAACCAGTCAACTTCTAGTGCAATAGAGAGCAAAACGCGACCTCTCAGTCAATCTCGAAGCAAGTCCAGTCGATTTTAAGGTCAAATAGAGTCAATCCAGTCAACTTGAGTAAACCCAGTCAACTATAAGACCTAAAAACGAGCGGTGTTGGTGTTGTAGAGACTAAAAAACAGCAAAAATGAGAGTACCAGTCGATCTTAATAAAAAGGCACCAACTTGAGATGAACAGTGATTGATGAACAGTAATCGCGATGAACAGTAACCACAATGAACAGTACGCGATGAGCAGTAGCTCGATGGACAGTACGCGATGAACAGTAACTCAATGAACAGTAGCCCGATGAACAGTACTCGATTTTAGGGTTTCTGGTCGTGGGTTTCGTTGATGGTGATAGTGATGACTGATGGGTTTTGTCGTTGAGGAGAATACTCACTCAACTCACAACAATGGTGGAGAATACTCACACACGACAGCGTAGCGATTAGATCGAAAGCTCTGATACCATGTAAAATTAGACAAAACAATTGAGATGCAAAAAGTAGGGTTCTGTTCTCATTACGTGGAACTTATACAAGTGTGAAAAAGATAAATTACACTATGATCCTAAACTATTAACTTAATTGCATGAGTAGACAGATACAATCTAATTACACATTTACACCCACAACTTAACACTACGGGAGCTCTTTAACTTGATTTCCTAAATAAACTCAGGATTTGTGACAACATATAGCAGATTCAATTAGTAGTTGTGTTACACCATTAGTGTGAGATTCCAACGAAGGCTTCTTCTCTAATTAGCTACGGGAGCTCTTTAACTTGATTTCCTATTGTTTCAAGTTGATGTGTTAGTTTCAAAATAGGAATTAGCTGTTACGATGTTGCTTCTAACAACTTGTGATGGTTATAGAGAGTCTGATGTCACAAGGGCTCTGGTTCATAATTTACTTGGAAGCTAGTAAAATTTGGTTGCGTTTTTCATTTATAAAGTGCCATGAAGGAGTTGGTTTTTATCCATTTAAGCAAAATGCCCTTTAGCTAATACTCAATTTGCTTAAAGTTTTATTACAAGTGTGGAGAAGTGATGCTTTCAGCGTGCAAGTTTTTGTTCGCATGTTGCACTAGTATCCAAAGATATTCTTAGAACTCTTTTTGTGCAGATCATTTCAAGTTGGAAGAGAGAAGTTTTTTATTCCATGGCTATTAGTGATAAATCGAAAGGGTCCTGAGGTTCCAATGATTGATGTAAATTTGGTAAGTGTCACAACGTGGGAAACTTGTTTACATCATTGAATTTCATAATTTTTGCATCTTAAAAAAGATGTAGTGCAATACTAAGAAGTACTTTTATGTTTCTAATATCCCACATGATCTTTTGTAGTAGTAAGAGTTTCATCATCTAAAGTGATGGTGATGTTTGTTACAGCTTGTCTCACATTGGTTAATTATACCTCTTGCCAATTGGTTTTGAGTTGGATGCTTTAACATGGTATCAGAGCTTGTCTCACAATGTCTTTGTTTCAATGTTATACAGAGGTACTCTGGGAGCGATTTGCTTGGCGTCACGGCCAAAGTTGTAGATATGCCACATCACTGTATGTAGCTCTTGTGACTACTTTTACTTGGCAAGTAGTAATTATTACATAAATTCTTGTGGAACGGTTGATATGCATTTCCATTGCCCTATTTACTTTGTAGACAATGTTAAGATATTACAATAAGCTACTATTAGTTTATTGCTCACGTGTCATAGTGCTTGTTTTGTTATCTTTCATGTGATTGCTTACAAGAGTAGACAAGCAAGGGTTCTTTTACATTATGGTCAACAAGAAACTTACAGTCACTTCTTCATCTTCCGGATATGCATGGTAAGAATTTCTTAGCAAAAGTGTCCGGTGGACAATAGGATTTAGAAATGGGGTGATGTTTATGGCTAATCAAAATGTAGCATGGATGGGTTTTCATAAGGATGGGAAATTAGTTTCTTGAATTATGATGCTAAAGAAGTAGAGAGTGTGAGGTTGGGAGAGGTGAAGTAAATAACTTATATATATTCTTGAAAAGTTACTAAAAAGGGTAACATTGGCAATGAAAGAGATGAGAATATTAGGGCTGTAGAATAGTGGAAGTCCTATTGAGGTTTGGAGGTATTTTGGTGGCGATGGTGTTATAGGTTTAGCAATGTGATTAAATAGATCAAGTAGGTTGAAATTGTGCTTATAAAGTAGGTTGAAATTGTGGTTATAAGGGGAGGAAGAGCACCTATGCACAAGAAAATCAATGAAACTTGTCCGTTGTGCTTATGATGGTATGGTTTTTGTTCAAATGAAACTTGTTAACTGATTTACATGACTTTATAACGGCTGAGTTAGCTTTAAGACACATTGTAGGGTATCTAGGAGTTCAATTTGGTTCAAGGATATGGAGACTCCTCATTGAAAGATGTATGGAAGTGATGCCATCATATGATGGCCTTATATTTTATTTACCAACCTAGAAAAAGGCACCTGATAGGGTCTCAAGGAGACAAGGTGGGGAGTTCCAAAACACTGTCGCAAAATGTCTTAGAGAAGGTTTATCTAATGTCTTGGCCAGATTTGTTTGAAATAGAGGAGGATATTAGTTTAAAAAGATACAGAGGTGATTGATTACAAAAAATTCGAAGAGGGAGGTTGAATCGAGAACTGTTGAGTGGACTTCAAAATTTTCCCAAAGCTTTTTGAAAAGTATTGCGAGGGAGCTCTAAGGCTAGCTATACTTAATTGTATGATCTGGGCAAATAAGAAAATATTCATGTTCAGAAAGGAAACTTTGTCAAATTGAGGATGTTGATGTTAGTTTGTAGCAGTTTGGAAAACAAGAGAGTAGATTTGAGCGAATGAGCAAATCTTTTTGGATATCTTTAACTGAAATTAAGTATGTTGGTTCAAGTTGAGTTGCCCTCTATAGCTCAACCCTGAGATGTAAGGGGCTCCCTTCATCAATGAATCCACGGTGTCTTGTTCGTGGCCTTCCCTCC
Source organism: Vaccinium vitis-idaea (assembly GCA_963854785.1). Taxonomy (NCBI): domain Eukaryota; kingdom Viridiplantae; phylum Streptophyta; class Magnoliopsida; order Ericales; family Ericaceae; genus Vaccinium; species Vaccinium vitis-idaea. The sequence goes on along the minus strand of OY978225.1, from coordinate 812,226 downwards.
AACAGGATCTGAAGGCTCGCCCTGCCACCTTCTTTCTCTCTTTAACGGTGCATGTCTCTCTCCTTCATCTCCAGTGATTTTGTCACCATTGCAATCACACGAATATGCATAGAGCTCTTCTACAGTGTGTGGTGATTTCTCACTTCTTCTCAGATGATTAGAATTTCATCATGACTCTTCAAGCACGGTGGAAGGTGGTGGTGTTCCCTCCTGCCAATTCAAAAGTTGCTCATAACGCTATCATAGGGAATGTTAACAGTTTTAAGTCTACCATATATATAGACCCCAGCAAATTTTTTCATGCTCAAAACTTTAAAGTGTAGCCATTTCTATTGCATGAAATGTTATATTTTGTTCCTCAATTCTTTCCTCGTTTTATAGACAACTTGTCCTTATAACCCTCGAAAGAAATTGAAATTTACTTGTTGAATCCCTTATCCATTCTTAGGATGAATCAAGTTATAGGTGAATTCATCTCTCTTGAACAGATCTTGAAATACATCCAGACATCCGTAAACAATTTTGGGATCCACAACATTGGCCAAAGCACGTGCTTGTCAGATATACATGGTTAGTATTACTGTTTATAAACTTGGTTTTTGCAAACTTTGTGGTTATTGGTTGATTGTTTGGCTGTTTAGTTTGGGGAAACTAATGACATTGGTGACCTGAAACATGCATTTGGATATTCTGCATTTGAGTTGAGAGTGGGGGTCTCTTTAGTTTAGGTATACAATCATGAACCCCTTGGGTTGGTGATCAATCTTGCCAAACTACTCACAGCAGCTCCATTAATGTACATGACTGTTGTCTTTGTTACGTCCTCTGCATTCTGCTTTCCTTGTTTTCTTAAAGAACATGCAGCTTCCTTGTACCTTTCCTCGCTTCAATACTATGGAGTTTAGTTGCTGTTTTGTTGTATGCAGGAAAGAACAGTCAGAGATAGATGTGACTTCAGGATTTTATGTTCTGTTTGGATCAGGTAAGAAAGCTCAATTAGAAAATACGTCCTCCATCCCATTTTGTTTGTCAATTTTCAAAGATCGTGTCATTGGTCAATCACTTATATCTTCTAAGATGATTTTAAAAAATATGCAATGTGGATCTTCTTTGAATTTTGATAGTTCTCGATTAGTTCTAAAATACAAAGTTTTCAAAATCATGAAAACATTATAGATTGAAAGATATAAGCAATTGAAAATTGGCACGGTCTTCTAGAATTGACAACAAAATGGGACACAGGGAGTATTTGTTTTCGTTTTAAATTGCTTTTAGGTCGTAATTGAATCAGAGAGTTGTGAAGGGATTTTTCGAGGGGAAAGAAACTCTTGAGGGATTATGATTCGTTCATTTTTGGGTGGCCACCAGTCTTACCTTAAGGATGGAGTAGGTTCGGTTCGAAGTTCATCCTTGAAAGTTGAACCGTATATTCATTATTTTCTGCACAATATTCTTAGACAAATTGACAACCATTATTCCATTACCATCTGGTTTCTTTTGTGCTTGTAAAACAGGGCTTCTGATGACATTTATTCTCACGATATACATCTTGCAATCTTCTCAGGATAAATTTGCAAAGTATGGTCTCTTTTCTCTAGTATTTTTTTATTTTAATTTTTTTTGCTGATAACTCTTTTTTCGATGACATGGTGAATGTGACTCCGTCCTTCCAGAAGGCCAATACATATTGATCCACTCATCTTTTCTTTTTCCTTACCCACAACAATAGAAGAGATGTTTATTGTTTTCTTAGCGTCATTGATTGAGAATGATGGAGTTCTGCATTTCTTCCCAGGTTTGTGATGGAAACTGTTGCAGAAACCAGTATGCCTGCAGGAGGAGTGGTGAAGGTCGAGTGATTGAATTCTATAAAGTTTCCAAGCGACATCTCTATGATCAAGCCTCTCAAAGATTAAAAAGAATTTGCTGAAATCGCTTAGAGGAGGTTTGTTTACATGTTTCAGCAACAGTTTTTGGTTTCCTCAAAAAGGACAGTCTTGCGTATGTTTTCTTATTTTTCCTTCCATTTTTTGGGGAAGGAGGTGAGAAAGTGTTCCGAGGCATGTGTAATAGTAAATGACAATGACAAAACATATCGTAGTACTAATTTTGTAGAAAGGATTTCAGAACTGACGAGGAAGATCATAGTTATCACGGTGCAAAACTTTCATAGGAGGCATGTACCTTGTGAACTGTAAACTGATTATTTGCCTTTTAAAGCTCTTGCCTCTACCCTTGAATGTCTATATGAGACATTGAGTGTAACAACCCGACTCGGCTGACCATGGACCCCTTTCATGCCCAAACACTTGGCTTGAAAAGGTATACGCCTAAGAAGGTACCATGTAGTTCAAGGTGGGTGTTAAATATACCACGATGAGGTTTTAACTCCCAACCAATGTGGGACTAAACACCTTCTACCCCCAAAAGTAGGGTACTACAATCCTCCCCCTGTTGGGGAGTGATTCACGGTGATGCTTACTTCTTCACAATGATGGAGCTCCTCTCTCTTGAACTTACAACCAGAAGCAACTAGTTAGTGTCACTTAGACCACTTGCTTGAGGACACTCCGATGATCTTGTTAGTAAACAGAGAAGGAGAGTACAAAGAGTATTCAGATCTGAGATTGTGTTTATACCCCTAGGCTTTATCCCCTGGTATATATAGGCACTAGTGTACTTGCTCTCAAAGTCTCATGGCATCATATGTGACCACTCCGGTCACGTGACACGGTCTCTAACGTGATGCCACGTGGTCCTCTAGAAGCTTCCCACCTTGTGCCATGTAGCTTTCATCATGTGCACATGTAACCGCCTAACGGCCCTTGTGGGTTGGCTCTTGGATCGGGCCACACTGTCTGCCTCAATACCATCGGACCCGGGTAGTTACTACATTGATCCTGATACGACCTTGGTCCTTGCAGCCTTCGGCATTAGGTAGGTACGGTCATGTACACCTATGAAGATCCTCGTAGGCAAAGCCATTTAGAGTCTTTGGTCCTTGGCACCTTCGGCACTAAACCATCTGGAGTCTCACTGGGCTAAACGGAACATCCACCTGGACTTGCGGTCTACAGGATGTGTGGCCCTGAGTTGTGCTACGCCCGTCCGTCTGTCTATATGTGCTCATCTAGCCCCAGTCATTTTGCCTGTGGGCTGCACCATGAACGTTCGGCCCACTACACCCTCTTAGGGATGAAACGTCCTCATTGCATAGTTCCAGCAACCTCCCCTGATGTTCGTGGTGGCAGAGCGCATCTTACCCACCACTTGGACCGGGGCGGGGCTTTGATACCATTTTTAATGACCCAACCTAGTTGTCCATGGAACCCCTTTTTGGCTTTCGGCCCAAACACGTGGCCTGAAAAGGTATACCTAAAAAGTTACCATGTAGCCCAAGGTGGGTGTTAATATACCACATGAGATTTTCACTCTCAATCAATGTGAAACTGAACACCTTCTACCCCCAAACTTGTTCGACCACAGGGTGCTTTGCTCAGTTGAATTGAATCAATCCCTTGCTTTCTGTTGGTGTATTGAAGTTTTAGATTGAGTAAATAAACGATTCGATCTCTTGACAAACGATTCGATCTCTTGGCAATAGATCGCCTCTTTCTTGTTGGTTGGTTTTTCCTATTTTTTATAAGTAACTTTTTGTTGCTTTAGAATGAGTTTTTTTTTTTTTGGTTGATAAAAACCTCATACTCATGAGATGCAGTTATATTTGATAAAAATCGTTGATAAAAACCTCATACTTATGAGATGCAGTTATATTTGATAAAAATCAAGTACATTTAAAAAAAAAAAAAAACCTCATAAGATGCAGTTATATTTGATAAAAATCAAGTACATTTACAAAAAAAAAAAACCCTCATAAGATGCAGTTATATTTCATAAAAATCAAGTACAAACTGCACGGTCCAAAGACCTAAAAAAAAAAAAAAAGCCAAAATAGAACAAAATTACAAAGCTCAATGGCTAAACCAAAATAACAGGAAAAAAAACCTGAACATTCTAGTACAAAAATAGTCTTCAATCTCACCACCTCCATTTGCTGCCGCCACCGTCCACATAACCGCCGCTGTTATTGTCTTCATACTTAGATCACAAAAACGGAGGTGCATCAAACTGTCATCGGAGGCCAATTTCCAGTCGCTGGAATCCACATCACCGCTCACCGTAGAACCCATAGCTGATTGCCCAAAAGAGCCTACTAAACCAGATCTGGAGTTGTAGATTAGAACCCATAACAAATTGGTGATGGACAGTCCAAAAATGAAGGAGAGAATGGGAGAACAACTCTCCAAAGGAAAGAGTCTCAACCACATCTCAACCGAGAAAGAAGAGGAGAGAGAGTGAGAGAGGAACAAGCGATGGAGGGAGTAGGGCTCGTTAAGATCCGGCTCACAAAAGATCGACTCGATTGTATAGTCTGGGCTCGTTAAGGGCTCGGCTTGTTTATGACCGAGCCGAGATCGAGCTCGATTTTTTGGCTCATTTACTTAACGAGCCAAGCTCGAACACTACAAAGCTCGGCTCGTTTGCACCCCTAGGAGGAAGTGAGGGGAACATGGGAGGGTGGGGGGTTATGGCCGGAAACCCTAAAAGGGAAAAGGGCTTTCTTTTTCTCTTTTTATTTTTAGAGAGAGAAGCTCTCAACCTTGTCTCTACTGCCAGAAGTTCAACAAATTTTAGGAGCTTAACCGGTTTAGAATGAGTTGTTAGGCTTGGTTTTCGTGTGCTCTCACACGTTTGATTTCACCTTGACCGAACCTTAACCCATTGTGGGAAAAACAACAAACCCGAAAATTGTGGGAAACGCCAAGGAAAGTGATGAGTATTGGTTTGGGTCTTTATCATTAGACTCAGTGTAATATACAATATACGTTATGATTGATTCCACAGTAAGTAGTCGAGATGCATATAAGTTGGTCAGACATTCCAAGTTTTGAAATATAGAAGATATGGTATAAGTTAGCCGGACATCCCAAGATATCAAAATAAAAAGAAGAAATAGTTGGTTTCATTTTGAAATTTCAGTCAGGAAAAAGGGTCTAAAAAGTTCATTTTCATTCAGGAGCGGGCTGAATCTTTTGCCTGTGTCACATACCTAGCTAAAAACCCCACATATTTCTTGCGGTTAGGTCCACAATTGAAGGCAAATGTTATAATCTTAATTGGATCTTTGAGACAATTTACCGATATTTGTAAGTCAAATATATACTTGACCAAAATGATATCTATAATTTACAGAATTTTACTGTTTATGAGGATCAAGTGATCTCACGTGACATATGGTCCTTCTGCCATGCTTTTACTTTCTCACCAATCAAGAATGTCTAGATTAATATGACCATCTTCTCTGTTTTACTTTGGTGGTACCCACTGATGGAATCACACTATGCACAAATTTCAGAATAGGATTTTAGGACTGATAAAATTGGAAAAAAGAGATCGGGATCAAACATTTAATTGGGTGTGTTAAGGACCTATAATTGCCATCAACTATAAAAGCACGTCAACATCAAGCACTTTTAAGAAGGTAAAAAAGAAACCATGCTTAGGTGGAAGCAATTAACAATTATCACTCAAAAAAAGCTTCCTACCTGGTAGTATTAAATAATAATCAACGGCACAACTTTCCAATGGCAAAATGATTTACAAAATTATTAAAAAAATGTATCAGTTGTGACATAATAATTACTCCCATTAGGCGATCCACGTACCTCCACCCACTACACATTTATCAATTTACATCATACAACATAGCAATAAGGAATTAAAAACATATAAAAACACATGGGAGTAATAGAAGTCATTTGGATGTATACAAAAGAAGAAAGTCGAATCACCCTTTTTTTTTTTCCCAGTTATGGTTAGCTGAATCAACCAGATTTGGTTCGCTGAATCAACCAGATTGCTTTAACAAAACTAAGTACAAAAGTCATACTGATACACTATGTAGGTTTAGCTTTTGTGGGGTGGTGTTTGATCTGGATCCCCTCATCTCTTGAATCCTTCGAATCTGATCTGGATCTAGCTTGTAGTGCCTACCCCCAGCCGACCGCTGACGGATGGGGAGAAGCACTTTGATGGATAAGTTAGTCCCAATACAAATAAGGGGAGTACAGGCTTTCGTGAATAAAGACTGTCGGACCGTTTTTCCACCATCTCTCCTAAAACCAATTGGTGTTAGGAAATGCTTCAATTAAGTCTTTTATGGCATTCGATATTGCACCCGCAAGTCTATTTTTAAAGTAGTCACAGAAAGTGGCATTGTATAACCAAATCCATACGGACACTCTGAGCCCAACAATCCCTCCCACGATGGCTTCTGCGACTCGAACCCATGACCTCCTGGCTCTGATACCACTTGTCGGACTGGTTTTCTACCATCTCTCCTAGAACCAATTGGTGTTAGGAATGGCTTCAATTAAGTCTTTTATGACATTCAACATCGCACCCGCAAGTCTGTTTTTAGAGCGGTCGCAGGTAGTGGCATTGTGTAACCAAATCTATGGGGGCACTCCGAGCCCAACAAAGACGACGTACCTCTCCAGGGTTTGGACCGTATCATTTATAGGGAGAACCAGCCTTGGAGGCCAAGATAGTTTGTGCCGAGCTTCGGACTGTACCATTTATAGGGAGTACCATCTTTGGAGGCCAAGATAGTTCATGCCAAGCTTTGAAGCTTGTGCCTTTTGGTTAAGTTCAAGAATAACGACGATCTAGGTTTTATGTCATGCATGACGGTTGCTTGGGCCGAATGGCTCGACATTGACACGTCGCTATCTCAGCTGTGCGTCACCTTGCAAGATCTGACCCGACACTTCAGTCCACGTACGAAGCTCCTGGCCGGGCAACTCGTTTGGTCGCCAACAGGTGTTGCCCTTCGAGCTGCCCGGACCTTCCTAGGTTGGGTCAACTACAACTTTCTCTCTCTTTATGTTTGAACACAAAGAAATAGCCTTTTAAATTACAACCTCAAAAAAACAAAAGAGAGAGCTTTCTAGAGAGAGAGAGTGGGTGGGTGGGTTTCCCACCCCCATCTCCACCGCCCCCCTTCCTTTCTCCCCCGCCCCCCTTCCTTTCTCCCCCGCCCCTTGATTCCGCCCTCAAATCTCTTCTTTCTTCTTTACCTCTCCGTCCCCCACCCGATCCAGCTCTCTCCTCTCCTCTCCTCTTGTCTCTCTTTCTACCTCATGGTTGCGAGAGGTTGAGCCCCCTCCTCGTGGAGGGGAGATCTCCCCCTTGCCCATCATTTTTGGGATTTTGGGAGGCCCCGATCCGAGCCTAAATAAATGAATATTTTAATCTCTTATTGAAGAAAATTTTAGAAGTCGTTGAAAGGATAGAGGAATTAAAAACTCGAAGATCCCGTTAGAATGCACTAAATTCTAATGTACGTCTCTTTATTTTTTTTTTTTGGTGGGTGCTTATTTCTAGTTTTCTTTAACTTGTCATATAATAAAGCAAAAACTTATATCGGTACAAGTTTTTTTTTGTATGCTTGGAGATGCTCTAACAGTGAAAAACAAATGGTATGGCATATATATTAAACTTTGCTAAGGGGTTGATCGAGTAAAAGCATTATAAGAAATAATATTCTTTCTTTTTTTCAAGCTCACAAGCTTCGACTACCTCCATCCGTAACGAAACCTTGGAATGAAAGAAAATTTGTGCGGTAATGAATTTTAGATTCTAAATAATTCGGTGAATATAAGCGCAACTCAATTATCACAAAAGGGGCACCACTTTTAAGTTTAGTGTCACTAAATATTCAATGCTCTTGAAGTATCATGTGGTGGTATTTTAAGCCTTTCTTCACCATATTTTGATGCGGACTCCATCACAATTGCACGATCACTTGGTGCTTCGGTACCCACGCTATTGCACCGTCATGTGCTTTGGGGTGTTTCTTCTCCACTCACAAGCAAAACTCATATTAATGTGTGATGGAAAAGAGTATGTGCAGCTGTGCTCGCGAGCACTTACTAACTTTTCGTTATTCACGGACCACCTTGGGGAGTATAAACTTTTTTTTTTTTTGGAAAAGCAGTGTTAATTTACCCTGAGCATACCCGAAGGGGCAAAAGGAAAACATAAAACAAAAGGAATGAAAAAGATATAAAATCAAAAGATTCCAATTGGGGTAAATACTTGTTGCTTGATCACCTGAGGAAAAACAGGGATTGGTTGAAAACTGAAAAGGCTTTTGTGACCTTTTGACATGGTTTTCTTTTTTCCTTTGGCTTTTGAGCTTTTCCTGGTTTTGTGCCAGGTATCATTATCAATTGTTTGGTTAATGTCTACTTAAATTAGGTACTTAATTAGAAGGGAATGTATGACTGGACACTAATATTAGTAGCAACCAAGTACCTGTAGTGCAGAGGTGCACTAAAGGGGTATAGTGCGCAATTCAAGCCGTCCATCTCGACAATCAATTATCCATATTTCTATGTCACCAATCAATGGCCCCACAAAATATTGAGTGTATGACCAATAAATTACCGATATGAATGGCTCAAATAGGGCATTGCAGGAACTCCAAGCCCAACTAGGTTTTGGTGTTTCGGACATCTTAGTACTTGATTGGGTGGGAAAGCATTTTAGACCAACTTGCAAAAGGCTGCTGGAGGACTTAACTTTTAATGGGACTAAATATTATTAACTAGTGGCATGTGCTTATAGTCCTTTTATATTCAAAATGATGTGTACTTTATGTTATAATTTAAGCATTATATTTAAACCGATTTCTTATAATGATGTAACGTTAACAAATTTGATCCACAATACTGACAGTGACAACGTGCACATTATTTCCTTTCAACCGTGATCAACTGGCTCCAACAATACTGACAGTGACAGCGGGCACGTTATCTCCTTTCAACCGTGATCAACAGACCCCAACGGTTTTGGGATAGTTTCATTCTTTTTACTTTGGAAAATGGAAGAGCAAATTAATAGCTCCATCTTAGTTCATGTTAGTTCGAAGTGCGTGTAAGATGGCCTGGGACAGAAGATAATATTAACTCCAAGTTTGGGGGAGAACTATAGTACTTATCAGTAGGGATTTGCATATACCTATGATACTAACCATCTAATTCATTAGTAAAAGGCGAAAGAATGCTCACCACATGGCTGCGTTAACCATCTAATTCATGTATGGTCATTTCTGTATTAGAAAATTGAGTTAAAGTCCGGGTCTAGTAGATCATATGCACTCAAGAAACAACCGAGCTACAGTTGTTTGAAATTGAGAGAATCAAAAACTTTTCTTAATGTAAAGAAATCATTTGATTCTCGCTTTCTCAACTTGCACTGGTACCATATTTGTACCTACTTATTTGTTTTAAATGTGGAGTATGTGACTAACACATGCTATTAGAGCATCTCCAACTTTGGCTTCAACAATTGTTGCATGCCAAATTCTTTTGAATATTAAAGTGCCACGCGCCCAACATCGCTCATCTCCAATAATAGCTCTCATGGACTAAAAAAAAACTCCAAAAGCTAGTTTAACTTTGTACTCCAAAAGGTCACTTTTGCAGTTGGCAGCAGCTCCCAATTGGGCCCCCACTAACAGACAATGCGATTGGTCGATCTTCAAGATTAGTTGAGGTGCGCGTAATATGGCCTCATTAAAAAATCATCGTGAAGCAAAATTGAAGGTAATATATTAGAGATGCTTTTGCTTTCAATTTTGATAGGTTGGTGCTCCATGAAAAATTTGACTCCCCCACTAGAGATGCTCTCTTGGCTTCAGATTTGGAAATGTCAACTTTGTTTTAAGTTTAACTAGCATTGTGTCCGTTTAATGCACAAGACCAAAAAAATACATTGATATAATGCACGGGATCAAAAAAATCACATTGATATTTTTTCCGACCCTCATGTATCAAACGGGCAGAACGTTATTTGTGTTTTTTCTGGCCTCGTGTTTTCAGCGGGTTGCAAGTACTACTAATAGATACAAAACACTCAGAATCAAATAAAAAAAAAAAAACTTACTGCCCCCCCTCATAATTGGTACTTGTATGTGTTTTGGGGAACAAGGCACATAAGCTAGGGAGAGGGCCTAGCAAAAGCACGTAAATAGATACTCTCACATCCAATCCTCAAAATCCTACCACAAATTCTCAAATAGTCTAACTTTTGATAACGAGGCACACAATCATATGATTCAACTAATATTAATAATGAGGAATCCAACAAACCATAAGAAATGATAACGGTGCAGTTTGGTTCGATTATTGGTAAAACCAAAATCAGAATTAGAACATGTACCAAAATCTAAATCATAACCAAAATCATCGGTTTTCTTTTTTATCGAAACCATAACCAAAACTACGGTTACCAGTTTAGTTCGATTTTTCATCGTAACCAGTGGCCAACCTTTTTAATAGAGTTAAAAATACGAAATCTTCAACAACAAAATATCCAAAAGAACCAACAAACTAATATACACTCCCTCCATTCCAAAATAAGTGTCCACTACGAAAAGTCGTGCCATTTTTCAAATCAAAAAATTTAGTACTTCTGTTAATCGTTTTTCGAACTTTTTCGCACCGAATTAAAGTACTCATTGGAAACACGATACACAGAAGTACTTAATTTTTTAATTTGAAAAACGGTAAGAGAGAGAGTAAGGGACACTTATTTTGGAACGGAGGGAGTACCATATAGTAGTTCAAAGACACTAAAATCTATTATCCTACAACAACATGACAAAAACTTATGTTAGGCAATTGCAGCTTCCAATTTACCAATTCAAGCTTTCATTATGAATCTTCATATCAACCAAATCCAACCAAAGCAAAGAGTTAATCAAATTAATGTTAGCTTCACAAAATGTTAAGGCTACAACAAATGCAAGACGAATAAGGGTATAAATACCTTATAATACATACCCACATATAAGGGTATTTATGTAATTATCTTATGGTTACGTTTTGGTTCGGTGATCATGTGAAACTAAAACCAGAATCGAACCGGTCGTTTTAAAATCAAAAACCAAAATTATGGTTAAAAATTCAGTTAAAAAACCACACCATTTGATACAGTTCGGTTAACCAACGGCTCGGTCGAGATTGTCATCCCTAGTTGGATTTGAAGTCAAAGTACTCAATAACATATCACAGCTACCTTGTCTCATGTTTTCGGAGTATGGGTTTTGAAAACAGGTTAAGACTACTCACCTACTCCAACACATGTATGGGTTGTTTAGTAAAGGTTTTGAGGGTTATGTTTTGGGTGATAAGTGAAGAGAGAGATAGAGAGATGAGATGAAGAAAATATATTAAAAACCGCGCGTCTAGGATAGTTTTGAAGTGGAACATACATTAAAAGCACAATAAAAGTTGAACTTAACTATATAGTTTTCACCACTCTAATGTGGGATTTCTTATTAGCTAGAAATTCTGCTTGATCATAAATAAAAATCTACTTCGTTATATCTCTATATACCCTATGAATTTGTTTGTTTGACAGGATATAAGTGCTGGATTGGATTACATATTTGAGCTAAATAAATATTTAGTGTTTGGTTAAAGAAGTTACGACTCGGATTAAACTTGCATGTCTATAATTCGGCAAAGGGTAAGATAGACAATGCAAGGTATTATTAATCCAATCACTATTGATCCGGCGAAACTGTATATAAACGAAAAATGCTACAATTTTATTCGCTATATGGTGTATCCCAATCATAACATGTTATGTATTCTAATCGTTTATGTTAGGGGTAATACAAGAAACCGACAGACCAAAAAAACCGACTAATCGGTTTAGTTTTCGGTCGGGGTAAGGGTGGGTTTGGTCGGCTTCGGTTTGGACCAAACCGAACCGATCAATTTACGGCTCGGTCTCTTTTTCTTGGAAATTTCTTCAGACCGAATCGAATCGAACCGAACCGAACCGAACCGAAATACCCCAAAACCATACCGATTTGGACCGATCCATCAAAGCCGTCCATCTTAAACCCAAAAAAACAACAAATCTCAGCCGTCCATCAATCTCAACCGTCCATTTCGATCTTAACGCCGGACCGAAAAACCCAAAAAACCGACCAGACCGAACCACCCGGAACCAATTTCGGTCCATTGTTTTTTTCGGTTGGGGTTGGTTCTAGGCTAAATTATCCCGAACCAATCAGTTTGGGTCCTGAACACCTCAAAAACCGAACCAATTGAAAACATCCCCACTTTATGTTACACCTTCTAATGGTTTATGTTCTGATGGGGGCCACCGCAAAAAAAAAAAAAAGTCATAACATGTTACATGTTATGCCATTTTGAAAAATTTTATGCCTTCTATTGGTTTCTTGTTAGGTCTTCTAATGGTCTATATTATTTCATGTAATATGTTACGTACGCCTTCTAATGGTTTTTTGTTATGTTTATAATGGTTTTTTGGGGGATATCATTGGAGAAAACAAGGGCCCTAAAAGAATAATGAAGGAATACTTTGTCATTGTATATCCCTTCAAGGCTTCAAGCATATTTTAATTGGTCACCTTGAATATATTATTTCAATTGATCACTGCTTATATCCAGTGAAAGAAACGTCTATGCGTATGGTTTTGTCCCATGAAATGTATATATACAAATTAGTCTGTCGTGAAGCACCCAACACCTCCTCAACATGTCACCCATAAACGCATCACTATGCGATATTGCATTCATCTCCCTTAGTCCACAAGCTTTTCGCTCCTACTTACTCCTTATCTCTAGTTACTATATAAATTATGCAACAAGCAATAAAATATGGCCTTCTAGGTTGCCAATAAAATTAGAAATTATTGAGTGGACCACCTAGCAAGGAGGACACCGTTAATTTGGGGTCACTGGAAGTTTATCCGGTCGTTAACTTCAGGGTCCCAAACTTGACTGGCTCGGACATCCGGTTATTGAAATAATAATCAATAAAAAATAAAAAAAAGGTAGAGGACCCCCATTAATTAGCACATTCGGACCACCTAGCAAGGAGGACCCCGTTAATTTGGGGTCACTGGAGGTTTATCCAGTTGTTAACTTCAGGGTCCCAAACTTGACTGGCTCGGACATCCGGTTATTGAAATAATAATCAATAAAAAAAAAAGGTAGAGGACCCCCATTAATTAGCGCATTCGGAGAATTGGTAATAAAGAAGGATAGTTGAGAATTTGGAATGAAAGATTAATGGGACATTGGGAATCAAACAGTCAGCTATGATTCCTAATCCCAGACACTGAAGTCTATGCATGCATTTATCGAGACCTTGTTGATTAAAGTAAAGTCAACAAAATTAGGTACTTTTTGAAATGAACAAATTTTAATGTTATACTCCATATTGGTCTAAGAAATAGCTTTATATATGGTGTAGAAAATAACGGTTCATAAACAAACATGAAGCTAGTAACTAGTAATATTTTGGACACATTACACTGGATGCTTATGACTTATCTGTACACATTTGTATCTAAAGTCATTCGAAGTATATGACATTAACCAATTTTCCAAAATGACATTTCCAGCTTAGAGTCATTCGACAACAAGGAAAATGCTTCAACATATATGATTGGATATATATTGGACCCATCTTAAGTCATTCAGGCTGAGTTTTCACTATTTATTTTCGGTATTTTTGAATTACAAGTTGTCAAATCAACCGCAAACTCAGCCCCAATATATTTGGATTCCACTGCATTCAACGGTTCCAAAACTATTCATATTTGGATCTATGTCCGGGCATCTACGTTCGTAGCACTGCGGTGCTTATAGAAAGCTTGTATGACAAACTAAAACCCAAACACCGTCTTAGATGGAGCACTCAATAAGTGAGCACATAAGAGAGCTATGGTACGATCCACCATTCCTTGTAATATTTTACTCTGCATCTCCTTATCAAAACGTTGCAAAGGACAATTAAGATTAGGTGTATAATAAAGCATAAAAGAAAAAACCCAAGTGGTAGGTGAAGTGGAATTAGGATGAGCTGTAACATCTTGAGTCTGAAATTTGGCTGTCTGTTAAGGTCAGGCCACAATGAATTCTCTGATATAGATGGTCTGTCTTTGACTGGACTCGCGGGAGATTTAGTCGAGGTGGGTGAAAGTTTGGGATGGACACACCTAATCATCAAAAGAAAAAGAAAAAAAAAAAGCAGAAATTGTTTTCCATTTCCCAATGCCACCCTTGTGTTTCACTTTCTCTATCTCTCTGGTCTTCCTTGTTCCGATAAATATACTGATTCCCAGTCCTTGGCTAATGACTGTGGTCATTGAGACCAATTTTAAACCTCCTCCAGTAGACGACGAAGTGTACGGACACTTCTTTGAAGATTTTAAGGTGGTGTTTTTTGTTTTGAACTTCAGATATATTAAGGTTTACTTTAAGCTTTAATTTTTAAGTACTTTGATAAAATTCCCCTGCTTTTATGTGCTCTATCCTCTGCTTCCCCTGCTTATATATACAGTACTCCTATATATATATATATATATATATACACTACTCCATACTCTGCTTATGAAGTAGTAGCAGCAGTTGCGAATGCATTCTTCGTTTCTTCTTTTGTCGGCCATTTGGTCATATCATCGATCCGCATTCGAAACCAGAACTCTTTCTTTACTACTTCTACTATAGTCTCATTTTTTCTTCTACTTTTCTTGCTGGATTGCACTCTCTGTTTGCACAACAAAGAAGAAGTGCGCGATGATAGAGTCTCTAGAAATTCAAAGAGTCGACGAATCAGCCTCCCAGGATGCTGGAAGCATTGAACAAGGAAAGAGAACAAGAGAAATCTACACATTCTTCCATCATTTTAAGCAGCGTTTGCCTTTGAGCGAGGTTAGCTCTCTGTCTCTCTCTCTCTCTGTTCATATGTTGTAGTACAAGAAACAAGATTACTGGTGTAAGTTTTCTCTTTCCACATTTTGTCACCCAGATGCTTCTCTTAAAGAAGGCAAGAGTTTGATTCGATTCCGACAATAAATGTCATGCAAAAATACATTCCTAGTTAAGAAGTAAAAGTTTGTGAGAGTGACATTTGAGCTTCTTTTTTTTCCTCCTTTTTTAAAGGAAAGATAAAGTAAACTTGTGTTAGAGCAACTCCAACACAAGCTCCTCTCTCTAAAATGAGGAGTGAAAGTGACATAGTAAGGAGAGATTTTATAATTTATGTCCTCTTTTCCTCAAAAAGTTATACTGTTTGGAGGGACCCATCCACCTTTTTGTCACATCCACTCTCTAAATTTAATTTCGGCTCTTTAAAGGTTCTAAATTGTAGATATGATATTTAATATGTAATGCTTAGAAAACCTTAACGAAATTCATGTACCGAATAATGAACGTGAACGCATGCCGCACTTTAAACCAAGAAAGAAATATTTTACATGTATTACAGTATCACTGTCACTTCACTCTGGCGGAGCTTTGTTTGCTTTTTTTTTTTTTTGTAACTAAGGATATCATTTTCATCACCAAAGTATGGGAGTTTTGATTCTAGTGTTGGAACTAGCAACAGCTTCAAATGAAAACATAAAGCTGGGGACCATATAACTTTTCTTTCTTTCTAAGCATACCCCCCTTGTGCTACTGATGCTTTTTAATCGTTGTTTAAGCCCTTAAGTCGTAGAGTACCATTTATGTCTAAATTACTCACTTGGAAGTTCGCCAAAGTAGTAAGTGCCCACGTGCAGAGTTTTATGTGGTACCAATGTAGCCTTTCCAATGCTTATACTTTGTACTTAGTACATTATTTAAATTTTTGTCTGGTTTTTTTAAGCTTTATGTGAACAATTGACTAGGAGTATATCATTTCATATGGGGTAATTGAAGCACAGTTTGATGTTTCAGATTATTTCAGCACCACACATTTACGTGAGGTCCACAAACTTGATCATGTGTCACACTAGGTTGTCCGGCATTAGAATGACCTCGAGCGCCGCCACGGCACCGCGTAGCTCTGCTCCGGTAGTACTCAATAATTAGAACTTCATATGTGCTTGGTCTTTTTTGACTAACGATTAGGGCGTTATATTCAGAGGCATCTACAACATCATCATCATTATTATTATTATTTTATTTTTATTTTATTTATTTATTTATTTTGATAACTCAGAATTTGCCCTAAAGGGCTACAAACCCCCAACCGGAGCCCCAAGGATGGAGCCGGGGGCTAATAGGGGCAGTCGCCCCCCCTACGTCTTAAAAAATTCGTATTATTTCATTGAAAAACAAATTTATTATCAAACTATATAGTCCCACCCCCCTCCGTTTTTTCGTTAAAAAAAAGAAAGAATAGCAACAACTTTGATATTTGTCAAGTTATGAAACAACTTTGTCCTAAAATTGGTTTTAATGAGGTTTTATTAAAATTCTTTTAAACAAAACAACGCGCAAAATTTATAACCCAACACACTTCAGGTACTCAAGGCTCGTTCACTTCTAAAAACTAAGGCTCACTAAAATTTCAGAAGCCCAAAACTCTTGAACGTGGTCTGTGGGCCTCAAAGTGAAGGAAAAAGAAAAGAACAAAAGAAATTGAGGGCTCCCAAAACAGTTGATTCTCAATTGCAAGAATTGAACATTCGGTTTAAGGAAGATACAATGGAGTTGCTAATTCTCAGCACATCTCTAGATCCTCGCGATGGCTTCAAATCATTCAACATTGAAGATATTTGCAAGCTTGCAGAAAAGCATTATCCAATGGATTTCACTGAGCAATAAAAGTACCACTTGAGATATCAATTGCAAAATTATAAGCTTGATGTGTCTAGGCATCCTGAGTTTCAAAATTTGTCAATGATTTCAAAGTTGAGTGAAGTATTGGTGAAGACAAGAAAGTACACAATATATCATCTTTTCGATAGGTTGATTTGACTTATATTAATTTCACATGTTTCAACGGCTACAACCGAACGTGCAAATTTCTTGATCACTTATATTGAGAAAGAAATTGCTCGAGGGTTTGACACAGACTCTATCGTTGATGCTTTTAATTAATAAATAAATAAAAAGAGTGTCGATCATAGTTCAAGATGCCTGATTTCAGTAGACAGTAGATATGATTAGATAAACATTAATACATTTTGCAATCTAAGTTGGTATTTTTTTTTTTTTTTTTTTAACAGAATCTAAGTTGATATTAGAAACATGTTTAGTTTCATATGTATTGGTGTTATTTTGTGTATATATATATAATTTTTTTTTTTGAGTTACTAAAAATTCATATCGTTGTCTTAATTTTATTTTATTTTTTTACTGTGTATATCCGTCCCCCTACGCCAAAATCCTGACTCCATCCCTGCGGAGCCCTCCATCGGGAAGAAAATTTTCACAATTTTCGGGTTATCCATGTGGTGTGGGAACGAATACACTTGAGTATTGGTTGTTTAAGGTTTACACATGCATGCCTGATGATGCCATTTTGCCCGGGTACGTATCCTGCAGGTGGTGGAAGAGCTGCTACTTCTTGGAAAGACAGCATTCCCACTACTAATGACAACCTTACTATTTTCTTCAAAACAAATCATTTCCATGCTTTTCTTTGGCCGCTTGGGGAACATTGAACTAGCCGGAGGCTCCCTCGCAATTGCATTTGCAAACGTCACTGGTTACTCAGTCATGAAAGGTCTTTCTTTGGCTATGGACCCAATTTGTTGCCAAGCCTATGGAGCCAAGAGATGGTCCGTTCTCAGCCAAATGTACCTTAAAACTTTCATCCTCCTCGTATGCGCATCTGTTCCCATCTCCCTCCTATGGCTAAATGTTGAATATCTCTTCCTCCGGTTAGGCCAAGACCGCGTTATAACAAAAGTCGCCAAAGTTTACCTCATGTTTTCGATTCCTGAATTATTGGCACACGCCCATCTTCACCCGTTACGATCATTTTTAAGGACCCAGAGCCTAAACTCACCGGCAACCATAGTCGCCACTTGCACTACGATTCTTCACCTTCCCATTACCTACCTTTTCGTCACGTACTTGAAACTAGGCGTCAAAGGCATTGCCCTGAGCTCTGTTTGTTACGTATTCAACATGAACGTCGGCTTATTGATTTACATCGCCATGTCAAAAGTAGCCCTAAAACCGTGGGTTGGGGCCACGGTAATTTCGACTTTTCAAGGATGGGGTCCATTGCTAGGCCTTGCAATTCCTAGCGTGTGTTCGGTGTGTTTGGAATGGTGGTGGTACGAAATAATTCTGTTTCTGGGCGGCTTATTGAACGATCCACAATCGACCGTGGCGGCTGTAGGAGTGCTAATCCAAACAATCGGCGTCATCTACGTAGTCCCGAATACTCTCAACGTAAGCATATCGCAACGTGTTGGGCACGAACTAGGAGCCGGGGAAGCCCATCGTGCCCAAAGGGCTGCTATAATAGGCATAACCATCGCCCTTGGATACGGACTCACGGCCTTTTGTTTGACATTCATGTTAAGATCTGTTTGGGGAAAAATATACACAAACGATCGTGAAACTCTAGCCTTGATTGCAACCGCTCTTCCCATAATAGGGCTAGCAGAAGTCGGGAATTCACCTCAGACGGCTGCTTGCGGGGTTCTCGTGGGGTCAGCTCGGCCTAAGGTGGGAGTCCGTATCAACCTCACCGCGTTTTACCTTATTGGACTGCCTCTGGCGGTTACATTGGCGTTTGTGTTGAATTTCGGGTTTTGGGGGCTGTGGTGGGGATTAGTGGCGGCGGAGTATGCGTGTGCAGGGATGATGTTGTACACATTGTATCAAACGGATTGGAAGCATCAAGCGAAGAGGGCTGAGGAGCTCTCGACGCTGGCTGCTGGAGAGGAAGATGTAGTAACCAATTTGGTTGCCTGAATTCTAAAGTCTTTTCTATTCCAGGGTGCTTTTTAGGAGTACTAGTTAGGGACAATTCAATTCAATGTACAATAACATCATTTTTTGTTCATGGGAATTGCCAGGGGTTATAGTTTCCAAAACTTTTGGGAGAGAGAAAGGAAAAGACACGAACCGTTTTTAAGGTCTGTAGTTTCTTTTTGAATCTATCAGAAGTGTAACTTTTTGTTAGCTTTTCCCGGTAAGATTTGAATTATTTAATTTTGATATGAAGAAATAGGCTTCTCTCTTGTTATCTTGTTTGTCAACGGAGTTTTCAGTGCCACTGCCCTAAATTTAGCTCCGCCTTCGAGGGCGAAATCCTACATCCCAATGATCACAAGGCCAAAACTCTTGGGGGTTTTTTGAAGCCTTGTTGGAAAGTATTCGCGAAAATCGATCACACACACAATATAGAGTACGAAACCAGTAAAAGAACCGATAGCAAAATTTACGGGGTTCCCAAAATCGGGTACCTCTATGGAAGCGAGAGTGAGTCAGTTATTTGTTAAGGCCAGGCCACAATGGATTCTCAGTCCCGATATGTCTTTGACCGGGCTAGGAAGGAAATTTAGTCAAGGTGAGTGAAAGTTTTGCTCGGACACCCCTAACCATAAAAACAAAAGAAAAGGCAGAAATTGTTTTCCATTTCCCAATGCCACCCTTGTGTTTCTCTTTCTCTCTCCTTGTATCTCTCTGTTCTTCCTTGTTCATGGCTAATGACTATGGTCATTGAGACCACTTTTTAACCTCCCCCAGTAGACGACGAAGTGTATGGTCACTTCTTCGTTTCGTCTTTTGTCGTCCATTTGGTCATATCATCGATCCACATTCGAAACCGGAACTCTTTCTTTAGTACTACTATAGTCTCTGTTTTTTTTCTTTTCTTTTCATTTTTTCTCCCGATCGCACTCTCTGTTTGCACAAAGAGAAGATGTGCGCGATGATAGAGTCTCTAGAAATTCAAAGAGTCGACGAATCAGCCTCCCGGGATGCTGGAAACATTGAACAAGGAAAGAGAAAAGGAGAAATCTACACATTCTTCCATCATTTTAATCAGCATTTGCCTTTGAGCGAGGTTAGCTCTCTGTCTCTCTCTCTGTTCATATGTTGTAGTATAAGAAACAAGATTACTGGTGTAAGTTTTCTCCTTCCACATTTTGTCACCCAGAAGCTCTAAGTTGGTGTTCTTGTTCTCTTAAAGAAGGCAAGAGTTTGATTTGATTCCGACAACACATGTCATGTAAAAAAACATTCCTAGTTAAGAAGTAAAAGTTTGTGAGAGTGACATTTGAGCTTCTTTTTTTCTCTCTCTCCTTTTTTAAAGGAAAGATAGAGTAAACTTATGTTAGCTTGCAAATTTATTTCCTTGTAAAAAATAGGTAAGTGCTACAAGTAATACACTACCATATCCAAGTTCGTGAGTCTAATTGGAGTGTAATTTTGTTCACCCTTCATCCTATTGGTTGAAATAATGTAGATCACATAAAAATAAAATGTATTGCAAAGATCAAAAAAGTGATATCCCATCAAAAAGTAACGTCATCGTTACCGAAAAATGTATTGTAATGTGGGACCTATACCATTTCAACCAATATGAGGGAGGGTGAACAAAATTGCACTCGCCTATTTGGGCCGAACACTGTCAGGTTCCAATGGTTAAACTTTGTGCTTACTACATTGTTTAATTTTTATTCTGTGTTCGAACTTCAGTTGCTTGACGTGTTTGTTTGTTTTTTTGTCTGTTTTTTTTTTTTCCCTTCTTCTGTTTGTAAACATGTTACTCAACTTTTGTATTCTGGACTTACACAAGGCCAAGGGTCGTCGTGAATAATTGACTAGGAGTATATCATTTCGTATGGGGTAATTGAAGCACAGTTTGGTGTTTTAGATCATTCCAGCACCACACTTTTACGTGAGGTCCACAAACTTGACCGTGTGTCACACTAGGATGTGCGGTATTAGAATGACCTCGAGCACCACCACATAGCTCTACTCCGGTAGTACTCAATAATTAGAACTTCATATATGCTCGGTCTTTTTTGATTGACGGTGGAATGATAGTTACGACTAGAGCGTTATATTCAGAAACATCTACAACATTATTATTCTTTTTTGATAACTCCGAATTTGCCCTAAAGGGCTACAAACCCCCAACCGGAGCCCTCCATCGGGAAGAAAATTTTCACAATTTTCGGGTTATCCATGTGGTGTGGGAACAAATACACTTGAGTATTGGTTGTTTAAGGTTTACACATGCATTGCCTGGTGATATTATTATTGACCATTTTGCCCGGGTACGTATCCTGCAGGTGGTGGAAGAGCTACTACTTCTTGGAAAGACAGCATTCCCACTACTAATGACAACCTTGCTAATATCCTCAAAACAAATCATTTCCATGCTCTTCTTGGGCCGTTTGGGAAACATTGAACTAGCCGGAGGTTCCCTCGCAATTGCATTTGCAAATGTCACTGGTTACTCAGTCATGAAAGGCCTTTCTGTGGCTATGGACCCAATTTGTTGCCAAGCCTATGGAGCCAAGAGATGGTCCGTTCTCGGCCAAATGTACCTTAAAACTTTCATCCTCCTTTTATGCGCATCCGTTCCCATATCCCTCCTATGGCTAAACGTCGAGTATGTCTTCCTCCGGTTAGGCCAAGACCGCGTTATAACAAAAGTCGCCAAAGTTTACCTCATGTTTTCAATTCCTGAATTACTGGCACACGCCCATCTTCACCCGTTACGATCATTTTTAAGGACCCAGAGCCTAAACTCACCGGCAACCATAGTCGCCACTTGCACTACGATTCTTCACCTTCCCATTACCTACCTTTTTGTCACGTACTTGAAACTAGGCGTCAAAGGCATTGCCCTGAGCTCTGTTTGTTACGTATTCAACATGAACGTCGGCTTATTGATTTACATCGCCATGTCAAAAGTAGCCCTAAAACCGTGGGTTGGGGCCACGGTAATTTCGACTTTTCAAGGATGGGGTCCATTGCTAGGCCTTGCAATTCCTAGCGTGTGTTCGGTGTGTTTGGAATGGTGGTGGTACGAAATAATTCTGTTTCTGGGCGGCTTATTGAACGATCCACAATCGACCGTGGCGGCTGTAGGAGTGCTAATCCAAACAATCGGTGTCATCTACGTAGTCCCGTATACTCTGAACATAAGCATATCGCAACGCGTTGGGCACGAGCTAGGAGCCGGGGAAGCCCATCGTGCCCAAAGGGCTTCCATAATAGGCATAACCATTGCCCTTGGATACGGACTCACGGCCTTTTGTTTGACATTCATGTTAAGATCTGTTTGGGGGAAAATGTACACAAACGATCGTGAAACGCTAGCCTTGATTGCAACCGCTCTTCCCATAATAGGGCTAGCAGAAGTCGGGAATTCGCCTCAGACGGCTGCTTGCGGGGTTCTCGTGGGGTCAGCTCGGCCTAAGGTGGGAGTCCGTATCAACCTCACTGCGTTTTACCTTATTGGACTTCCTCTGGCGGTTACGTTGGCGTTTGTGTTGAATTTCGGGTTTTGGGGGCTGTGGTGGGGATTAGTGGCGGCGGAGTATGCGTGTGCAGGGATGATGTTGTACTCATTGTATCAAACGGATTGGAAGCATCAAGCGAAGAGGGCTGAGGAGCTCTCGACGCTGGCTGCTGGAGAGGAAGATGTAGCAACCAATTTGGTTGCCTGAATTCTTAAAGTCTTTCTATTCCAGGGTACTTTTTTAGGAGTACTAACTAGGGACAATTCAGTTCAATACAATTCAATGTACAATGACATCATTTTTTTTGTTCATGGGAATTGCCAGGGGTTATAGTTCTGAAAAGTTTTAGGGAGAGAAAGGAAAAAATACAGCACCGTTTTTTAAGGTCTGTAGTTTCTTTTTGAATTATTTAATTTTGATACGAAGAAATAAGCTTCTCTCTTGTTATCTTGTTTGTCAACAGAGTTTTTAATGCCACTGCCCTAAATTAAGCTCCGCCTTCGGGGGTAACTCCTACATCTCAATGATCACGAGGCCAAACCTCTTGGGGCGTTATTAAAAGTCCTGTTGGAAAGGTTATGTTATTATTGTTGTATATGTCTGTAGCTAGTTCATTTAGTCATATATCCCAGTGCAATTAGGGGGGTTAGGTTGCAGCCCCCAAACATGCTCACAATGGCAGTTAAATGAGCACAATAAACCTCGGGTAGTATCATGTTGCGAATTTGGAACTTGATTCAGAAGGAGTTGTTAGCAATGGGTGCAGTTGCTTGTTGCCGGGGGTAGCTTGTACATTTGAGTGTTGTGCCCAGAGCAAAGTTGTGTTGGTGCCCGTACAAATGTGTTGTCGAGGGCCTTTGGAGCAGTGCTCCGATGACACTGAAAACTCTGTTGACAAACAAGATAACAAGAGAGAAGCCTATTACTTCATATCGGGGGCCTACGAACAACCCAAAAGGGTTAACAAACTATATCACCGCAATGGCATAACATCTTCACCACAATATTTCAAATTGTAAATTATTACTCTTATGATGTTCCCTACATGACATCCATTGTAAGAAGCTGTAAATATTTACAGCTTCCCCAACCAAACCAAGGTCGGAGAGAGCTTAATGTTTAGGCTGATAAATAACCACCACCACCAGGGAGTTCTAAAAAGCCAGAGAGGAAGCCAAGTATAGAACCGATGCCAGAACTACTGATATCACTGTAATTTTCATAGGCATCTTTCCATCATCACTTCTGAAGAAAGCTGCTTCATACACAGGCCAACAATTCACCACCCCAAACCCTGCTATGAACATCTGCAAAAACAGTTCTTCAAATCCACCGTAGATGAATATCTGAATGATGGCAGGAACAAACGAGAGTAAATTGATTAGAGCTGCTGTAGTCAAGGGCAAAAACAGGGATGAAGCATCTCCGAATTCAAAAATTCCCTTATTGTATCGCCTCCCCAGTTCATCGTCAACCACCTTGTTTGTCACGTGGAATCCGGATTTGGCGAAACTGAAGGACTGGAGTATGTATTCGCCTAACCCGAATGTGAAGCTTGAGAGTCCCCTAACCATCCACATCCTTTGATTGTTCCCCCACCTCCAAAACGTTCCTCCGGCTAAGCTGAATTCCAGAAAGTCTTGTGTGTAGGTTCCAAGGAAAAGAAAAGCATATGTGAAAAACCAAGGGTCTGATACCTGCACACCAGAACTATCTCCATATACATCATGGGTGTTAGACTAGAATTGAAAGGAGAGCAATGACAGATGCACATATCCAGAATTAGATAAGTCTACAATCATCCGATGAACGTGAATCCTACAAAACAATGAGAGGTCCACCATGCATCTAATAGTTCTGAACGCATCTGCCCCCGAATATTTGTGCTCGTTACATTTGTGTTGAAAGGATAGGAGTTGCGCTCATATTCTCCAATCAGACGTGGTACTTTGTCTTAGTAGTCAGGTGGATACCATTCTCCAATTGGATTAACTGACGTAAAATTTCATGTTTTTTATGTGGATCGGAAAGTAGTCCACAAAATTATCTCTAAAAGTTGATTATAAACTTTGATTGCCAATACCAAAATTTTGAAAGTCTAAATCTTACCCATTCCTGCAGTTTCTCTTTCGTTTTCTCCTCTAAATTTGCACCCTTTCGAAAACTATGTTTCCTGGATTATAATATCCAAATACTTGTTCGTATGTTATAGGACAAAGGCTCGCCCCTACTATACAAAAATTCTGGACTCCAAACTTATATTCTTTTCGTTTCAAACTAGACAACAACTATCGTGCTCGTCGTTTTACACATGCAACTACGATATCATTCAACCGATGCAGCTGGCCTAACAATTGTGTATGTAACCACATTTAAATACAGCAACATTGGGGGTTTTAGGAACTTGATATTGTGAATCATTCTCCAAAGATCAAGGAATTCATAACAAGGTCAAACATGGATTTATAATTCTGCAAATCATTAATCTTTTGTGTTGACATACCTTTGGGAAGATTGAGAAAGAGTTGAGAAGAGCTAGCTGGGGGAGGAAAGCATAAATAGTTATTGGAATCGCCCAAATTGGCCAATAGACATAGTTTGTATAACAGAGGGCATGGAAAGGGTTCAAGGACTTGAAGCCCAAGATTATAGGGCTATGCTTGCTTAAGCCCACTTGAAGAAGGCCCATAGTCCACCGCTTAGTTTGACTCAGCATATCATTTAGAGTAGCTGGTGCATCCCCCAAAAATGCAGGCCTGTTTGGATGGCAGAAAATGGATCTCCAGCCCTCACAATGCATCCTGTAACCCGTGTACAAGTCCTCAACCAATGATCCATACCTAAAGCCCACCTGACAAAAGTTTCAGTCAACTTATTAATATCTTTAGGAGGAAAAAAAATGTTAATAACATCTTAGCTAAGGGTGTTTACCTTGGAGCCCCAGATGGTTTGGGCCTCAAAAGTGCAGCCAGCTACATGGTGCGCGAGCGATAGAACTTCTTTGGACTGAATCGTCCCATTCACGAGACGATCAGGGCTTAGTTCTAGGTTCTCGGGGGGGACAAATGAAGATGGGCCTCCAAAGAAAGCGCGCCTACGGAAAAAGCATCCAGTGCCCTCATAGTCTGGGCCCCCTAACCCGTCCATTCCAAAAGGATCAATATGAAACGGGTACTTGAATTCAGCACCATAAATATCATCTCTGTTGATGTTGTGAAAGTTCTGAGGAAACTGAACGTATGCTAATCTTGAGGCCATTTGAGGATCCAAGTGATAGCACATAGCACGAAGAGGTGTTTGTGGGTCGTTTGAGCGCGTGTCACAGTCTAGAGTCAGGATTATTGGGGCATTCGTCATGACAGCCGATACTCGGAGCTTCAATAATAGTAGTACCAAAATACCAAATTTGTCTCCATGGTC
Organism: Vaccinium vitis-idaea; assembly: GCA_963854785.1. NCBI lineage: Eukaryota > Viridiplantae > Streptophyta > Magnoliopsida > Ericales > Ericaceae > Vaccinium > Vaccinium vitis-idaea. The sequence goes on along the minus strand of OY978225.1, from coordinate 786,482 downwards.
AATTGAAATGGATGTAAAGAAATGAAAATTGCTAAAAAAACAATCATACACAATTAAAGGTGGAGCTAGCTCTGGCCAATTGGAGCTCACCAAAATTTATGCATTTTTTTTTTTTGTATTTTGTATTTTGTTAATATTCATTGTCTAGGTATACCAAGAATTGAGCTCTCACAATTTAAATCGCCTTTCAGTTCAAGTAATGTTACCTTGTTAAGTGATTTTTCTCTCTAACTGTTCTAACACACCCAATCGTTGGTATATAGGAATAATTTTACTATGAGAACAAGAACAAACTAAAGAGCAAAGCATACAAAGTACTCCCTCCGTCCCCAAATAAGAGTCCAGTATCCATTTTGGGTTTGGGTTGTCCCTTAACAAGTAGCCATTTTGAAAAATTAGTGGGTAAAAGTTAGTACAATTCTCTTTTTGTTCTTCTAAAAAGCTTAAGGGTGTAGGTGGAGGAGAATTCTAAAAAGTAGAGGTAAAATTAATGGATAAAATGTGACAATGATGTCTCTTTAATAAGTTAGATTTACAAAGTTAGACATTTAAAAAGAGGCCGAGAGAGTACGATGGATGCAATTATACATGTCCTAAATGATTATTTTGGGTTCACTCGGCACTACAATGTATTGTATTCAGAGTGGTCTGATGCATGTAGGATCTACCCAAATTGGGTGGCTTCAAACACATTTGTGTTCAGATATTTGTGTCCTAAACATTCATCTTTCCATCGTGCGAGAATGTCATAAACCCTAGAAGGCTTACCAGGGCATTAAGTGCACCGGCCTTGAAATTGTGAGGGATTGCCCTGTTTTTCTCCCTGGAAACATAGATAAGGTTTGGCATCGGATGCCCAGTTATGTCTTTGTCTTTGTCACTCTCCAATATCACCTGCTCTTGCATGCCAATGCATATCTATCAGTTGCTAAGATATGAGGTAGACATGCAAAATGGAACATTTAGAGAGTCAAGAGAATTATGCTTCGCAGCTTAGGAGCCGATTATTTTCCAGTTTTAGATTTTGGATTGTTAAAAATAAGGAATTTGGGTCCCAATTCAAGCAATGTTACCTTGTTTAGCAAATTTAACCTTATTAACATTGTGATATTTTCTCAAGCATTTCATCTAAACTATAATATTGTCCAAACTACACTACAAAAGTATCTTCTCTATGTCGAGTGTGAATGAACTGCAAAACAATGGAATAGCATAAATGTTAGTGAATTGTTTAAACATGCCATCGAAATTGCAATATTTGCCCTTCTTCACTTCAAATGAAACCCAGACGCAATAGAATGCATGGTGTTTTAGGTATTTGAAGCTCGTGAAAAAGATGGGAGTCAAAAGGGAAGCCAAAGTCATATTTTGGCTTCCAGGTCAAAAATCGAGCTTCAATTGGGAGCTATTTTGGAAGCCCAAAAATGGCCAGGATATTTCTTCTCAAGGTTGTTATCAATAGCTCTGATATGTGGGTGTGATCCAATGGTTATAAGCACTTTTGACAAATTTTGACCAAATAACATTGTAGCAAGTCAAATAATGACTCTGGCTTCTTAAAAATTGGCATGTATCATTGGAAATGCTCTTATGTACTTACTAGCAAAGTTTCAGGTTGTGGCGGCCGTACTCCCGCTTGCGTAAAACACGGAAGGATCCTTTTAAATGGGACTAAACGGTCTTTTTCTAAAGTATTCTTTTAGGCTTTTAAATCGGATTAACTTCATAACCAGAATCGTTTGATTTTAGAACTCGTCGATAAGAAAGTCAACCTGAATGACTGTAGGATGATCTTGACGAGTAAAACCATTCGCAGTCCATTTGCTGAAAGATTGAGGTTGGTGCTGCTCATTAGTAATGTAATCACAAGGAATGCTTCCTCTTTCGACCACGCTCTCAACCTTCATTTTCATGTGTTCGTACATATTCTGCCGAAACCAACAAACATATAGATGAGAGAAGAAAATAAAAAAAATAAAAAAATTAAACACCATGATTCATGAAGCTTATATTGATTAACAGCTTTCAGAAAATTATAGATCAATAAAAATATAAAGCGTTTCAATGATTCAAGGCCCAATACTTGAAGTGTTAAAATGTTAACTGAGCCAATTCTGAAAGCTGATACTTGATGAATGGACATAAATGTCCCTTATAAGTGGTCATGTGGAAGAGGCACGTGATTAATTGATTTCCGTCCAAATTTTTAAGGGAACCCAACTGAGGGTTAACATTGTAACCAATCTCAAAATGCAAGGTTTAGTTTGTCCAAATTGAAACAAGAAGGACCAAATTGAATTTTCGCGTAAAGTCGAAGGGATATAAGAGAAATTTTTCCCAAAATGTAACATCAGAAAGGAGAAGCAAAAAGTAGGCTGGGATGAGTTTTTTGACTTCTCATTTTTCACTTTCCTATTTTGAATTACAAAAGACCTTCATAATGTATTTTACACATATCTTTCAAACATTACTTTTGTAGCAAAATACATTTGCACATTTTTCCAAAACACTTCTGTCAGATTTAAAATACATTCTTATCATAATCTAAAAAGGCAAAAACCTAAAAAGTTGAAAATGAAAAGCTGAAAATGAAGCTCCAAAACACTCTCCTAATCCACATATAAATTTATTTACATTTAAAATACTAATGATTAAGAATATATAAATTTTTTAACCAGAAATCAAATGGAGCCACAATGGTCCACGCACACCTTATCTTCACCAAAGATGACTAGATGTCGTACAAAAGTTAAATTGGTTTAACCACAACGTGACAAATAATAGCTAGTGTTAGCCGCCATAGAGTGACCACATTTTACTTTACCCCACGTCATATCTGGATTACATATTGCCCTATATGTCGCCGGGCGATGATCGGCGGTGGAGAGACGCCTAGCGCCTAATGGGCCGCCTAGTCCGATTTTTATCTAAGCGTTATACTCCGGCCTATACATCTGACTTTTAGAAAATTGTTGATATCTGTAAGTGATGTATGTAATTCAAATTTGTAAGTGACACATGCCGCATCCTATGTCTAATTCTAACTAGATTTGTAATCCAATGTCTATATCACTATATGTAACCGCATCCAATAAGTTTTGGTTTTCATCCCACCGATCGGACTTAGGGGGAATTTCTTAAATGATAAAATTAAGATTTGCTAAAATCAACTGATAAAATTAAGATTCGCAAGAATCTTTTATGTCATGAGGGTTGGATTGTCATATACATAATAATACAGCGCTCCTTGCGATAACTCTAAATACATTTTTGGAGGGCAGAGGTTGGAGTCCATAAACAGAAAAAACTTCCAACTATTTCAAACTATTTTGACAACAATCGATCATTAACACATACAATCCAATTCCATACCTTTATTTGGTCAGTCTCAGGGAACCAAACAAGGTGAGTCGACCCAAAGTGTGCCTCAGGAGACCTCTCTACTATTTTGTTCTTCGAACAATAAGGCAACCAATGGGCAGCAAACTTGGCAGCCTCCACAAAAGCAAACAGCGTCAACTGAGACCCCCCATCATCCGATACGTACACAGACAACTTCTCGGTCGGATAATCATAGGCCATCACCGATAGGGCCGTGTTAACGACACTCACCGGTGGCTCCTTGTCCGGATCAGCAGTGCATATGAACACGTCTAACTTCGGATAATTGCGCTTTGCCACGACTTTTGCTAGGTTTTGTAGGAAAACCCTGCGACGGATTGGTCTCATTCGAAAACCTTGGTAAGCGATCCACATGAAAGCAAGCACAAAATCAGCTAGAAACAAGCCTAGAAAGATTATGGTGGTGGTGGTGGTGGTGGATTGGAGGAGATTGAGGACATGGTGGTGGAGCAGAGCCACCACGGCACACAAGTAGACGAGAGCGAATCCTCGGCTTAGCCATGTGCGGCGGAGGGGCGCCCATGAGTGGAGTGGAGCTGAATCTTCCATGCTCGTCGTAGTGCTCATGGTTTGTGTTGTTGTGAAAGAGCAGTGTTGAGACTTGAGAGTGGAGAGAAAAGCTGTGTGTGAACTTGAGAAAGCTGTGTGTGAGTGTGAGAGTGTACTTCCTCCATTGTAAATCTCTTGTTCATAGTGAAAAACTCTCCCGTGGACGTACCCGATTTTGGGGAACCACGTAAAAATTGTTTGTGTTCTTTGTTCAGTTTATTTGTGTGTGTTGGTTTATTGCTTGTTCGATCCTCTAACCCCTAACAATAAATTAACCAAAACTACCCTTAGTTCCACCATGATTGAAAAATAAAAACCAAATTAAACATTTCCCCACAAATCACGTTGTGATTGACTGATACTCTTGTATCTTTCTGTTTTCATGGGCTAGCTTTAGCTAGGAGAAACTGCATTAATATTTTTTTTTTTAACCAACAACTACAAAAATTTGCCAATTTATTTTTGGGCTTGAGCTGCTACTCTAGGGTACTAAAAAGCTCTGGCCCAGAACAGCAGTATTCAAACCCATTAAGCATTAACTATGATGCTTCTGAGTTCCTTCCCCAACACGTTTCGCTAGTGAGAATTACTATTGACCTTCTTCCAGGCCGGCCCCATTTTGTAGAGAGCTTTCCGTCCAAGCCCAGCTCGTGTCAAACAAATTTCGCATAGGTCCTGTAGGGGAGGTCAGCGCAGGACCCCCGGTTGACCAGAGTCAACGTTGACCCGCCAATAAAATCATGACAAATGTCGCCCAGGTGGCACAATGCCCGCTTGACACGTGGCGCTCTCCGCGGAAGTCTCCGCGTGTGAGGGTCCACTGGAGCGGGCCCAGGTCTCCGCGTAAGGGGGCCACTGAAGCGGGACCCTCTTGCGCAAGGCGCCCCAGCGGCGCGCACCCCAGGCCCAATAAAGGCAGTGCTTGGACGACCATGAGCCATCCAGACAAGGAGAAAAGCTCATGGCCCAAATGACTGGCGCGGCCCAGAACACGGGCGAAAACGCGAGAGGCTAGTCCAAACTAGCCCAGGTAATGATACCTGCTGCGGTCTAAAGGCAGAACCCCGGGGGCCCCCTGAGGCTTGGCTGCGGTATAGGCGAGACCGAACAGGTCACGACCTTGCCCTTACGGGAATAAGGGAGATATAGCGGCTTGGTGGCTTGGAATAGGAGGATCGCTGCGCGGGGGAATGGCTCGTCACCGCACGGGTCATCTGCGCGGTGATGACGTCACCCGTGCGGTCAGGTTGTACGGAAAGGACACGTGTTATCATATTATAGGACGACAGTCTGGCACCTCATGATTGGTCCAGGGTGCCTATAAATATGGGACATCCCCTTTCATGCCCAGAGGTTGGTGAGATCTTGACAGAGGCCTATGTCATTCTAGTGAGAGAAAATGGCAATCACTGGGTGAGAGAAGAACATTCTCTCTAGTGGATCCTTGTCCCATCTCCTAGGTCACCAAGGGTATCACGGATTAGACTGAGAGCAATCCACTGCCTTAGTCCTTTCTGTGCACACCTGCTCCGTTCTTCACCCTTTCTCTAGACCACCTCATTCTCTTCTTTCACCGTGTCTTTACTGTTGACTATCCATACCTCTCCAGCTCATCACGTAAGCAAGAACCATCACCTACAGGTCCTTTTTCACGTGCGCATACAAAATTTCTCTGTCCACTGGGGCATACGCGCTCTCTCTCTCTCTATCTTTCTTCCTGCTTTTCCGCAAAAATGTCTGTCCACTGTGGCCGGCCCCATACCTTCACATCACTCAACAAGTCACATGTGCATTCATTGGTGTAGGTGTACAGTGTAGCTATGTAGCTCTCTCTCTCTCTTCTCGGTTAAAATCAAACCAATCAACAATCCCCAATTTCTTAAAATGCAGTATGGTGTACCTTGTTAATGATAAGGATAAGCCTATCAATGATAAGGCTCAGCCGGACTCAATCACTTAGGATTTGTTTAAGTGTATTGTTTGTTACATATTATTCAAATGTATTTTCTGTTACATATCATTCTAGATTAGGATAATGTTGTTTAAGTTTAACTTGTAATCCTTATCCTTGTAACTATAAATACCTCTGTAGAGATCAATAAAAAATATATCAAGAAACCTTCTTTTATGGTATCAGAGCCAAATTTCAACTCCCACGAGTAAAACAAAAGATCCAACTAAACTTCCTTCATGACTACTGACCCAAAGCAAACTTCTGAAACTCCCATGGGGTCGACACCACCTCTTATTGTTTCAACTCCTTCAGCCGTTGCCTCTAATAATGTTTTAATCTCCATTAATGCTGCTGCCCAGCTTCCGCTCAAACTCACCCCTACAAACTATCCTTCTTGGCGTGTGCAATTCAACGCCCTTCTTATTGGGTTTGATCTCATGGGTTATGTTGATGGCTCGCATCCATGCCCTTCGCAAATTGTGCTTGAAGCACCCAATCCAGCCTACACTTTTTGGCGGCGACAGGATCAGCTTTTGCTGCATGCGATTATCGCTTCTGCTGCGGAACAAGTCATTCCTTTACTTGCATCCGCAAAAACCTCGCATGAAGCTTGGACTAAGCTCACCAAACTTTATGCTAACCGTTCTCGCTCTCGCGTGATTATTTGCAAACTCTCAAAGCTATTTCTGATGAGCTTGCTCTTATTGATGCACCTGTCCTTGAGGATGACCTTACTCTTCACATCCTTAAAGGTATTGGCAGCGAGTTTAAGGAAATTTCTGGAGCTATTCGTGCTCGTGACAACTCCATTTCTTTTGAGGAACTCCACGATAAACTTGTCGATTACGAAGTTATTCTCAAAATGGAGGACACCCAGATTTCAACCCCGGTGATCAGCGCCAACTCTACTCATCGCACAAACAACTTCCACTCGTCTCACAGCTATCCCAACAATCTGAATGCTTCCCAAAATCGGTCGCCTAACTTTCAGTCCCGCAATAATCATGGTTCAAACTCTCACTCCCGCAACAATCACGGTTCTAATTCACAAAACCGTCGTCCATCTACCCAGTCTCAAGGCCACGGTTATAAAGGTGGCTACAAGGGTTTTTGCCAACTTTGTGATCAACAAGGTCACACTGCCAAACGATGTCCACGTACTCGGTCACTCCAATCTCACGATCTTGTTGCAAATTGCACCAATACAACTCGCCGCTACCCACAACAAAATTGGCTAGTTGATTCTGCTGCCTCTCACCCTGTGACCACTGATCTCAGCAACTTGTCTGTGCATTCCGCTTACGATGGCCCCGATGATATTGTTATCGGCGATGGTTCAGGTTTGAGTATCACACACACGGGTTCCACTCAACTTTCCACTCCTTCCCATATTTTTCCATTATCTGATGTTCTATGTGTCCCATCTATGAAAAAAAATTTGATTTCCGTATCTCAGTTTTGCAAAACTAATCAAACCTCAATTGAATTTTTTCCTTCCCATTTTTCTGTGAAGGATCTGCGCACCAAGGAGACTCTCCATCGCGGCCTGAATAAAGATGATGTGTATGAGTGGCCAAAGTCCGTGCATCTTTCCCAAATAAAGCCCTCAGCAATGGTTGGAGTTAAGGCTGCCTTGCATGACTGGCACAAACGTCTTGGCCATCCCTCTTCCCAAACACTTCAACACGTTGTCAAGCGCTTTTCGCTACCTTTGTCTTCTAGTTCTACTGTCTTAAGTTCATGCCATTCGTGTCAATGTAATAAGAGCCATCGGCTCCCATTTCATGTTTCGTCTCTCAAGAGTCGTGGTCCGCTTGATCTCATTTACGTATGGGGTCCTGCTCCAGTTGAATCAATTGAAGGATTTAAATTTTATGTTATTTTTGTTGATCACTTTACCAAGTACATTTGGTTTTACCCTCTTAAACGCAAATCTGAGGTTTTTAATTTGTTCCCCAAATTCAGAGCCCTTGTTGAAAATTACTTCAAAACAACAATTGTGTCTATCTACTCCGATGGAGGTGGCGAGTATGAAAAACTTCGGAAATTTTTTGCCACTCTTGGCATTACTCATTTAACTGCCCCTCCATCTACTCCCCAGCACAATGGCTCGGCGGAGCGGCGCAATAGACATATTGTTGAAACTGGGTTGACCCTCATGCATCAAGCCTCTATGCCTCTCCATTTTTGGTCTTATGCTTTTCAAGCGGCTGTTTACCTCATCAATCGCCTTTCCACACCCATCCTACCAAAAAAAATGTCCCCTTACGAAGCACTTTTTGGTGACACCCCAAACTACAGTAAACTACGTGTCTTTGGTTGCGTTTGCTATCCTTGGCTTCGTCCGTATGCCAAAAACAAACTTGAACCTCGGTCGCGTCTGTGCATTTTTCTTGGTTACTCTCTCACCCAAAGTGCGTACAAATGTTTTGACCCTACCACTAACCGAGTCTTCATCTCTCGTCATGTAATTTTTGATGAGACAATTTTTCCTTTTGCTTCTTCCGAGTCGGCCCTTCCCCGTGTCACTTCCGCTACTTCCCAATATTGGTTTCCCACTGTTCTAGCCGACTCACCATCTTGCTTCACTGTGCCGGTCATGCAAGGCTCACCTCACCGCTCTCCACGGCTCGCTCATGATGCACCTTCTTTGCCCAACCATACATTCCAACCATCTTCAATTCCTTGTTCTAGGCCAAGCCCCCGTACTATCCAACCTCACCCTAACCCGGCTCCTACCCAACCTGTTATTCCAATTTTAAATGATAATCCCCATCCCACACATTTATCCACCTCCACAGAAACTCCTTCAAATTTTAATTCCCACACTTCTCTTTCAAAGAGTCCCACCTCAACTCCATCATTATCTTCTCAAACCAATCCACTCACCTCACTTCCACAATCTGCTCTTCCTAATCTTAATTCAAATTCTAACCAACCTGGACTACATCTTATTGTTGACTTACACCAACCCTCTGAATCACTTCCATCCAACACCACAAAACCAATCCGGACGCACCCCATGACCACTAGATCTCAAAACAATATTTTCAAATCCAAACAGGTTAATGCCTCCACTAAACACAATCTTAGTGAACCACTGGAACCCACCTGTGTATCTCAAGCTCTTCGTGACCCACAGTGGCGTCATGCCATGTCTGCCGAATTCAATGCCTTGATTCGTAACGGAACTTGGGAGCTTGTTGCTCCCGTGCCATCTCAAAATCTTGTTGGGTGTAAATGGGTTTTTCGAATTAAGCGCAAACCTGATGGCCAGATTGATCGGTTCAAAGCTCGCTTAGTTGTGAAAGGGTTCCATCAGCGCCCTGGTATTGATTATACCGAAACATTCAGTCGAGTAGTGAAGCCTACAACTATACGTGTCGTCCTCAGTCTTGCTCTTAGTCAAGCTTGGCCACTTCGCCAGCTTGATGTCAACAATGCGTTTCTCCATGGTTGTCTCACTGAAGAAGTTTACATGTCCCAACCACCGGGGTTTGTTGATCCTAATTTCCCGTCCCATGTTTGCAAACTCCGTAAATCACTATATGGTCTCAAGCAAGCCCCTCGCGCCTGGTATACCGAGCTTAGCAACTTTTTACTCTCTCATGGTTTTGTTAATTCAAAGTCGGATACCTCACTATTTATTTACAACCATGATGGAATTATTGTCTATTTCCTTGTTTATGTGGACGATCTCATTGTTACTGGCAGTGACCCATGTTTTATCTCGAAGTTTATTTGTGCTCTTTCTCACCGGTTCTCTATCAAGGATTTAGGGGATCTTCATTTCTTTCTTGGAGTTGAGGTCATTTCCACTCCCACTGGGCTATTTCTTTCACAGCACAAATATATTCGGGATCTTCTTGAACGCACTCACATGACTGGTGCCAAGGAAGTCAGTACTCCACTACCAACTAGTGGCTCTCTTATGTTATCTGATGGCTCTCCCTTCACAAATGCCACAGAGTATCGTAGCGTTATCGGGGCACTTCAATATCTTGCTATTACACGTCCGGATATTGCATACGCAGTCAACAAGTTGTCCCAATTTATGCACCAACCTTCTGAAATGCATTGGACAGCGGCAAAACGTCTCCTCCGGTATCTTAAAGGAACCATTTTTCATGGTCTATTCCTCAAATGCCACACCCCACAATTTTTACATGCATACTCTGATGCGGATTGGGCAGGCAACCGCGACGACCGCACTTCTACCTCTGCTTATATTGTTTATCTCGGAGGTAATGCTATATCTTGGAGCTCCCGCAAGCAGCGCACCGTTGTACGATCATCTACTGAGGCGGAATATCGTGCAGTAGCATCCACAGCAGCTGAATTACTTTGGATACAATCGTTACTAGGCGAACTTGGCGTTTCTCCAACCAAATCACCGGTAATTTATTGTGACAATGTTGGGGCGACATATGTTTGTGCAAATCCTGTGTTTCATTCCCGCATGAAACATATTGCCATTGACTTCCATTTTGTGCGTGATTTGGTTTCCAAAGGCCTGCTTCAAGTCTCTCATGTGTCGACCGCCGATCAATTTGCCGATGCACTCACCAAGCCTCTGTCTCGCCAACGCCTTACACTCCTATGGTCCAAGATTGGTGTCTCCAATGGGAGCACCATCTTGCGGGGGCGTGTTAATGATAAGGATAAGCCTGTCAATGATAAGGCTCAGCCGGACTCAATCACTTAGGATTTGTTTAAGTGTATTGTTTGTTACATATTATTCAAATGTATTTTCTGTTACATATCATTCTAGATTAGGATAATGTTGTTTAAGTTTAACTTGTAATCCTTATCCTTGTAACTATAAATACCTCTGTAGAGATCAATAAAAAATATATTAAGAAACCTTCTTTTATACCTCTCTCTCTCTCTCTCTCTCTCTCTCTCTCTCTCTCTCTCTCTCTCTCTCTCATTTAAAAATAAAATAACTTTTTTTAAACACATTCATTTTATATAAAAATTATATATGTAAAATCTACTCGATGAGATCTTTAAAATAAGATCCATTATGAATATGAAATTGTGTACGCGTAAAAAAATTTATTTTATACCCCTTCTAAATAATTCAAATCCTAAAAAAAAGGAACTCACACCTTCAAATGAAAGAATTCACATAACCGAAATACAGAATTGTTGTCACAACTCACTTTCCAAAATACAAAATTCGCACCCCAAAAAGATAGCATTCACACCCCTCAAATGCAGAATTCACATCCCTCAAATGTGAAATTCACATATCACAACTTACTCACAAAAATACAAAATTCACACCCAAAATAAGAGAATTCGTATCCCTTAAATGCAGAATTCACACATTCCAGTATGAAAGAATTCACAACTCTTTTTGAACAATTCACACCTTCCGTCATGAAATAATTCACACCCTCTCTGAACAATTCACACCTTACGAAATGAAATAATTCAGACCCCTCAAATTCAAAATTCACACCCTTCAAAATGAAAGAATTTACACCCTTCAATTTTTTTTTCTGCGCAAAATTTTATATTCAATATGGGTCTTGTTTGATAGATATCGTCGAGTAGGTTTTAAAAATATATATTTTTCAAAATCGGATATATAAATTAAAAGTTACAAAAAATTTAAAGTTTTTAAATTAAAAGAGAGAGAGAGAGAGAGAGTGTGTGTGTGTTCAATGCTTCGTCACTGCGTGTAAAGAAAGAGGCGTGTAAATAGAGAGATATAGTGTGTAATGTGTCAATAAAAAAAGTAAAAAAAGGCGTGTAAATAGAGAGGGAGAGAGAGAGAGAGAGTGATGTGTTAGTACAAAATGTCTAAAAGGTTCGGCAGCCTATGAGATATTGACACACGGCATGCATGCGGCAAATGAAAAACTCTCTCGCGCGCGCACAGAGTTTATTTAGGAGTGAAAGACAAAATAGGGTTTAGATGGAAGCCCCCATAAAAAGTGGGGGTGGCCCGGAATTTCCCGTAGTACATTTGGGGCAGCTATGGCCCAGGACACTTATTGGCCCAAAATTACAAACAAGCATGGTCCGAAATTCTCATCTCATGCCGAGAGTTCTCATGCATGAGAATTTTCGGGCATAAGAATTTCGTGACATTAGAATATCGGGACATGAGGATTGTATTTGGTTTGGATTTTGAGTTTTGGTTTTTGTAATGATTAAAGGGAGAAATAGGGATAATAATTAAAAAATAGGTATTAATGATTGGAGAGAGAGATAGAGAGAAAAATAAAAATAATATTTAAAAATAGAGGTAATAATTGAATAATAATTGAGAAAATCGGTTCTTGAAAACCAAAACGAACAAAGCCGAGAATTCCATTTTTCGTCCTTGGCAGGTATGAGGTATATATATATGAGTCCTTGACAGATACTAATTGCCAAAATTCAAGGGCCGTGTTTTTCTCATTAAATTTCGATTGATTGCAAGTACCTTTTTAAGGGGGTGTTCCGCTAAATGAGTTTTATTTTAATACTGCTTTGGTTTTGTGTTCACACATTTTTATGTGATGTATTATTAATTGTGAGAGAATGATCAGTCTCAATTTTTAGAAAAAACTATTTTTTGAAGAAAAAAAAACTAGTTAGTAGAACACTCCTCAAGTCGAAATGTTGTGCCAGGTCCAATGTAGTTTGCCGGCTATTTGTTTCATAACTTCAATAGCTGGTATATTTTGCAACCGAGAATATCCGTACCCTGCAAAATGTCGTTTGAAAGGAAATCTCTAATTTACTCTATCCCCGAGGAAAAAGGGAAGAGAGTAGACTAATGAGGTTTGAAACCACCACCTCCTCATGTGTATGTGCACTTGTTGACTGTAGAGTTGGTTGTACAGACTGCTATGTGGTGGGCCTTCCATGATAAGTACTATTATTGAAATGTTACATAGTACTATAGTAGTATATTTATTGGAGAACAATTCCGTAGTCTATTTTGAGGATAAACTTCATATTCCTGTGCGATCCCCTCATGTTACAAGTGACGCCTAATAAGGCGCCACTTGATTGAAAAAAAAAAAAAGGCGACGCCTTGTCTTAAGGCGCGGCTCAACTGTAGGAAAAAAACAGTGATGCTGAAGGCGGCACTTGATTGCGATATAAAAAAAAAAAAAGATTTAGGCCTCTGTTTGTTGAAAACTTAAAACAAGACATTTATGGTTAGACCTTAATATGGGAAGGCTATATGAAGACCGACACTCTCTAGATAAGATAGTTGTATGCTTTTGTCATCAAGGATCCGAGTACTTGGAAGGTGTCAACGTGCCTGGTGAAGCCTCCTCAAGGAAGATCTTCAAACTTAGAGATATATAGTGTGATAAATAAGAGCGAACATTTTTTACATCGCCGGTGTAAAACACCCCCTTTCCACCACCACTATATGTGGATCTCACCGTGAGTTTATTGTTTGAATCTGAACCGTTCATATTATAGGGCCCATAGAGTATTGCATCCATGCAAAAAGTCATTTTGACCGGATATCGATAGATATATGAAATTTTTAATTTCGTTTGGCGAAATGGATGGTCAAGTTAAGTTAAAATCTTTAACTAAACTTTAAGATGATTTTTTACAGAGATGAAGTACTTTGCGGGCCTTACAAGATGAACGATTTATATCAACATTTAATTAACGATGAGGCCCACAAAAGTGGTGGTGGAAAAGGAGGGTTTTACACCGACGGTGTAAAAAATGTTCTCTCGATAAATAACACGTATGGTTATTCCTGATCGGGCAATTGTAAATGGCCTCATCCTAGAACTGGGAGATTTTTTAGCTCTGCGTTGTGATATTTTTGCTTCTTGTCGCCCTATCTTTTCCAGGTAGCTAGATAGGTTTGAGTTGGCTTGTATTGCTTGTTGGGGCTCTCCTATGTCCTCTTGAGGTCTTCAGCCTTACAAACCAAACATGCATGTGTTGAAAATTTAAAAGTAAATTAATGTATACAATTTTCAGGACTCCGACAAAAATCCTACGTCCTTTTTAAAATAAAATCATTTCACATGATCTATTTTTCTTTTTCAGTTAATACTTGACACATGAGCAGATTTATGAAGGAGCAAGGCAAATCTGAAGGAAAAAAAAAACTAGGCTTTCTGGGTTCAGGGTGTGTTGTGCACCTATTCACAACACATGTGTTGTGCACCAATTATGGGGCTCACTAAGGGAGTAAGGGTCTCATTATTTCATACAAACAATTTATTTTGTTCGTCTCGTTGAGTACCTCATCCACGTACCGGCTTGATCGGACATCGTTAATTATTTGATCGGTAAGCATTTAACTTTCGGTTCTGTAAAAAAAAATCCTCTACATCGTTTTCATTAACTGTATCTTTTCCATGAAAAATAGATTCTGAAAACATAGTTACCGATGTTTGATCAACCTAAAATTTTACATCCACAAAGTACCAAACAAGATGAAGAAAATTAACAATTTGGATCAAATAATGAGATCCGAAGTGAGCCCCATAACTCGTGCATAACACGTGCTATATATGCATAGGTGCACAAAACACACCTTCAACCCAGGCTTTCAGAAAGCAGACCAGGACATAGAAGAGATCAATCAAGAAACTTCCTTTGTATGTGACTATCAATGGTAAACATGGATAGTGGTGGATCCAAGAATTTCCTACGGAGAATTCACTCGTTCAGGACCGGCCTTATAATTAAGTTTGAAGGCCTTAGGCGAACTTGCATCAATATTTTTATCAGTCAATTCGAAAATGATTGTATATATATATATACACTAGCGTATACAGTATTTTGCTTGTTAGTGTTAATTAATTTTGAGCTTATGGAAAACTAAATAAAATTTAAGATATTAAAGAAAATAAGTATTTATTTATTTTTACGTGAATTTTATAGCTATAATAATTGATTTGTGTAGCAAATAGTATTATTATAATTGGCTTTGTGGTGCCAATGCTAGTTAACATTTATACCCTGATCCGTCCCACGTCTCCAAGCTAACATCCTTTTCCTTTATTTTTGAAAATTGTAATGAGTGTAGCCGTTGATTGCACACCAAAGTTTCTAATGACTGCCACGTAATTCCCCTCTCAAGGCTAGCGATTTTGACACAAATTTGGGTACAAAGTACAAACAGATTGAATGCTATTTCTGAGATTATAAAAAAATCCAAGAACTGGTCACGTTTTTCTTAATTTCCAAAGATAGTCACCATCGAGGTAGGTTTTCCAAGTCGTCTACCTAATAGATGGGCCCTCTATCTCTTTATTTTCTCCTCCACCAGTTGGCCCTTTTAATACTAATTATAACGAATTTGGCTTTAGAAAGCGAACCTCGGGCCTATGGTGAGCTGCGATCACAACAAGTGCGTAGTGGATATTAGAGCCGTTCATTTAGGCCTCGTTTGATTCGTAGATTAACTGTCTGAGATAGGACTAACTGTACCACTTCTTGGCTTATCCCATGTTTGGTTCCCAAATGATGCTCAGGATTGTTAATCCCGGTATTATTTTTATCCATATATGCGGGGTACTAAATAATCCCAAGGGGAGGTGGGATTGAGTGGGATTGACAAAAATGGGATTGTATACGAAAATATTCGGATGAATTCGAATTGTTCTAAAAAAGTATTTTAAAAATTGTTTTTAAAAAAAATGATTTACAAAAAAAAAATAAAAAAATTATAAATGTATTTTCAAAATTTGAAATAATATTTTCTATAAAAAATTATTTTTAAAAAATGTTTCCCAAAATTTTTTTTTGGAAATAATTATTTATCTAAGAAAACTCTATTTATACAAAAAAAAAAAGGTATTCCAAAAAAATATATAAAAGGTATTCCAAAAAAGTATAAAAGGTGTTGTTGAGGTTAAATTTGGTGATTCTGATAAGGATGGTGTAAGATATTATCTTCATAGTGTGTTGGAAAAGTAAAAATACCATTTAGACACTAATACTCCCACACCAATTCCATTATTGATACACGCCTGCATTATACAATTGCTTCTTCTTTGATTTATTTATAATTCTATTGGCTATTTGCGTATCGTTTTCAAACTTGTCTTCTACATCAAAATAAAAAATTCTTGATGAGAGCTATTGTTTGTACTTGCGTAATATTCGTGTTGCATGTGGAGAATTTATATG